>JAYKAV010002999.1:287412-526107 GCA_035582835.1 Phoebastria nigripes
GTGGGAGACAGTGTCAAAGGCTTTACTGAAGTCCAGGTAGACCACATCCACAGCCTTTCCCTCATCCACCAGGCGGGTCACCTGGTCATAGAAGGAGATCAGGTTGGTCAAGCAGGACCTGCCCTTCATGAACCCATGCTGGCTGGACCTGATCCCCTGGTTGTCCCGCAAAAAAAAAAGATAGGACAACTTGGGCTACCAACCTTCCTGGTTCAGTGGTACAGCATGGCAGCAATTAGAATAGTCATTAAAAATTGTATGAAGAGAAGTGGAAACAGAAATGACAATATTTCAGTGGGAACAGAGCATAGGAAGTCAATAAAAACCTTGGGGAAGATGTCTTTTTTATGTTAGGAATAAAATAAATCGCAGTGATTTACAGTTCCGTTTCTAGATTGCAGTGATAAAATTATTAACACTGCTGTTATAAGGCAAATGTATTTAATAAATATTTCTGTTCTCAGTATGGGAAGGAACAGGATGGTAAATTATAACACAAGAGGAAGATGGACCGGCAGTCCATTTATTACTAAAGAATGTTAATATAATGAAGATGTTAAATAATATCTTTCAAGAATACACATTCTTAAATCAACCGGTCCAGTCTCATTCAAGAGCTTTAAAACTGCTGGTAGAGGCATTCTGTGGCCCACAAATATTAATTTCAGAGTACATGGGAAATTACAGAGGGCTGTAGAAGTTCTGATCTTGTGTCAGGATCCACAGGCAGGTAAAGGAAAAAATATTGGTTGCTCAGTCTGGTATCAACCACAGGTCAAAAGAGAAAGCTGGATGAAGTTAAATGTTACAGATGATTGAATCCATAAATTACTAATCATAGGAGTATACTGAGTGACAGGATAGAAATTTGATTGAAGAAAAGATAGAAAACTTTAGTTCATTTTCTAAGAAAATTACAAGTTTGTTCCATAAAGTTAATTCTGTAAAACATGTGATAGTGTGATGACTAACTGAGGATCTATGATCACCTGCCAAGATCTCATGGTAGCTAGCAGACATGAAGTGTACTAACTCAGAAAGTAAATTATTAGTGGGGAACCATTTTCATGCCTACTTGGATAACACTGCACATCATCGATGATCTGAAAGTAAATGGAGAACCGTCACTGATCACATTTTGTGAATGTCATTCAAACCAAATGCAGAATTACACAGCTGAGAAGAGAGCTGGGCAGGGAGCAATTAGGAATGAAAGTTGTGATTACACATTAAGGGACTTTGTCAGATAAAGCCATGATCATGAAAAGGATCAGAAGGATGCCCACCTGATCTCCCASCGTAATGAAGAGGCAAAAGGAGGTAGTATAGTTTCTTACTGTGAAAAGCAAGAGGCGGAGTGTGGGGATAAGCCGGTTTTGCCTCTATAGGCAGCATCAAGAACAATAAAGGAGCAGAGAGGAATTAGGAGGTCTGGCTTTCCAATTTCAGAAAGAGGACTGGGTTGTGGGAGAGGATGCACTGCTCCATGAATTGGAGACAATTCCTTGCAGGGAGAGTCTTAAAAACCTTATCAACTCATCTGAATGAGGGCCGAGAATTTGATTTTACCTGTAAGTACTTTCACAGAAAATTCTACACCTCTCTGCAGTGCAATGCAGGAGGGTTCAAAGAGAACCACTGTCTGAAAGCTCATCCTTGACAAGTTATGACTGGAAATAAAGCAGAAATTGTGAACAGTAAGAGAGATTAGCTGTTGGAAAAGGTGATCATAGAAAATGGTAGAGTGATGTCCCCAGGTCACTTAATTGATTGTCTGCCTTTCTGGAGGGTATGCAGCAAACACAGATGACTTGACTTCCTCCWATTTTTCAATAGCATGATGTGCACAGACCACCAGGTAATATGATCTAATGGTCCCTTCAGTCTGCAAATGAATACCATTTCAAGTATTATTCCAATTTCAGCATAGCACATTTTGTATTAAGAACATTTCATTTTTCTAGAAGACTCAGATGTATCTYAGAATAACAGTCAGATATCTTCTGTTGTTTTGCACGAAACAAGCTGAAATTCATGCTGTTTTATTACAGTATATTCAGTATAATTTGTGAAAACACTATATAGCAAGCTTAACAGAAATACATTTGTATAGAGAAAAGTATGTCTAGGGAAAGAGACAATTTACACATAGAGGAGTTGGTGTTTGTGGGAGGAACCCCATGGTTCCCAGTGATTATAAGCAAGAAAATGTGAGATCTCTTTTGTCTATTAAGCATATTCTGTAAAAACTTACCTGGTACCTACTGAAATCTGCAAAGAAAATATTTAATGGGTAGTCCTTATTCAAATACTAGCTTTGTAATAAGACTAATAAATTCGAACTAAGACTAAGTTATAAGACTAATAAATCAATGAAACAATGAAAGCCCCTCAACATAAGAATAAATACAGAGATCAGGATAAGCAGAATGTGTTCAGCAGGAGTGGATGCAAACTGGGTGGGAAAGGCACACAAGTGCTATGCAAGTCCCTTATCACTGAGAGCAGCAGGACCTGAGCAAAGGCGAGCAATGATCAAGGTTGGTTTTAATCTGATCTTTATATCAAAAAGTCTTCCCTCTTTTTGCATCTCAATTCATTGAAATTAAACCAGAAGTCTGATCTCCCTCATCCTTCATGCTAAGGATGGGTAGTATCTTGTGGGGAAGGAAAGCCAACTGTTTGGTAGGTATGAAGGTCACCATTAAAACGTGCTAACACCAGTAGAAAGCTGGCCATGGTATGAGATGATACAGTTATTAGCTGGTTCACATAGAGGGAAATGTTGGGAGGGTGATAGACCCTTTCTAAGGAGATCTGAGGTTGCCAGGCTTTGAGGTATCCCCTGCTAGCTCCTGGGAAGCAGGGCTTGACCTAGGAAGACACATCCCAAGTGCAGAATGATTAGATGGCTGAGAGTCCACTCTGTCCAAATACATTGTAAAGGTAGCGATAGTGTCCTTCATAGGAGAGAAAATATAAAAGGAGATAAAAGAGTAAACCATCCTGAGATGATAGACTGGGATTGCCAGCCCACACAAGGCAAGAACAAAGGAAGCATTTGACAGAGCTGAAGAAAGTCAAAACCAAGGGATGGAAATGCCTTTTCATGCACTATGTACTTAGACCATGGAATTCATTGCTTCAAGAAGTCATTGAGACTAAATATTGGATTTGAAGGATCAGATCTATATTACTGACAAATCTTATCCAGTTATACTAATGGATGGTAAAAGGAAAATGTTGGCAAGGAGATGAAACCTTACGCTTTGAGGAGAAGCTAACTTCTAATTAGGGATTAAAATGAGGTTTTCATGGAATGGGGAGATCATCTCACATCCAGCTAACAGGAAGAAGTTTCTTATACTGTATTTGGAAGCGTCTGGTTTTGAACAGCAGCTGGAAGAGTATGCAGGATTAAATCAACAGTTGATCTAAACAAGTTGCCAGTTCTTATGTTCCAAAGCTGTTTTCCCCTCCCCTCTCCCTGTCACAAGTAGTTTGTAATCTGAAAAGTAACACACAAATTAAGTAGTAATATCCCTTTTTAACATTTAGAGAGTGAGTAGGTTAAAACTGGGATTTTCCAAACACAGCTCCCTTGCACTGCAATTGGAGAGACTTAGATGTCTGCCCAGGCTGAATGGCCTTGCTCAAGTCTAGAAAGGACAGCCTGTGGTAGAATTGAAAAATGGACTGAATTAATAAGGTCTGTAAAGAGCTGATAAATCCATAGGCAGAGGTACAGGTCAAGGTGGAAATTTTGCAGGACTCAATAATATTTTACCCTTAATTTATTGCAAAACCAGTTGTTTACCCATCTCTTATAGTTCCTTTGGCTGTGAGGTAATGGCTGACTATTAGATCTATGGTTGCATTTTGCTCTTCTGTTGTCTTCAGGTGGCAAACTCTTGTTCACTGGTCCAGGACCTGTAGAACTGCATGCTCATTACATTCTGATATCTGATGGAGGAGAGCTCCAGGTGGGATTCCCTGAGGCCCCTTTCCGTCACAAAGCACACATCTATCTCTATGGAAGCCTCCATTCTCCACCATTATTTCCATATGGGGTCAAGTTCCTGGCAGTAAGGAATGGGACCCTTTCCATTCATGGTGAGTACATTTTTTCTTCTCTTCAAAAGCAAAGCACAAATGAACAAAAGAAAACAAAACAAAGCAAAAAAGTTTTTGGAGGAAAAAAAAACAAAAACCAAAACAACTTTGGTCATGAACTTGGATTTCTAATTACAGTTAAGTATTTGTTGAAATGAGCTTTTTGGGCCAGAACTTCATATCTTTGCATTCACCATCAGACTCCTATTTCTGCAGTATCTTATGCACGAAAACTCAGTGCTGTATTTCCATAGAAGCTCCTATACTGGGAGCTGAGTAATTTTGAAAATCTGGACCCCAAGAAGAAGATAGATGGTATCAAGTAGTTATGAAACCCTGGCAGTCATTTAGGTGCCTAGAAGGTGTTTGAATTTGTGCATGTCTGTCCACAAATGAAAGTCTCCGTCCCTTGGAAACTGGACCTCAGATCTCTGTTGTGAACCACGTGGGTTTGCTSTGCTACTAGAATGGGGTATCCTCCCCTCATCTCTCTCTCTAACAGCTGGGAAGTTTCCTYCCCAAAGAGGGTACGGCTCTTAGGGTTTCCAAGAGAGGGTAGTCTGCCAGGTAGGTCCCATGGTGAGGCCAATGCCAAGCATACTGCAGTTAGTAGCCTGTGGCAGCTGGAGTGGGGATGATACTTCTCAAAGCAGCAGCAAAGTGCTCCTGGCAGTGTATTTTCCCCTCTTCCTCCATGTCTCTGGGCTGTGCTGGCATCCCAAAGCCGTCGGTCTGTCTCTAACATTAGGAGCACAGCTGGTGTCTCTCTGTCTTCCTGGTGGTCCACACTTCTGCACCTGCTCAGCACAGGTTGCTGTCATAAATGACAAGCCCAGGGCTATGCAGAAAAACTGTGGAAATGCCAAGAATTTCAGTCCTAGATGCCTGGTCCTCTGCTCTAACCACTGGACTTTTCTCTCAAAGGAAGCCCTGCAGTGCCAGAGCTCTATGTTCCTACCAAGTGGAAGAGACAAGGGACCAAAAGGACAGAAAATGGATGTAGGTTTGAAGATGTTGCGGGGCAGAAGAATTTAGATACAGAGCTTTTTTTGGAAGGCTGTGAAATACAGGTATAAAATGGCCATTTCTTGGTGCAGCAGATTGGATATGGAATTCAGGTCCAAACTCAGCATGAATCAGAATATCAGTGCAATGCACACATGTCAAGCTCTTAACTAAAGGGCTGATTTTAAAGGCAGTACGTGTCACAGAGGAGGAAAAAAAAAAAACAAAACGCATCTGAACGCCTCATCTCCCTCCCTTATGTTCTTGTGTGTCAACCTTCATATTGGTAGGCGTTCGTATCCTCCAGCAGGGCTTGAACTTACACCCTCCTGGCCTACAGGCAGAAATGTTGCTATCTGAGCATCGCTGACACGTATGGCGCTCAGTCAAAAATGATGTCAGACACCGAGGGGTACAATCTGAGCACAGACAGGGAGCGAGCTGTACCACTGTGCGGTAATCCTGTCTGTCCACAGGAGCTGAGCAAGGTCAGGCGAGGTCGGTTGTTGGAGGGGAGTTGGCAAACAGATGCTTTTCTGAAGCAGGAGAGATCAGCAGAGGCTGGGGAAGGTGCTCCTGGCAGTGGCAAGGGAGGTGGGCTGCACTACTGAAAGTCACGTCAGGTGCTCTTGACCACTCCGTCGAGACACAGTGAGGCTAAATTATTATTTAGTGTTTGCAAACGGCTTTAATAATTTCAGTAAACTGGCTTTGCAGAAGGGCAGAGTGTTTCTATCCCATTTCCTAGAAGGGCTCTGTGAAGAAGTGCTGTTAGATCATCTGGGCTGAATTGACTCTCCGTTACTGGCCATTGAGTTTCACACAGTTATCCCAGCCTTGAGTTCAGTAACTCGCATTAGATTAAAGCATGCCTTCCAGAAAGGCTTGGTCTTTGAGGACATCAAGGGAAACGGAAGCCAGCATTTTCTGTAGAAGCTTGTTCCAGGGGATTAATTTGGTTAATCATCCATGTTTTTATTTTTTTTTTCTTTGTTAAGATGTCTGATTTGAATTTGCCTGATAACAGCTTTTGCTGTTTCGCTTTCTATATCTTCTCCTGCTACTTTAAAGTATCCTTCCATTCTCAGTTTGACCCTTGTAAGTCAGGATTTTGTCCTTAAATTCTCAGAGCTTTATAACAAGAGCCTTGCCTTCTTCGTGCTGCTATGTTTTCTAGCAATGTAGGAAAAAACAGTAGCATCTCCTTGCAGCTCTGCCTCCTGTGCTGCCTCTCGCTTCCCTTCTGAGCCTGTATCATCACTAGCTTGTTGACTCCATCCTCACAGACAACCCATGAAATTACAGGGACAAACAGGGCAGAAGTACTTTTTACAGTGTTACCTTGGCAATATGATGAAGGGAAGTAAACCCAGGTGTCCATGTCAGTACCCTCAGGGCATTTCTCACTGATATTTCATACGTTTTACATAATTCCCAGGGATTCTTCATTCCCGAGGAAACCAAGAAGGTGAGATCTGCCACCCAAGCATTACCTGGGTGGAAATACATTGAGCCAGAGGTGGCTTGGCCCATTAGTGGAAACATCTCTTGGTTTCAATTTCTTATCAATTCTTATTCAAGAATTGTTATCAATTTCTTATTCAAGAAATCCAGACTAGCTATGAAGTCACTTTTAAGCTCTGCACTACAAACAGTCCCAGTGCATGGCTGCAATTAATGATCATTCAGACCACCTAATCCGCAATTCGGCATTGAAGCAGTAGAAGCCCACTAGAAAACAAGACCAAAAGGAGTGTGTTCTTTTGCTGGGTTCATATTGCTTACATGAAACAGAAATATGCTGTTCTGTCTCCAATTTAGTACCAGTCTGGCCTGTGGTATAGAACAAATTGTTGAGCATGACAGCCTCTTTCATATATACGTGAGAGAGGCTGACATGCTCAGCAATATATGTTTGTGAGATACATATATATACACATGTATATACGTTATCTCAGATCAAAATCATTAAATAAGCAGGCTTCCAAATTCTTAGCTGTCTTGGTGAAGACAGGACTGAGCGCATTTTAATTTCTTTTCTCTTTCAGACTGGGAAGTTTGGGGGATRCTCTGCAGCCATGGTTGAGTTCAGATTGTTTAGTAAGCGCTGTCAGCTCCTCACTTTGATATGTTAATATGACTAAGGGTTTCCCACAATTCCCTTGTGAGTGGCAGTCCTTTGCTCCGGTGGTTGTAGCAGACTGGGAAATTTCACTGTTGCCTTTGGCTTTAGCCAACTCCCCTGCCAGTCAGAGCGTGCCACCCATAAACTGCCTGTCAATCACACGTCAGTTTTAAAGGGGGTTTCAGTCAGCCAGGGCAACTCGACTTTTTGACAATGTAATTATGGCCCTTGCATCCGCAGTAGGGGCCTGAGCAGGGCTGAGAGAATTTTATTGATTGTTCAGAAGGGAAATTTATCACTGTCTCCAGCTCCATTCGCACTTTATTCCCTGAGAAACTCTCCTGACAAGCTTCGGGAGAGAAGTTTAGCACGGTGGCCTTGGCTGTTCTTGCACCTTTGTCCTTCCCAGGGAAACTGGACCGGAGACACCGGCGGATGCTGAGCGGAGGGCAGGGACTGGGTGCAGAGGCAGCATAAGTGGAGATGCTGCATCAGTAGCCGAGGACACCTATCCTTTCTTTGTGACAGCCTGATTTTGTGGTCCCAACACTCTTATTACCACTGATGGAAAAATTTTAAAGGCCTTTTCCATTCTGTTCCATTTTTAGCAGTCCTGTGTAGATGAGGTCATTATTCCATTGTGTCCCCTTGAAACAGACTGTGCCTCTTCCCRAAAGAAAACCAGTGTTTTTGCTGTGTATTTAGCTGAAACTTTGTCAGTGCCGACACTGTGATGATATGGGGCATGAACATACGAGCCTGTTCCCTGCATTTTGACTAATAATGTATACCTCTCCAACTAGACAGAAGATGCTACACTTCAGATTTAATAACACACTACATTCACTTTGTCCGGAYGGTGAAAGCTGTGTGGTAAAGAAAAAAACAATGTCCAGAGAGTTTTGGTTTAGTACCGTACCTATTTATAATCAACATAATTAAAACAGAAGTGTCAGTGGTCATTTCAGTCCTCTAAAGTCACGGATAGTCCTGCTGCAAAGAATGTCCCTGCACTTGCAATGGATGCTGACAGTGGAAGATGACATTACAGAAGGAATTCTGCACTTCTTCTATCCCAGACTTCCCTGCATCCAAACCAATCTTATACATTTTCAGCTCAGGAAAAGAAATATTTTTTATCAGTTGAACCAATTATTAATTTTAATCACTTTTAATCAATAATAAAACACAAAATATTTGTGAGCTGTGCACTGTGCTCTACAGAGCCTTTGCATTCCTCAAGAGATCAAACATTTAATCAAATGCTTCTTGCTTTTCCTCCATTAAGCAATGTTATGTATCTGTGCTGAGTTTGAGATTAAGAGATCATAGACAACGTGAGAGAATTTGTTCTGCTTTACTCACATATTAAAAAGAAAATGTTCCCAGGGGGAAAAAAAAAAAGAAAAATAATCTGTAGCAGGGGGATTCAAGACAGGGTGCAGAGATCTGCTAGAGGTAGGATGTGCTTTTTTACCTTACTGAAGTGTTCATCCATTCAATACACGTTATTTCCCACTAACTGAAACCATTGATTTGCACACCCCTGTTACACCAGGAGTTCAGATCCTTTTTCCCTTTCTGGGGTCACTTCCATAGGCTGGTTTTTCTTAGATGCTAGTTATTCTAGTTATTCTGTGTGGTGGTTGCAGGAGGCTTTTTGCTTTCTGTGACAGCATTTTTCCTTTCAAGACCTTGACTTTAACATGACGCATTAAAGCAGATGGCTCTTGAACAGAAGGCTAAGCTGCCTTGAATCCCCTTGCGTTCACTGGGGGTAAGAAACTGCACTTAGGCACTTCCCATGGAKTAACTAATGTACAATGACTTGTTCCTTCACTTTCTTACTCACAAATATAAGATGACCATTAGATTTTAAAGACCTAGCAGATGGGGGGAAAAAAAACAGAGAGCTGGGTTCGGGGAAAGCTGCTGTGTCTTTCACAGCTCGCCCTTCTTTCAAACAGAAATGCATCGATCATCTTTGATTTAAACTTAAGTCAGTTCCATATTTTTGTGCTGATCTTAATGAGGAAAACATGTGATGTAAAGGGGTCTGAGAGATGGGCGCTAATATATATATAATATAATATATATAGATTATAACTAATATATTAGCTTGTGTTTCTTGACAGGGGGAGGTCTGTGGGTTACTACATATGCAGAGGCTTTTTGTGGCATGAAATAGTCGCCTCTTTTAAACCTTTAAATATAACATTGAAATACCCCTTCCAATTCTGGCCCCAACTACAACCAGGAGATTGGCTGGAGGAAGAGAAGCAACCAAGAACAAAATCAGGGTGAATTTCCACCCCGGATAGGAGAAAGCCTGCAAAGTTTGGCAAGCTGAGAAGCCTGGACCCAGATCTGGGTTTTTGCAGGGCTGCAGACTGAGCCAGGCAGGGACCCTCCTTTTGGGCTCATCTTCACTTTTCCCGCGTGTCTAATTCTCTTTCATCGTGTGCCGGGGATGTAGCAAACTGATCTTAGCATTTAAATGGTCGTGCCACCCCACGTACCCGCTCCCGCGGGCAGACATCCCCCGTCTCGTTTGGCAGCAGCGCGGGAGATTAACTGGCAATAATGCAAAATGTTAACAGCTGTGCGCGGCTCGTGACGGGATCGTGTAGTAGTCAGCTGCTGCGTTTGAAGCTGTTTATTCCTGGTGTCAGTTTAAAGAGGTTTTCCTGCGTGGCACCTTTGGTTGTGAGCTATTTGCAAGCGTGGAGCATGGTTTTTGTGTCAGGCTCACTGGTTTATGCAAAGGTATTGAAGGAGCTGGGAAAATATTTCCCCTTCCTTTCGGGACTGAAGTAACTTGACAAAGTGACTGGGTAACCTCTGATTAAAGGAAATGTTTGGAAATGTTTGCATTTATGGGACAGCACACAGGGAAAGTACTTTTTCTGCAGTGTAATGTAGCAGGAAAGAACAACAATGAAAGTTTCCATAGACCTGTTTGATCACATAGCCCTTCCCATCCTCAGTAAGATACTCCTTGCTTTCTTGAGGGTGCCGTTCGAACATATTTAGGTGGAAATGCTTTAAGGTGAAAACTGTAGTTTCATGAAGGGAAGCATTCAGCAGGACTAGGTCACTTTCAAGGATATTTCCTACTGGAGAAAATCAAAATGATTCAATTTGTCCTCTCATTTAGATGAYGTCAGACTTTTTTTCCTCACTGGGAGAAGGAAAAGGTGTTTAATTCTATCATTTTGCTTTCATCTGGACTTTCATAGTATTATTTTTAATGTTATATCTGTTTCATATGAACATTTCTACACTAGTGAAAGGCAGTGTTTTTTACAGAATAAAAATCAAAACCCCTAAACCCCCAAAGTGACATTAGTACAAAGAAAAAAAAAGTTTAATTGTTCCAAAAATAATTTTTTTGTGGAATTTTTATTCTGTGGAAGATGAWGGTTTGGTCTCATTTGAATTTGGAGTGAAATCACATCTGGCTAGCYATAGACTTGTATTTCATCCTCCAGAACCCACTTATAATGGGGAAACATCACCCGTATTTTACATGAGAGGAAGAAGAAGCCAGAGAGATGCTGAAGCTGTGTCTGCATTGGGCCTTGGATATCACCGAGCAGGTTAAAAGCTGATGTTAAAAAGCTGAGTTGTGACTCATCTTTGAGCATTCACAGTGCTTGGACAGAAAATATCTGCTAGAAAATGTTGCATGTCCTCATGTTGCAGTGGCAACCTCAGCCCAAAGCAGCACCCCAATCCCCTGCCCTGATATGCAGCATTAGAGCCTCTCCACGAAGGAGCTCTGCCCAGAGCCAAGCACATGACAGTGCCCCAAGGAAGATGACACATGATGGCTTTGTGCATAGGGACCTACCAAGGTTAACGTGAGGGAACCAAGTAGGTCCAAATTTCTTGTCTCAGTCTGCCCGTTGCTTGCATAAAACTTGTACCTGATGTTGGGTTTGGTCCCACACAATGGGGACATGAGACGAGCTATGGGTTGAGCCCACGCTCAGATCCAATCTAAAATACCCAGGGTGATCCTGAGCACCCAGCACAGAGGCTGCTGCAGGCTGCCTGTGCAGCAGTCAAAAAGCTGATAAACTCCTGGGTGTCCCAAGGGTTAATGAGCAGTTACAAATTAGAAAGGACCTCCAATTTTACCTCGGGGCACGAATGAAAAGCTTTCTGCACTGGCTGTGTTGGGAAGTAGCAGAAAAGCTGTCTGCATCTCCCCAGGAGCTGCCCACACACAGCAGTTTTTCCTGCAGGACTGTATGGGGGTGGAAAGACATCTCCCACTTTCAGAGCAGAGACATGCCTGTCTTTCAAAGATGCGTAGCAGGAAAAAAACAGACTCCTCTCATTGCAAAATAAGCTAGAAATGTTGTGCAAATGCTTAGGGAATATACCTAGAACTGGAATTAACAGAGAGCAAAAGTAAGTTGGAAACCTTCAAGTTCAGAGGGCTGAGGGCTCACGGTTCAGGCGGATGTTTTTACACACATATGAAAAGGTAGGGAAGCAGCTCTCATTCTTCCTTTTCTGATTCCCTACACTTTACGGTCAGTGACTGGAGCAGTCACTGTAAGAGTTGAGGTAGCTGGGACATTTTTTAAAAAAAGTCTTCATCAAATCCAAGTTCATGAAAGAATTTCTCCAGGTCCTTAATTAAGGATCTGGGACTTTAAGGTCCATTTGACTGTAGAGAGCTGTAGCAGCACAGCTGTGTACTATCCTGACTAAGGAGGCTTTTTGGGAAAGATTTTCTATTCTTTTTCACTTAAGGAATTTTATACATTTTTTTTTTTTTCATTCGTTTTATTAACTGAAGCAGCAGCAGCAAAAAGTCTCTGTCCTGGATCTAAAAATATATTAAAAAAAAAAAAAAAAATCTCTTTTCTGAAGCACCCATTTCCAGTGGATGTGTTGCCATTTATCACTTTGACATTTGGAAATTTTAGGAATGGCCAAACTAAGTCTGAGCAGGCAGTGCAATTTGGATAGGGAAAAGGGAATAATAAGGGATTATGACAGTGGAGAGGAAGCTGGATTCCTTAGGCAGTCTGACACCTGAAATGCTGCAGTAAATTGTTTTGTCTTTTATTACCAGAGACTTTTATACTGGTGGTGTGGGGTTTTTTTCCTCTTTTTTTATCATAGCTATAATCCACTGAATTACATTTTTAACTCTGTCTCTTGCAAAATTCCTTTCTTTTTTGGGGAATGTAAACTGCTTGTTTCTTTTCACTTTGTTCATGGGAATTGAAAGATCTTATTCTCATTTACACTAAAGATTTACAACGCAGCTGCAACAGATTGACAGATTATCTGCAGTATAACTTGTATAGTCACGGTAAGTAGATTGTGTGTCTGAGCCTTGCAGTTCTTGTAAATTCCTTTTGTGGTATAAAGGGATCTCATTACCTCAACTTTAAAGCGCCAATAAACTGTCAAAAGGTGTAAAAGAGCTTTATGGTTTGTCAACACTACAAACAAACTGTGTGTTCGTAACCCAAGTTAATTAATTTGTGGTAAAYAGGAGTGAAGATGAGATGCAGCAGGATCCTGGCCCTGTGTTATCAGAGGAGAAGGGTTCAAAGTCTGCTGTCGCATGCCAGAAGAGAAAAATTGTTTAAAACATTTAAACAACTTTTGGGAGAAAGACCAACAGTCCCGTGGCAGGCTTAGGGCTGGAACCAGTCCTCCTAAAACCCATTTAAGGAGTCTAGTTTCTTCCCGTGCATAATCCAGACTCCAGCTCTGCCTGACTCTGGATGTGCCTCACACTGGTTGCCGTCAGGCTTGGTTAGGAGGTTCCCTGGGTATCTAAAGTTAGGTGACAACATGTACTCCAAAATGTCTTGTTTTCAGGGCAGGGGCATCTGTTTTCCATCTAAGCAACATGTCATCTAGTCACCGAAATTCTTAGATCTGGAGCATCCCATAGGTTTAAGGTGGAATTCATCTAACTAAATAGAAATGTGTGAAGGGCAAGAGTTCCTTTCAGAGCAAACTGGTGGTTAGGGAAATCATTAGGAAGTGAGATCTGGGGTTCAAATGCCTTCCGGTTGCCACTGGAGTAAGAGCACGAACATGTTGTCCGTGGATGCAGATTGCAAGAGGATAAATCAGACACAGAAGAGTGACTGTGCTGAATATACTCCAGGGAAGGACTGTTGTATCTTGAAGCAGCATGTTCTGGAAACAAACAAAGTTGACAGATTATGGCCAGTAACTCCGAAAATGCTGGAAAAAACAACAGCACCACAGGGCAGCCTTATGAAAGAAGCTGAGCTGTAGAATGAGAAGACCTAAAGGCTTTCTCTAAAAGGGTTGCCACTGGATTTATGTGTTGCAGATGTGCAAGAAGCTGCTGATCACAAATGCTTAGAAGAGGTGAGCACAAGTTTTGTTCAAATATAGACTGACCCCAAGACAGCCTGTGGGTTGGAAAGAGAGTTGGAGATAAGAAGGAGAAGCAGAGGTGGAAATTGAGAAAGTCATAGGGAGAAACTTGAGGGTGCATATAACCAGATGACTGAACATCAGTCTTGGAACACAGCACCCAAAGTACAGCTTGTCTGGAAGAAATAGGAGACATCAGTGACCTTGGCTGATGTTGAAGAGGAGAAGCCAGGAGTCCAAAGGAATGTTCTTCAGAAGGAAAACCACAGACAGAAAAAATACAGATTGAGGGAAGACTTAGAAGAAGGCAGACCATGAAGTGGGACCTATGCAGCAGAACCTGACAGGAAGACCTGGAAGCATAAAAAGAGACATGGAGGCTGAATCTGTGGATAGAAGAATTGAGAGCTTGGGCAAAGCAGGCTGAAAAAATGACACTGCCTAAGGTTGCCTGCTCAAGCCACAAGCCTTTACAAATCAACTAGAGAACCGGTTGATCAGTCAGTTTTCTCTGCCCATGCCCCATACATTCCTGAAGCTACGGGAGGAAGAGATGTGGGAGTCTGGGAGATGTGGCATCAGACTGAGACACAGAAAGGAGGAAGGGAACAGGTTTGAAGGAACAATAGGAGAAAGGGCAAGGCTGTGAGATTTATGCATTGACTGGAATCATCCTCTGGGAGAGATT
This sequence comes from Phoebastria nigripes, assembly GCA_035582835.1. Lineage (NCBI taxonomy): Eukaryota > Metazoa > Chordata > Aves > Procellariiformes > Diomedeidae > Phoebastria > Phoebastria nigripes. Next base: position 301,731 of record JAYKAV010002999.1, read on the forward strand.
GGGACAGGTGAAGGACAGGAACTATAAGAAGCTGAAGAGAAAGAAGCGGTGGATCAACAGGAAGAGATGTATGCAGGCAGTGGCTGCTGGAGACTGAAAAAAGGCTGGAATTTAATGGGACACTCTCAGTTCAAAGAAGAGTTGTTGTCTGGAAAGTTGTCCCCTGGAGAATGGGAGATAAGTAACAGAAGGTAACTGCAGTATCAACATCTCATGGTGTCCTGGCAGAGAGCTGGGGGTGACTTAGGGGGCTCTGACCTCCTCTTTTGGTTTTGATCTGCTTCTCAGACCAGGGCAAACTAGTCGCTTTTCAGTTTATCTGTTTGAATTGACTCGGTTTCCTCTTTTTGTAAAATGGTACAAGACATTAACGTAGATGCAATTCAGCCACCTGCCTCTGGAGCTAATATCTGAAGAGTGAGTAGTAACTGAAAATGCTAACAGGAATCTCAGTGTTGTTTTTTAGTTGTGTTAGATTATTCCTAGCTGGAATGAGAGACTTCATGTTTGAGAAACTGGGCTGGCTCAGAGGAAACTCACTTCCCAGCTTTATCCCAGATACTTGTGTAACCCCAAACAAGCCACTTAACCCTTCTGCATCTCCTCCACACCTTCCTTTGTGTACAATGAGATTAATAACTTGGTCTTGTGGAGGCCTTACCCATGTTTGCATGGAGCGAAGCACCCAACCGTAGGCTCCTCAGGTCAATGAGTGCTGTGGTAGGACTTGTCTATATGCAGTGGAGAGACTCCCATTAGGTCTGGCCCTAGCTATCTGCATGTTTGGAGTATCTAGCATAGTGGGCCTTACTTTAATACAAATAATAGATGACAAACTATGCACCTCCTTTGGTGACCAGTGTCAATCCAAGTTTCTCTTCTGGTGGAAGCTGGAAGACATTTTAAGGCAGTGGGCAGGAAGTGATTTTTTTCATAAATGTACAAGGAATGGGTAAAATGAACACTTCAACACTTCATAACTGTCCAGTCTGACAAACAGAGACTTTAAAGGAGTTGTTTTGTCTGAAGCAAAATTTCCCACTGAGATGAGGAGTGGGATCTGGAGCAGCCTTTCTCAGCTGAGATCAATACCACTGCTTTTTTGTCTCACCCTCTCTCCCTTTCTGCTCTGGAGTGCTGAAAGGCTGGCAGAAAAGCTGGACATGTGCTTAGGGTTATAAACAAGAGGAGGGAATCAGTGACCAGGAGAGCACAGGTCTGTGCGTGCCTTCAGGCCTGAGGAAACGTGTAGCTTTGTGGGGGCAGCCACTGGTCAGGGCAGCTGGAGTTTCCAAGGCTCCTTGGCCACTGAAGTGCTTTTGAGTCACTTCAGGGCAATCCCCTTGCCTGAATTAGGAGACAACTCTCCTGTGCCTGTAGTGGGACAGAGAAGCTCCTCCAGAAGGCGATTCGGAGTGTGTAGGCTCCCCAGGAGCCTATTTTTCCCATTGACTATAGGACTTGTCTCCTAATTAATTAGCTGACAGCTGCCTCTCCCTACCCTGTAGTCATTTTTTTTCCAAACCCTCTATTTCAGTGTTTCTAATTGTAGCAGCTTCTGCTTTCAAAGCTGGGTGATCAGAGATTGCTATCCAACACCCACTTTAAATTTTCAACACCCATTGAGGCACCCAATGTACACCTAGAAGAGGAAATAATATTCATGTCTTTCGTAATTGGAGGATTGTAAATAATGACCTAATTTATCTAAACCTACCACACTCAGTACAATCCACACTTTGCCTACTGTAGACAGACTTTCTTGTAACCCTGGAGATAAGTATGCCCTGACATACCTTGCTGAGTTTGCTGAGTTTTGATGTGGTTCTGAGACATTTCTGTAAAGGTCAAATTCTCATCTCTGGTTGAACCACTTAGGACTAGATGAAATCAGTTAGTGAAGTCATATAGCATCCTACATAGATTTATAAAATCTTTTGTGGTAGGGACTGTAAGAAAGTAAATTTATACTATCTTTCTTCTTCTCTACTTGACATAGAAAAAAGAGTGGCATTTTACACATCAGAATTGCCTTGTTCTTAATAATCTTGCCAGGTCTATACAAGATTGCATCTTCACATCATGCTTCCAACAGGAAGCATAAACCAGGGTCCTGGTGCCAAGATGTTCCTTATGCTATGATTTGTGATTAATTGGAATTAATTGGAATTAATTTGGAATTTGCTTTCAAGTCCCTTGCATTTCTGGGTTGCCATTTGACAACATGGTTCTGCTCTGCTCAGTATATAAGGGTGTTTCTGTCAAGTAAAATGTTCAATTCTTACTTTGCCTGCAATAGCATTTCGAGTCTAAAGGCTCTGTCCTGTCCCTTTAACATGAAGTCACTTCTGCTTTAGATTTCAAGATGTGGTTTTTTTCCAATCTGAGCTTAGTTAATTATTAAAAATGAGTTCAATAATTAAGGAGTTATACAGATTCATCTATTTTTCAGTACTTGTGAGTGTTTCTGCTTGCAGTACTTTTTGGGGGAAGAAATAATTTAAATATACCACAGCTGTTGGTCTTTTAAACCTTCTACTCTCAAACAAGTAATTTATTTACCTGTTGCACAGTCTAATCCCAATCACTGAAGGTTATTTTATGAACCCTGCACGTTTCATCTGAAATAGACGTTTTTTCAAGGGGAAACAAGAACGAGGGCTCTGGGCCTCCAAAGGGTGGTCCTGCAGACAGACTGCAGAGACAGGGGTCTTTGTTCCAGGGAACCCCCTTGAGGTATTCATGATCTTTATAGAAAGCCCACTGGTTCTTTGAAGGACAGAAGCTGGAGAAGACCTCTGGGAAATGAAGGTTGTTTCCTAGCTGGAGATCATTCCCTCCTGAGTTGTTCATCAGAACATTTCACCTCCCCATTTAGAAGTTGGGTGTAGGAGCACCTCTGAAAAGTTGTGTGCCCTATCCAGCCAGCCTACCCTTGGTAGATGAGCAGAAACCTGGAAACTTCTTCAAGAAGCAGGAGTAATTTGATTTGCCTGCCTGCCAGCTGTTTGGCTGTTCAGTTACATAAGTGTTAATATAAAGGACCATTTCAGGCACCCTATGGTATCCAAGCTATCTGTGTGGGTCTGGCAGATAGGATGTGGGACTTAGGTCAGACCAATGCCTTTCTGGAACAGCAGCTAGAGGCCAATTGTACATCCAAAATGACATATTTAGGCACGTGAAACGCACCTACAGTCTCCAAACTAAGTCAAGTCAACTGCAGACACCTCTGATGATAGTGACTAAGGGGCTTGGTGGGTTTTTTGCTCTTTTTCAAGCTATCTTTGTTCAAACCTGTTGGATACTGAAGTTGGAGAACATGGGGGTTGCATGTTTTCCTATAATTGGAACTATGTGAGATACAGGTTGCAATGTTATACTTACTTCCAAAAACAAAAGTGAAATTTTAGGGTTACCAGCTGTAAATTTGTTTTAGAAAGGGGAATGGGTGATTTTAAACAGCAATGGATGATGACTGCTCGAGGAACAGTGTAGTACATTTCTATGTGGGTGTATGATGGGCTCCCATCAAAACCATAGGGCTAGGAATATGTTATAGTTAGGGCAAAGAACCCTCAATTATGGTCCCTCCTTGGTGAATTGACCAGAAAAGTATCCCTGACCAAATCCTGTGTGTCACTCGTGCTGCTTAGGGTAGAGGAGAATCTGATCTGCAGGTATTGTTGTATGTGGGAATGTAAATGGGAAGCAAGGAAAGAGGAATCTGCTAGACTTCCCCCCCCCCCCCCAATGAAAATATACTAAAAGTATTGGAAATTGGAAGTAGATCTTACACATACAAAGAAATACCCCACCCCACCTAAATCATCAGGAAAAAGGTAAAACAAACTGTGGAATGGGAGACAGAGAAGGAGGCAGGGAGAGCACAGTAAGAAGTCAAAAAAGAAGAAGGAAAAAAAAAAGGGGGGGGGGGATGTTTGGATACCTTGAATACTCTTCTTTTAGAAAAAAAAAACTTGAGAAGATTTTCCTTAAAATTTTTTGTTTCAGAACTTGGAAGTGGAAAAAAACCTGAAACAAACCTTTTCCATTAGAGCATATTTTGAATGCAGAACGGTGGTTTACACCTTTTAATGACAAGAGTTGTTGCCCAGCAGTGTTCTTATAATGGTTACTGTAGTATGTGTGTGACAGATGCACACAATGGGAGGTAGTTGTGTGTCTGGCCACAGATGCACTCAAACACACACACTAACACATGCACACAAATCAGTACTATAAACAAAATGTCCAGAGCTGGAGAAAAATTGTATGCCGCTCAACGTGCAGATGGCTGCTGTCAGTCGTTCGCTTTTAYGCAGGTCCTAAAAATTCACGAGGTTCAGTCAGTGAAAGAAGGTAAATGAATAAAGATGATGAGACTGCTGCTGGTAAAAGAATGCACATAGGCTGATATCAAGAGGGTTTTTCTGAGCTGGCTAAAGCTGTGTTGAGGATGAGGTCTCACAGGGAAAATCTTTGATGTCTGTGCTCATGAACGGTGCAAGGTGGGCTTTGCCTATGTCTACATTAGAAAACAGTGTGGCCCAATAGAAGCAGATCTGTAGAGTGAATGATGTAGGTGCTGAGGATGCAGGGTCCACACTATATGTATTTTGGGGGCTACTATAGAGTCATTCTAGTCTGGTTCCATTAGTGTCTAAAGTGTAGTGTATGTCCTACTGGATTATGGCGTCTGCATTAGTTTCATCTGAAGGAAATCCATTCGATGCACTCCGAAACAGTTCCATGATATGAACTGAAGCACATTAAGTGAAGGATGTCTGGGAGATTTGCTTAGCTGTAAGTTAAGAAATTTCAATTCCAATTTAAGAAAAAAGAAAAGATAATAAGCCAGAAGTATCTCAGCTAGGTTTAGATGCCCATCAACTCTTTGATACTTAGAGCAGGTTCTCAAATATACTTCAAGATGACAGAGTATAAAGACTTGATTCTTCCTCCTCTCATTCTGCTGTGAATGAATTGACTTGGAGGTGCTACTCCTTATTTCTGTCTTTAAGGAAAGAACTGGGACACTAGAGTATAAGCAACAAGGAAGTGAAACAGGAAATGGAGAGAGAGAAGCTTGCTTAAAATAGTTTGAAAATGGTTTATTGGATGCAACCTCTACCCTCAGTGATTTCTGGTGTATTACTTTTCTATAGTACAACCAGGGAGGACAGTAGCGTGCTGTGGGCTAAAGGTAAATTATGATCTATTGCAAAGGAGGGAAGGAAAAATATACTACAGGTGGGTGTGTGAGGCACATGCTCTGCCCGATGGTGTTCAGTGTGTTGGATCTCACTGGATCAATCTGTTCCAAAGTCTGCTAGGGAAAAAGAAACGTCAAGAGTTAAAGCAAACCTCATGAAGCAAAGAAGGGAGAGTGAAATGGCAAGATGTTTCATTGCTGGGGCCTGTTGCACACAGACTTGGTAGTATGTCCACTGAAGAGGAGGGAATTTGGGAATCTGCAGTTGCAACCTTGCTATTGCCTTCAAGTGGTGGCCTAAGGTTGCTGATGCAGGGGGCTYTTCTTCGTCTTGCAGTCATGCTGACCCGTGTATTGACACTGCTCGCCAAACCTGTAACCCATTCCAATCCCCAGGGATGTTACGTGACCTTCACATCAACTGAATGTTAAAGTTGAAAATATATTTTCAGGTCTAGCCTTGGTCCTCACCAAGAATATGTTGCAGCAGTGTATTCTGAGATTCAAGTTTTATGGAAAAAAATCCCCCAAACTGCAACATTTAAAATAGGTGGGATGTTATTTCTGCTTTTGGATGAAAAAGGCTGAAGCAAATTCTTTTCACATGAAATGTTTAAGCCACTTAACGCAAGACTTCAAAAAATGGCCCCTCGTTTTGGATCTTCCATTGGAGACAGTTTTGAGATGACCTTGTGTTGCTAGCTGAGCAATTTGTAGTCACTCTTAAAAGTTTTTGAAACTGGTGATATTTGTCTTTCCATCTGTCACTGAGATGTTACTAATAGAAACATATGTTTTTGTGAATGCAAGTTACCTGTGGGCCTAGATTCACTGCATGTTGTTTTGGACACTTGACTGGGGAATCTGATAATTCAAAGTGCTTTTTGCACTCAGAGGAGGATGATGGTCCCTGCAGAGAGTGCTTCTCTCCGTTGGTTATAAAGGGTGCTTAAGAAAAGGGTGTTTCTCACATAGGGAAGTCAGTTTGGGGGAACGAAACTGAACCTCAGCTCCCACTGCCTGTTGAGCAGACTTCTTTCCAACAAGTTTTTTCAGCTTTTTGGGACCAATAAAGACAAAAGATATGAAATGAAGATGTTGTTTGGAAAGTGCCACATTTCTGATCCAAGCAGATGTGCACAAATCCTCTTTTGTGGCATTAATCCCGTCTCTCCTACACAGCATCACAAAGAAATGAAAGACTGTGGGATGATCCAAGTGAGGCAGTGTTTTCTAAGCGTGCTGCTCCTGGTTCTTTTTATGTTGATTGACTTGGGTTTAATTTTTTTTTTTCTTTTTTTTTTTTTCAGGCTGGATGCCCAAAGTAGCTTTTACACACTTGAAATCATCAGCTTATGCTAATGACACACGACTAGTACTCCAGGAACCTGTTGACTGGCAACCCGGTGATGAAATCATGGTGGGAAGGACAGGCTTTGGAGATGCACAGCAGCAAGAAGAAATGGCTGCTATTGAGTTTGTGAATAACACTGAGCTGTACCTTAGATCACCGCTCAGGTATCCTTTCAAGGGCCAAGGGGATTTCTATAGCAGAGAGCTAAACCAGGAGAAAATTTGGTCAAAGTGAGGGTTTGCCATTTCCTGTGGGACATAATAACTATATAAATCCCTTTAACAAAGGTGGTCAGAGATATTTCAGTTCCTCGCTCCCCCTAAAGCTAGTGGACGTTCAATTCTGAATGTTTCTGACTAAGTTTAAATTCTGTATCATAACCATGAACTCAGAAAACCTTTGAAGTAGAAAACACTGATGGCCAGTACAGTCCAGTGGCCTCRGCATAGGGTTGATGAATTTTCCTGCATAGTTAATTTCTTGACAAAGTGCATTTTTTTCACAAAAAGTGTCTGACTTCCGTAAAAAAAAAAAAAAAAATCCTCCCTTCTTGACTGATTAACAACACACTCAAAGTGAATTACTTCAGTTTGGAAATACTGCTTCTGTGTTTTCAGTGAGTTGTAGTTTCACTGCCTTATGCTCTCTTTGTCTTCTGTGCATGGAGATCTTGGTCAAACTGTACTTCTTATCATCGTAACCTGGAGCCCCAGTGTTGAAAAATGTTTTCTGTTTGGGGGGCAACCCAACTCCAATGCCCAGAAAGATTAATGGTATAATTTTCAGAAGTATCTGGGGCTTACTGATGGTTTGCACCAAAATATGTTTTGGGAAGATGAAGAAAGTTCAAAGGCTGAAATATTTTGGTGTAAACAAACATAATCTAAGGAAAATTTGTGAGCTTGAGAGACAAAAAGATGAAAACAAACATCAGCCAAGGAAAAATATATACCTAGCCCATATATGCAGACCCATTGGATATGCCACTGTCCATGGTGAGATTGGACTGAAACCAGCTCTGAATTTGGGCAGTTAGTCATAACCTTAGGGTAAACATCATTCTTGCCATCTGGCAGGTGCAGAGACTTTTGTACCTTTTTTTGTGTCTTTCCCTAGGTACTCCCATAATGTTGGAGAGGGATGGGTGAATGGCCAAAGCCTGCCTTTGAGTGCAGTGGTGGCACTGATTAACAGAAGGGTGGTTGTTCAAGGAAATGTCACGATGGAGAGGATGTCACACCTCAGACAGTGTGTAAAAGCAGGTGTTACAAGAGGTGAGGAGGTCTTTTCTCTCAGAAATATACTGAGGAGGAAAATTGCTCCATTAAGATCACATTGTGGTATCACTGTGTATTAGAGATCTTTCTTAATAGGATAACTTTGAGACATACCAGCACCAGGAAAGCGAGTTTATCTTTCCAAATATTGTTTGACATTGAAGTGCAAAGTCTTGGGAATTGAATTGCATTTCATTGTAATATCTCAGATGTGTTATTTTCACATTGTTGTTTCAAGCCATCTTGGGAAAGACCTTTTAGTTTTGCCTGAGCCTAAGGGTGTAGAAAAGAAAGTATCTTCTGAAAACATATTTCAGTGTATACAAGATATTAAATTTTTAATTGTGTTTACTATTTAGTCAGTTTAAGAAGAGGGAAAAACAAAACAGCCCAATGCTGTTTGTACTCTTTAGTGTAAAATATTGAGGCGTTGTTTAGTGTTTAGGGATATGAAGAAAAAAGACAGGTGATGGTTTCTTGTAGCATATAGTAACACTATACGAGGAGCAGCTGAGGGAACTGGGACTGTTTGGTCTGGAGAAGAGGAGGCTCAGGGGAGACCTTATCGCGCTCTACAACTMCCTGAAAGGAGGTTGCAGCGAGGTGGGTGTYGATCTCTTCTCCCAAGCAACTAGCRATARGACGAGAGGAAATGGCCTCAAGTTGCGCCAGGGGAGGTTTAGATTGGACATTAGGAAAAATTTCTTTACTGAAAGAGTGGTTAAGCATTGGAACAGGCTGCCCAGGGAAGTGGTKGAGTCCCCATCCCTGGAAGTATTTAGAAGACGTGTAGATGAGGCGCTTAGGGACATGGTTTAGTGGGCATGGTGGTGTTGGGTTGACGGTTGGACTCGATGATCTTAGAGGTCTTTTCCAACCTTAATGATTCTATGATTCTATGACTGGTGAAACAATGCTAGGTATCTCAGTTCTCCTTTAGTTTTACCTGTATGAAACACCATGAAGTTTGACAGGTGGCTTCCTGATTTACACCAGCTGATGAGGAAGCAGAATCAAACACAGTGATTATAATTTGAGGAGAGTTAGGTTATCTGGCAACCCAGCTGTAAGGTTTCCTTTAAAAATAAAATGCCTTGGGCTTTCAGACTGTGACACAAGACTTCATTTGATATCCAGCAGCCAACCGCTTATATTACTCACAGATTTATGGTCCATTTTCTGTGGAACTCATAAATATAGTCTCTGAAATGTGCTAACCATTTGAGGTTTTTATTTGAGTTAAAGGATAGGAGGATTTCTCAGAGGAGTCACCAGAAGATGAGTGGGCAGTGTTTTTTGTGGTTAATTTACCTTCTTTAAAAGAAAAATGAGCATTACTGAGCATAAGCAGGCAGTGCTGGAATTTGAAATCCCCTCTGCACCTCCACTGAACAAGCCCAAGTTGCACATTCGTAACCTGAATCCTCTCGTACCAAAATATCCTAAGCATAGACCCATGGAAGGATGCCTTTCAGGAATGTCGATTCCTTCCCCAGCCCTATGATTTACTTTCCTTGTCTTCAGACTGTGGGTAGTAACAGTTCCTCACCCATCTGCAGGGACAGTGGGGAGAGCAAGACTTTTAAAGAAATTTCAAAATGTTCTCATTTCAGTTTAGTTCAGTGTATCTGTGTCCAATCCCCTTTTCAAGAACCTCACCCAAGGTAAATCAATGTCAAATCCATCTTCCCCATGCATAGGACTATTTAAAATTGAACACAAGGAACTTTCCAAGGCATAAAAGTACCACAGCTTCCTGCTGGTTTTAATATATGTTCCTCTAAAAATATCCAGGCTCTTAGGGAAGGAACCATGAGAGTTATTTAGAGGGAGTATCAAATATGTTTGCCTGTGGCTATTTGTCTTTGGGCCCATGTTTAAGATCGCTGCTGGAGATGGAGTCTCACTGARTCGATATGGTGGGTCTCATGATGTTGCTTGGGGCACTCTGCACATCCCATGGTCACCATGGAGAAGTAACACTGACAGCTCCCACCGGGTTGTATTCTAGGTGGCTCCAGGTGTCTGTACAAGCGAAGCGAGAGGCAGCTGGGGTCTCGGGACCTGGGAGCCATTGTGGTTGTGGAGGCCTTCCAGGGAGAGGCGAGTCGGCTCCAGGTGGAGGGGGTCCAGTTCCGCCACATGGGCCAAGCATTTCGGCAGCACCGCAGTGCCCTGACTGTTGCTGGCAACGCGTGGATGGCAGGTGAGACAGCTGCACTGGAGGTGGGCCCGAATAATCTCAAACGTCCACCTTTTTCTGCCCAAAGCTGGGGCAGATSTCCTCAAAAACCTGTTAAGGTCTCAGGTCAGTTGACAAATTGAATTGGTAAATGCTAGAAAACCTCACCTGTAGTCAGCGCAAGTGAAACTTGATGGAGTGCTTCAAGCTGCTTTAGTTCCTTTGCATCTCTGGACAGCTTCTTCCTAAACTAATATTTCATTTTTATGCCAAACTTCTGAGTTGGCGTGCTACTTCTCGCTCTGGAAATGAATGCACTAATATACTGTGAGGGAGCCCAGATGTGGCTCAGGGCTGTGCGGTAGCATAGGCCAAAATTTAATTCTATCACCTGAAGGTTAAGGACATAATAAGTTCTTTTGACTTTGTCACTGATAAGTGCAAAATTCATCTCTGTGGAAGTGGCAATGAGGGCTCTGAAGACTGGTGTTGATAGGAGCAAGTTAGGTGGGCTCAAATAACGTTTTAGGGGTACTGGATGGGACTTTCCCCTTTCCAGCTAACCCACACTTATGCCTTTCCTATGCCATCTTCATCACTGAGTGGGGATCTAGGCTTCCTGGTGGCAGGAGGCAGCACTGGCCATGATCCTGGAGTACAGTGGGCAGGTCACCATGCCTGGCTAGACAAAGTATACAAGATACCTGCCCTGTCCTCACCACCCTTCTGAAACGTTCCTCCTCTCCTTCAATCCCATTCGATTATCCAACTGCCTGAGCTCTTAACATACTTCACTCTTGGGATCTTACTCTATCCTTTCACTGGATCTCCTCCTCCTTCCTCATAGTGGACCACCTCCATTAACCCGTTTCTGTGCTTAGGGCTCCTCTTCCCTACTGTGCCCATCTCAGCAATGCCCGCCTGTTGGCAAAGATCTGCCAGGTGAGTAAGGGTGGGCAGCTGCAACTGAGCAGCCGGGAGCCAAAAGGATTAATTGCACAGCATCAAAGGATGAGGACCTAATATAAAACTCCCAACCTTCAAGCTGCAGTGTGATTTTTGCTCACAGCACTCATTTCTTTCCAGACTCTTACATACGTGGCTGTTGTATTTTGGACTCCTTTGGCCAAGGACTCCGTCTGACCGGGATCTCAAACCTTAGCGTGGACAGTAATGTTTTCTATAACATTTCAGGCCATGGGCTTCTACTGGGTAAGTGAAGCAGGAAAATATCTACCCTACATGTAACAGCAACATGTGCTGATTACCATTTGCATGAAAATACCTTTGGAGGAAAGAATGGCAGATCCATAACTGCACCCTGAGAACTTTAATCACATCTTCCGCATTTTCCGGTATCAGTGAATCTGGAATAAAGCTCCCACAATTCCACATGCAACTCCTAACAGCTATTTCCATTTGACCATACACTCTGTTTCTTCAGGTCAGTCTTCACTTGATCTGGATCCCTTTTTTTTCAGTGTACAAGTGGAAGGAGATTTTTTTAGGGGATTGATTTCTCTGTCTTTGGAAGAGCACCATTATGCAATATTTAAGACCCCAGTTCAGCGAGGCATTTAAGAGCATACTTACCTTTAACTTCAGTCATTTGACATCGAAGATAATGGAGTGAAAGCATATGTTAAAAGTTAAACAGAGGATTTAGCACTTAAATAAATTGAAGCTTGGAGCAACAAAAACGTTAAACAACAAAATATTTCTCCTAACTAACCATCAGGAGACTGACTTGCAGCATCTTCTGCTGGGATCTCATGTTGCCTGAATACCTAAAGATATAGCTTGATTTTTGTTTTCCATCAGAGATGGGATAAAAATGACCAATTTTAAGATAAATAGAGGGGGAAAAAAAGCCTTCAGTCCTGATCCTGCAGTTCCACACACACAGCGAGTCCCTGTGCTAGGTCCTGTATATAAACATAATGTGAAGTGATAGATTATGATTTAAACAGAGGAGACCTATAAAAGGAGGGTGATTGTATACATCTTGCAGACAAAGAGAACTGGCTCAGAGAGATGCAACRATTTGCCCAAGGTGATGCACAGAGCTCTTGTGGCTGTGGGGAAGCAGAACAAGATCTCCATCCTGCCGGCACACCTCAGCTCACTCGTGCTAGGACATGTGTCTGAGTTAAAGGACTCTGGGCTGAGCTGAACGTTTCCACTGAAGTCTCAGCCTGAATACACCTTATCCCCAAGATGTCTTTAATGGCTTCGCTGTCAGCAGCTCCAGAGGGTCTGATGGATGAATTTATATATCATTTTGTTGCCTGTGAAGGAATATTTATTATAGCTGGCTATTTGCAGCTCCAGAATTGGACTCCCTCAGTGATTTCATCTAAAACCCTTATTTTCAGGGGGTTTGCAAGACAGTCATAAAAATTCGCTCTGGGCTTAAAATTAATTGACACACCAAGACCTTTTATGCCACCTCGAAAACCTATATGGCTGTCAAAAGGACCGCTTTAGGACCCTGTTCATGCTCTGGTAGTGGCATTGTAGTAAAAACAGCCTGGAAAGGATATATTTCCTAAATGGATCTTGTTCCAAAAATGGAGGAAGACTCAAAAGACTGAGAGGAAGGTTAAAATTAATTACTGCCATCCCCAAAACAAAAGCACATAGGTTTTCCTGGCAAGTGGCTTACATTTGGGGTAGTGATGATTAGGGAAGGGATCTGTATTTGGAATAGAACTTGAGCAGGTATAGTTGAAGATAATAGTTTATGTTTGATAAACAAAACTAAATAGATTTAATTTCCTCCTGATGTGGACCAAACAGAGATGATCCACTTTGTATTCTGCTTCCAAAACACCGGAGTCAGGGGACATATGCTGATGTGTCCTTATTTGGACTTGACTTGTATGGGACTGTCCACTTTTTGCTGTTGGGTGGCCCATTTCTTTATGGTGTAGTTTAAAAAGATATTTCTTTTTTTTTATTCCTACTTCAATACTGTTGCTAGATCTGGGGCACGTCATGACTCTGAGTTGTGTGATCAATTTTTTGATTGATTTTTCCTTTTTTCTTCTCATACTTCATTGCTTAGGGGGGCAAACCCCCCACTTCTGTTCAGAGTTGCACCAGGTGTTTTTAAGTCTATTTAGAAATTTTCTTACATGTAAGTAGGGCAGTGGATGGAGACAAAGGAGATACAGAGGACTTTGAATTCTAGTACTGCCAGAAGCATGCCTGTGTGTGCATAGATGAGCCACTTCCCCACTCTGAGTCTCTTTTTTTACAACTGTAAATGCACTTTATAATATTCCCTTTATTCATTTTCTCCATAAACCTCGGGTACAGTATGGCTGGTGTTATATTCATGTATTACACCTGGTACGGGGTCTTGTGCATATTGAATTGCAGAACCATGGTCTCTGTTGCCTCTTTGTAGAATATGTATTGTAGTATTCCTTTCCCTGATTGTTTTTATCTCATTAGAGCGTAAGCTTTTTGTGGCAGAAACTGTTTTTTTTCTCATATTTACAATGTTGATCAGATCTTGCTTGTGGCCTCCCAACATTTCTGAAGCACACAGCCTTCCCCTTTCCATGCTATGCACCACTGTGTTGAGCAGTCATGGCAGTCTTTGACTGTCTCATAGCCATCTTCCGCCATGTGTTAAACACAGGTTTCTAAGTGCTTTTCAAACAGTGATTTACCCAGGGACAGTTAGCAGGGAAAGCTAATTCCCAGGTGGGCCATGCCAGCAAAGCAGGCAGGGCAAAACCCAGCAAGTTCTGTGACTTGCATAATAGAGGGTTTCCAGCTATATGTACATTTCTGTTTCTTTTTTTTTTCTTTTTTTTTTCTTTTTTTCCTTCTTTTTTCTTTTTTAATGTCTTCTTTTTTTTCTCTCTGTCTCTCTCTTTTTTTTTTTTTTTTAAAGGAGAGGGACTGGAAGAGGGGAACAGAGTCAGTAACAACATCGTGATTGGCCTTTCTGGAACAGACGGTTTATCCAACATTGAGACACTGTCACCAGCAGGGATCTTCATCAAGGCTCCTGCCAACCACATCGAGGTAAGAAGTTCAGGCATAAAACGTAATGTTTCCTTTCTAATCAAAGATATCAGAAAGATACGAAGCTTCATTTATCTGGGAGATCATATATACAACATTTGCTTCTTGGCTGAGCTGTCAGAAACTGTGCTTGTGATGGGATATTAAAACAAGCGCATATTGCAAAATAAATTACATTCATGGGCAAATTTATTGTTACTGAAAATTTTACTGCACTTGAGTGGAATGAAATATTGCAGTGAGATCCTTCATCCTGGGATACTTTAAAAAGTTTTTTCATATCTTAATACTCATGGATTCATAAAAACTGGAAAAAAGTTTAGGCTTAGCTTCTCTTGAATTTTTCCCTACTTCTATCATTATATATATAAAAAAAAAAAAAAATCTCAGTTTTAATGGACTGATGACAAACACACTAAAATTCAGCAATATCAAATTCACCTCTGTCTGGATTTAAAATGACAGCTTATGTGCAGTCCAGGATTTGCATTCCAGGGTGAGAAGGAGAATGCATTCCCTGTCCTACGAAAATGACATTGATTTTAAAAGAAACCAAGCTTCTCTATTCTAAATAGCGATAAAACATCGAACTCTTAAAAAGCTAACAGACTAACAACCCTCACATCAAAAAGTTGAGCTCGGTAAAAATCTTTTTATTCACTAATTCTCTGACGTTTTCTTTTAGTTCATTTTTTTTTTTGTCTTATTCAAGTCACATTTCAGAAAAAGAGTCACTTTTAAGTGTTTCATGGAAAAAAAAAATTATTTTCAACAGTTAWGTGATTTCAAATGATTTTTCCTTCCCAACTATTTTAAGTCTGGAATTTCATTGAAACTGACCTTTCTTACCACAGTTTCAGTTGTGACAAATGCACATTTTCCTTAAAAAAATAATCCTGACCTGTTCTATTGCTAACCCACAGAAACAAAACCAATTATTAAGTGTATGTGAAGACCTAATCGCCCCCTGGGCTTCTGTTCCAAGAGGAAAGACTTGCACCTAAATTTGAAGGTGAAAAAGAGACCAACACATTTCCTATGTTAGTACGAAGACAATAGTACTTAGGAAGAAGGAGAGGACTTTTCTGCAATTCCCTCAAGGGCATATTTATCATTTAAAGACCATCAAATATGGTTAAAAAATACAACAACTAAGCAGAATCACATGAATTTCAGCTCCACTAAACGCAGAGTTTTGTACTATCATGCACTGACTTACCCTGGAGCTGTCTACTCCATCGCCAGTGGCTCAGCTTTTGAAAAGGTTTGCTGCAATTATCTCTACGGGTATGTGTGAACTGACTGTGGTCGGTTTTCAGCACATTTGTTTAGCTCTTTCGGTTCGCATGTCTTCGTAGATACGCCCAAAGCTGCATCTGTGGCTGTGTACCCGAACGTCAGGGTTAAGTCTGCTCTCCAAAGATGTGTTACTCAAGGCAGAATAGCCGATGGCCCTTGAAGGGTTGCTGATAAACCTCATTGTCGGCAGTCTCTCGGAGTGGGCGATTTGAGGCGTTGCAGCAGCGAAAGGAAAATATGAAGAAGTTGCCTAGCTTAAAATTATTATTAACTGCACTTACTGTTCTACAGTACCAAGCAGTGTTCAGCGGAAGACACGAAAGGACATGGATACTAACAGAAAAAGTCACACTTTTTCCAAGCAAAACACCTGTGTCCTGTGGACTTTTTCTTAGTGTATGGTAATAATCACTAAATGCAAGGGATGCTTGTCCAGCACCAGCATCATGGTGTTACAGAGCTTCAGCACCTTTTATCTGATAAAATGGTTCAAGAACTGGATAATATTGCTTTTTAGGTATTTATAATCTTAATTTAATAGGGAGGTTTGAAGAGTGTAATGGGAAAGACTCATCTTCCCACTGCCTGGTTTCCAGGCCATGACATGGAGTAGCAATTTCCCCCTCTGGATTTTAATGTTAGCTGGTTGTCGGTTTTTGTGTTTGTTTGCTTTTTGTTTTCAGATTGCCATCTTTCAATTACTGGTTTTAAACTTACAGGCTGCAATCTTTAAGGCAAGGATTACAGCTAAGATAGGCAGAGTGCTCTAGGTCCATATTGTGTTACGTGGGTTAAGCTTTCCACAGTGAGTCCTGCAATAATATTTTCGTAACTACTCAATTTACTTGGGAGCCTAAATTTGCATCGGTGACTGAAGAGCTTAAATTTCCTTGAAAATCAGTGGTCTCCTAAACGGTGTTGAAATTGGGACACAGCAGTCACTCAAACCTGAGCCTACAAAGACATTCGGAGAACCAATTCCCACTGGTTTCCATTTGACTTAAGCTCTTAAGTGCATTTGTGAATCAGGGTGTTAGATAAAATTTTATACTCATACAGTATAAGTGCAAAATGATTATTACAAGGTTAGGGTTTTTTTTTTTTTAAATAAAGTATGGAAGCCCTGGTTATCACTTTTTAGTGTCATAAGACAATTTAATTAGCAGGCTAGTTTCTTGCCTTTTAAATGTTATCAGCATGAGGAACTGAAGATGACCTCTTTGATATTGGCTCTTTTGTTGCTGAAGTGCGTACCCTATGTCCCTGGTTTTATTTTTGTGTGCAGGAAAAAAAAAAAAAAAGTAGTTTTTTATCTTCTTCTCTTGGTTCTCTTGGGCCCAGTGGGTCTTGGACCTTTTGTAGTAACTTCCTATTCATAAACATTCAATGCCCTTAAATCCCAGAGCCAGCATGCAGTGCTCATGCATAACAACGTACAGACTGGGTTTAAGAAATTCAAAAAGCATCCTCCCTTTCCTTTCTTACCATGGCGTTGAGGACTGGGAAACAGCTTAAATGAATGAATGGGGTGGAGATCAGCCTGTGTTTCCATGTCAGAGGAGTGACTGGTAGCTGTTGATAAATGAATTTGTTTCCCAGTATCACCCAACCCAGCCATTCTCCACAGTACCAAAGAGGTGAGGCTGCATCTGTTTGGCATCCGTTATTTCTCACCATTTCATCCCTACCGAGATCTTCTCTAAAACCTTCTGCAAGGTGAGCGCATGTTGAAGCGAGCCCATTGGGGGTACTCCTTGCATCCTTCCAGGTTCTGAAACTGGGGAGCGGTGCTGGGCACACTCTCCAGAGCTTTAATGTCATCTTTAAGGTCAACAATTTGAGCCCTAGCTACCTAAAAGAAATTCATGAAATATTTACATTAGCAGTGTTGTACGGTTAAGAGACACTTAAAACGTCAGCCACTTTATTTTACTGACTTGTGATGCATACCTCCAGGTATTTGGCATGCTCGGGGAGGTAATTTCTCTCTGGAATTTTGGTTGCACGGACATTCGTAATATACTGACTTCCACAAAGAATTGATTTCCACACAAAATTCCCTGCTTGCCTAAAACCCCTGCCCTCCAGCCACTGGCTGGCTGAATAAATATGCAGTTTTTTTCCTTATGAATCATCTGTAGAACGCATGATTGGAGTCGCAAGTAAAAGATCCTGGAAATAATGTGACTGGACTGCAGAAGTATTTTGTTAAAGGAAAAGGGTCTGTCACTGCACTTTCAGAAAAAGCAGCAGTTTTACCAGGGGATAGAGAAAGCAGTGCTTTGGGTATCAATACTTCTTTGTTGCTTGACAGATGTCAGAGATCATGACTGCAGGGAACACACTTGGGTGGGTCAGAAGAAAGTAATTGGTGTATGGAGGTTTTCAGCTCTAGGTCACCAGGTTCGGCTTTGATTTGGACCATTGGGGACCAAAAAGTCATTCGTGTTTTAACACTGTCTGGTGACCTATGAATGGTAGTGGTGGGTGTCAGTCCTGATCTTAGAGAACAAGCTCTTCTTATAGCTGCAAGAAAGCTCATCTTAGACTACCCTTAGAGAACTAGATGCCCCCAGAGAGCAATTAATCTTATCTAAGGATAGACCAGAAGAATTGCCCTCTGGACATGCTTATGCCTTATTTTTTCCTGGAAAGGGAGCCTAGGTTTACCAGCCTGGACTTCAGCATCAAATTTTTACACATCTAAGATAGGTGAGAGGGATCATGCCCAGATGTGCACATGAAAACATCGCTGTATGGACACCATCCAAAACCATCTAGGTTTGACTGCTGTCCAAATGAAGCAGGTAAAAGGTTTTTTCCCTAGAGTAGAAAAGGTCCTAACCCACTGTATATAACTCACATAACCCACTGGCTACAAACTCTGTAAGTACCAAACTCCTAATTTAAGACCAGGCAAACCTTATGTTCACTTATTTTTCACGTCTTGCAATAATACAAAGAATACAACTCCAGAATTTCTTCATTAAGAGATATTAAGTGACAATAACTTACAGCACATCTTCCCATGTGTTAAAAAGAATCCAAAACAAGTAATTTGCCACAGGTCTGAGTAAGTTTAGTTGTTCAGCCACTGACATATCCTGAAGATGTTGTTCTCTCTTTTCTCTTGACTTTAAGGGGGGGTCTCACTTTTTCATGCCAATGATGTTTCCTTTTGCTGTATTTGCTTTGAGAGATATGAGAAAGATACAGATTGAGAAGTAAATCAATAAACTCAGTAGTTTGTGATTTACCTTTCTTTCATGACAAAGCCTTCCTACTTAGAAAGGATTTTATAGGAGTAAGAAGTTTTCCACAGCCTTTTTTTCTTACCTACTTCTTGAAGAATTATGGCAACACCATTTTTCTGTCATTTGTTTCTATTGCTTGGCCAACCCTCATTGCCTGGCTCGAGAACAGGTTTTTTTAAGACTGGCCCAAGGACAGAGCGAAAACAGGACGAGATTGAGGACGCAGAAACAAGGTACCAGCTTCTACCAGCCAGACTTACCAGAATTTGAATAGACCTCAGCTGGGATTTTAATTTGGGTTTTTCTTAAGTATATTTTAATTTCCAGAAATCTGTGGTAATCTTTTTTCACAGTCATATATGCTTCTCTGCAGGGTAACACAGTGTGTGCTGCTGGGTATGGCTATTTCTTTCACCTCTCCCCTGAGGGACCATCCAAAATGCCTCTCCTGTCCTTCAGTGAGAATGTAGCTCATTCCTGCACAAGGTACTTGGGGATTTTTGGTTAAAGAGATTTTCCTGCAGTGCATGGTAGTGCTAACTGTAATTGCAGTGGTGAGCAGAAAATACTTTGCCCCTCCTTTCAGGATTTTTTTTTTTTCCAATTATGCACCCTTTTAGGGCTTCCTCTCTTGTAAGCAGAGCTCTCCACAGCAGAGCAGAACCAGTGTTTGACAGCGATGTGGTTGGGGCTGTTTTTCAGGGCCTGATCGCAAATGGTTTCCTTAGTAGTTTCAATATGGTCCTTTCTTCTTCGCTCACAAGCCCAATGTGTTAACTTACAGCATTTCCCAGTGCTGTTAACAAGCTCCTCCACTTTACCCCCTTGTTTAAATGATCCTGACGTAGTTTAAGGTGCCACGTTTAACACATTTCCTTATCAACCATTTAACAGCAAAGCACTGAAGCATGTGCTCATGTGTTGAATTGAAAGCTCATTTTTAAGTACACCAGACATTTTGAGCAGAGGATGGTGGCATGGAGGAGAACAGATACACGATTTCTTTCTTTCCTCCCTTAACATCTCCTGCAGGCCACCATTAGAGACTTGACCCTGGCTTACACAACCTGGAGTGGCATTTCTTACCTCCAGATGCTTTATATCATAGCAGCATGAACACTCAAGTATTAGAATTTGGCCTCTGATTAAGTAGATTGAAGAGACTAATCACTTTGCAGTCCAACGGGATAAAAGGTGTTGTATGTATGTATGTCAGACACTACATATAACAGTTGTTCCTGTAGCATCCAGGAATGGCTATTCACTAGAGCTTTTGCCTGTACTTTCCTAAACCAGAAACAATAGTAAAATATGACATTGTACTAAAAGTCAGCGGATGGACTCGCCTGAATTTTGAGGAAATGTGGATATTAATCTGGATTTAAAATCTCTGAGAAGGTCAAACCAAGGGCTGCATTCAGGAACGCGTACATTTGGAATGTACCCCAAGTTGGCTGAATCCAAGATACAGAAAAGCCTTATCTGTCCGGATTCATGTCAGGCTTATCTGAAGGTGAYGCTGGTTGAAAGCTCATGAGCGTGGTGGGGGTGTTTTGCAGAGAGCACCTGTCAGTGGTACTGCACACTGGTTGTTAGCCCTGACGTGGTTAATTCTGAAAATGTTTGAAAAGAAATTTTAAGTATGYTCTCTGGCACGATTAGATGCCTAAAATAAATGTTGCTATCCACTAGTTTTTTATTTTGGATTAAATGCTAGTCTCATGCAGAGAACTGTTACAGATTTAAGATTTTAGATATCAAAGTGATAAATAGGAAAATCTGCTCATAAATACATGCATTGTAAAGAAACAGTCTCCTTTGCTTTCTTTCCTAAACCAGGTATGGGTTGCTGGTGTACCCAGAATATTTGCCAGGCAGYCCAAACAGACCTGTTCGGTTCAACAACTTCACAGCTTGGAGCAGCCAAGGTGGAGCACAGGTACGTTTGTCCTGACTGTCCTCTGTGATGCTCAGGATCTTTACAAGTATATCACCTCTACACTGACTTCATCTTTTAAGGCTGCAAATAGGCCATAGTTATGGTAAAATTCTTGTACCTGTATGTCCATGTCCCTCAGCTGGAGGCTCCTATTTTGGTGATAAAGCCAGAAACACAATTTGTGTGAGTTCTTCTTACTGCTTCAGTGCAGAACCAGTGCTACTTTCATCAATAGCTGGTGTCCTCTGTAATCACCTAGCGTCTGTCTGTCACTATAATCATAAAATCATAGAATGGTTTGTGCTGGAAGGGACCTTAAAGATCATTTAGTTCCAACCCCCCTGCCATGGGCAGGGATACCTTCCACTAGACCATGCAACCAAAAAAAATCCTTCCAGTTGATCTGAGCTATTTGTAAAGATTGCAGCTGGTAGAGGATCTGTTACCTTCATAGGGTTAATGATTTCCATGGGAATTTTTTCATCCTTGTTAAAAATGGGCACTTTTTTTTTGTTTGAATTTGTCTAGCTTCACTTTCCAGCTGTTGTAGCTCACTATTACTTAATCTGATTAAAAACCCCACACCACCCTTTATTACCTGATGCTTTCTTCCCATACCGGTGCTTAGAGGCTGTGATCCTCTTAAACCCCCGTCTGATGACCTGAACAGGGTATGTGTTTCTCTGTAAGGCATGTTTTCTAGTCTAACCCTTCCTGTGGCTATTCCTTTGAAGGTGTCCAATTTTTTCAGCGTGTTTTTTCAGACTGGTGCATTCTCTTTCTGGAAAAGCTTATTTGCATGAAAAGAAATAAAAGAAAAAGATGTTTTGCAGTTTTGTTTTTGTGGTTTTCTCTGCCTAACTTGTAATTTCTTTGTATGTTACTGACCTAGCATACATGAATAACTCAGTTGATTGTCCTTCTTTCCATGGGCTCCCTCTAGGAACAGTCTTCTTGCTGTTAGGTGACTGTAAGCAATACCTCTGGTTATTTTCCAGGCATCTTTCTGCTACAAACATTAACTTCTTTACCCTGCTATTCTTCCCAGTAATAAACCCCAAAATATTTAGAGCACTTYTACCCTGTCTATTACTGATTCTCATTTTTTATTTTCTTTCATACTGTTCTTTTTTCTTTTAACATGAAAATAAGTTGGCAGAATGTAAAATTTTTGTATTATTAATTAAAAGCAGAAATAAGAAATGAAGGGGAGATGCTCAAATACTAAATACACATTCAACACTTTCATGTGTTTTTGCACTTCCCCTGTCTATTGTATTGTAAGTAAAGCAGAGTTATAAATCACAATCCTTTTTTTTAAAAAATATTATTCCTTTATTATGCTTTTATATAGATTTTTAGTAGCAGCAACCTTGAACTCCAACGTTTCTGGATTTATGCTTGCAAAGACTTTGGCATTGACATCGTAGAAAGCCTGGGAAACACTTCTGTAGCTGATAGCGTTTTAATTGGACACATTGGGCAAAAGGTAAGCACTGCAGGAATTATTTCAATGTCTCTTGAGTTGCACAGCAACCCTTCAAACGGGAATTTGGAGAAATAAGAAAGCAACCTGAAGAACAGCCCCCGCTCCATGGCAGCTTGGGTAAAGCTTGGATTTTAAATAGATTGTATGTAAAGATAAATACCTAGGTCCAGCTTCAGGATGAGGTTTGGGCACTGATCTGTTTGCTTAGTCCTCTAGCTGTCTTACACTCCTTGGAAAGATAATGCCTTCAGCAGCAGCACCTGCAAGGGACATTGATTTGGTGATGAAGCAGAGAAACTCGGARCATCAGTACCGCTCTCCCAACCTGCTGGAACCAAGGATTTTGTTGCTTCTGCTGGCAGCAGCAGAAGAGAAATAGCATTTGATCAGCTGGATCCTGCATCATTTTTCAGGCGCTCCATTCGTACCAACTGATGGTAGAGCTGAATAAACATCAGCTATTGAGAAACTGGAGATTGCATTCAGCAGGAAAATTCAGCATTTTTTCCAAATGTCTTTTTATTTCAGTATGGAAGTTTTGAAGATTTTTTTAAACAAATTTGAAACAAGGACTCTGATTTTTCTATTTGAATTTGGAGCTATTAAAAGATTTTGTATTATAATGTATATTCATACATATTCTTTATAAAACAACATTCAAAATAAAAACAAAATCACACTTCTGTTCAACTTACGAGCTGAAGGATGTTAGTAAGACAAGTGTTAATTTTTTCTATACTTGTGGTTTTTTCCAAGATTGACATGGTCTCAGAAAAACCTTGGAATTTCACAGAACCTGAATTTTTGAGAGAAATCATAACTTTTGTTTAAACAAGCTTTTCTAACATAAATTCCTATATACCTTTTGCTGTAATAAACAGACACCATTTAACCATACACAACTGGGTTTAGTTTAGTGATTTGAGAATAATGAGGGGGAACAACAGATTTGATTTCTGTCCTAGTTAACTCTTTGGTTTCCTCTGCTGTCTCATAGGATCACTGGTCCACCTGGAACACAGAGTGCTGCTTTTTTATTTGAGAATGAAAAATGCCATCAAAATGTAACATTTTTATTTATGCAGTAAATATGATCTTCTTCCATTATTTTTTTAGGCAGCTGGACAAAGTCCTTTGGGTGCTACCAGGTTGTTAACAGATTAATAACATCAATAACAATGGAATTTTAGTTACAACTGGCCACAGCTGCTTGTTCATGATTTTGAGGTCTTTTTTGCCCTGCTCAGTTTTCTATTGTTGTTTATGAAATTAATTTTCTCTCTGACTGGCAGAAAAAGAGCTTTAAATGGGTTTTCTTTAGAAGCTTACAGAAATAAACCTCTGTAGTAAGTCTACTGAAAGTATGTAGCTCAGTTAAAATCCTGGCTTCACCAGTCCAACCTTGCAGCAACCCAATGACGCAATGAATTTCTTTCAGACACCAAAGGGTGGATGTCTTTGTTTTTGCTTTGCAGGATCCATGGAAGGACTCCAATGTTGTACTTGTTAAGAGATTTAGAGGCGCTCAGCTGTGCCTTGTTTCTTGCAGTACCCCAGGGGGGTGATTATCTTTGATTATCTCATGATAAGAGCCTCCTTGTCATAATTTACATCTTAATTTATGTAATTCTCCCTTTAATAATGATGTCTCTTTAATATMAATTAAAACTTTATGACATTAATTTAATGGGAACCTTGGATATTCCTCTCTGYTAGCCCTTCCAGTTTTTGAAAGAAGTGTTTTAAAACAAGATTGTTTTCTGGAAATATCAGGGCATTTAAAAATTGGGGCTTTGGTCAGTTAAAATGTTAGTGGCAGGGCTAAATCCAGGGCCCGTAAAAGCCAAGAGAAAGACTTTTGTTAGCTTCCGAGATGTTCATCAAGCCTCTTCTATGCTTTCATAAAGCAACTCATTGTCCTTGTGGARCCATTTGAGGTGAAGCATTTCTTCCTGAAAAAGCAGGAGGGCTGAGACAGGTGACACACACTAGGGAGGAATTATCATCTCACACCCTTCTTCTATTTGTTATTTATTTAAATAAAATAAATTAACTAAAAAATAAAAAAGATAGAAAGGGGGGTGGGATGGAAGAACAGGCAAGTGTAAGCAAAAAACCTACAGAGTCTTTCTGACCAATTTGTTACCAGAAGCCAGGGATTTCTGCTTAGCAGTGACTCGGAAGAAGATGGCCCAAGGACCAGGACCATCACCCCAGATATTTTGGCCTCAGAGTAAAAAAGGTGGTGGAGCTACTGTCTCTTAATGAGACTGAAGATACCACCATCTCTTTGAAGTAATAATATATTTATAAAAGTCCATTTCATTCTACATTTTCAATTAAAGAGGAAGTTTTCACAGAGGGTGGATTTCTCAATTGATTCTCTACTACGGCTTTTGAGAGTTGTTCTACAAAAGTGTTTATTGGCCTCAGAAACAGTATCACACATTCCTGCCAGCCCTTCCTCCTCCAGGCTACCCACTAGCTCTGAGTACATCCTTTTTCCCAGCCTGTCTCCAAGATAAATTGGCAGAGAGATGTACACTTCCCCTGTGTCATGGCCTACAAACACCACAAAATCTAGTTTGTCCATTGTTTTTCCCATCACTTGTGGGTTTTGCTCTTCCTCTCCACTTCTTGTTGCTCTGATGGACCCTGACATCAACTAGAGCTTTGAAGAGAGCCTAGCTTAAATGCTTCCCCCCACGCCCAATCACACAAAAGGGCTTTGAATCTCAGCAGACAGGTTTTTCTTAGAACAGAACTTAGAACTTAGAACAGAAATTAGAATGATTAGCTTTGTAGAGTAGGGAAATTTCCTGCCTGCTGGACAAGACAAGGTAAAGTAAAAGGGACTGTAAACAAATCTGCTAACTGTGCCTTCCAGGTGGAGTCTTTCTTCCCAGGGAATGTGCAATTTCCTTTCCCTTCAAATGTCCAACCTTAACTACTATGCAACAACCCGTGCAAAGCTAACAAGGCAATCACTGCCCTGAATGTAATACTATCACATACTGCAAATGGAGAATTAAAAAGATGTTACTTGCCAGAATTTGCAAAGCAACAGCTTAGATCTGTCCTTCAAACAGCGTACATTGCCCCACAACCATGGGCTTGAGTGCAATCACATCCTTGTGTCCCAGCTGCTGCATCCTGGACTCATTAGACTTGGAGATTCACATGGTGATATGTTTCCCAGCGCTCTTCATTTCTTCATTGCAGGATAGGACCTGTATGTCAGCAGGACTAAAAACTCCCAAAAGATACCAGCTATTCATCTCCAACACAGCTTTCAGGAACTTTGATGTGAACACTTGCACAGCGATCAGGACTTGTTCTGGCTGTTTCCAAGGGCAGGGTGAGTCTGATTTACACTTATTTAGCAGGGTTTTCACAGTCCCTAGCTTCCTCCCATTTCAGATTCAGATGTTTAGAAGTTCATAGTTTCCACAGACAACCATTGATAGGTATTTCAGCTGAATCCCACAAAAATATACGTATATATGTAAAATGACGAAGAGTACTGGCCCAGTTTTGCTTCTGTAATCTTGTCACTATGTTTGCTATAGGTGAATTATCAAGAGGTAGGTTTTGAGGTATCTGCATACCTGCTCTCCTTAGGTTTCACTGTAATAATAGTTTTCAAAACTGTCACACTCTGTTTAACTTCCCCAACTGGCACAGATGGATAATAGCTCTTCCCCATTCACAGGGAGGTGGGGCATGAGATGATGATATGTAGATGCGAGATAAATGCTGAGGTGTGCAGCTCAGATGAACTGAGAAAATCCCTGAGCTGATATTGTAGAGATATGCGTAACAACCAATCCTCAACAATACTCACCCTCTTTAGTGTGTGCATTTTGCTGCCATTGCTGGTGGGCTTAACTAGATCCTTTAGCTGCTCTGCTCTGCATGGGCTGAGGTTGCAGGTTCTCTCCAATCTCCGTTGGAAATAGCTTCATCACATATTTTTAAGACAAAGGTAGGCTTATTTTTGCACTGATTTCATTTTCTCAGTGGAAGGGGTTTTTATACACTGACTTGTTTCTGCTTCTTCATTTTGGGAGGTAAAATTTCAAGAGCGATGATTTCTTTAATAGCTATGACACAACCTTACAGAATTTCACCAAGCTCCTACCTCAGGCCAGCCTAAACTTTAGGTGAATTTGCCTAAGATAACGCATAAACTAAGCATCCTTTTGAGATTTGAAGAGGCACCCAAGGCTCTTTGAAGAATGTTCCAACTGCAATTACCTCTTAAATATATTTATATATAAATTAATACTGCCCTACAATAACATAACAGAGAAAAAGACTTCAGGAGATGAGATCAAAGGACAGGAGGAATAGCAAAATCTGACTCAGAGAGGCTACAATTGAGAATAGGATAGTCAAATAGTAACCAATGATGTAGTGCATGAACACTCATGCCAAAGCTGACTTGTTATGGTCCATGAGGCAACGATTTGCTGACATTTCTGGAAATATTAATGTGATCAAAAACTTCCTGTGCTTTAGCCCGCATGAATACTCCTCCTTTTTGTAGCTATCTGCATTACARTAATGAAAAGATCCTCTAGCCACACTTTTCAACCAAGGCTTTATTGTGCCAGGTGCTGTACATATGTACACAAGTATATTGACACACACATAAACAGTCCTTACCTCTAAAGAATTTATCTTATAAACAAGGCAGAAAGGATCTATAAGAATCACTGTTTTGGGGACTGTAACTTTTGGCAGTGGGACTTGTGAAGAAGCATTTGGAGTCACTGAGGAGATGCTGGCAGGGCCAGGAGCAGCACCTGGATCAGAGGAGTCTGTAACCACAAGTCCTGTCACAACAGGGCACTGGACAGGTTGGACCTGGCCATAGCATGGCAATGGCAATTCCTACAACCGTCTCTATTTATTTATTAATTTTCCTGAATCTCCCCTTCTTGTTGACTCAGGAGACATTTTTCCAAAGCAAAGGTGAAATGAAGCTAGACCCTTCTTCTCCAGAAATGTCTTCAGGCCTATTACTTGAAGAGGTCAGTCTCTGCTTCTGAAATGCTGCTTGTTCCCCACAGGTGGGTTTACAGTGAGAGCCGAACGTCTRACCTTCATCAACTCACCTTTCCAAGTGTCTTTCCCTTTTCCTCACTCTGCCATCCTTGAGGATCTTGACGGCTCTGTCACGGGGCAGAAAGGAAGTCATCTCCTCCCTTCCACAGATATTCTTGCAGCATCTTGCACAGCCACTGCCAACTTCAGTCAAACTTCTGGTGGCAGTGTTTGTGGCAGCGACCTTGTTTTCCACCGTATGTCTCTTCATTTGTAAGTAACCATTACACTTCTGAAAATTCAGCCTGGATGTTGCTTGCTATGTTTTATATTGAGAGAGCTGCTGCGTCTGGACACAGTCCCAAGACTCCTGCCTCTCTGCTGGGTCCTAAACTAGGTCAAAAGCCTGAGCACTGGCATAGATTAGTCCGTGGTGTTGTCCACGTGGTCTCTGGCACTGGTTTTGTTCTGGCTACTTGTTCTCGCCCAGATAGTGCTCAGGCATGGTTTAAGAGATAGCAGAGGGACCATTCCCAACTGGCAGTTTGGATGCAGTCATCATGTTTCTGGAGAGAGAACATAGCTGAATGGACAGCTATGARAATGAGGCATACCAGTTGGCCTCCAGGCCAGAGGACAGTCTTTGGCTTATTTTATTTACTAATTTAGATATGGCCTGCCCACGTTCAATTTTTTTCTGATGTTCTCAGCAAGCTGCTTATCTTTCTTACCTTGGTATCCTATCTATAGTCTTGATTCCTGTCCAGAGGCAATTCTGGCAGTGTTAAGTGGGCCTTTAAGTGGAGGCTGTGGTGTATTGCTATTTTGTCACTCTTCCAATTACCAGGGGGATATAAACTGGCCTTTGTGGAAATAAGAATCCAGCTCAAGGTGGGCACTGATGTTCAAAGTGAGATTGATGGCCAAGCCTCAGACAGTCAGAGATTTAGTGGGTGAATTGCAAACTTTGCCAAGATTTTCTGAATGCTGATCTA
The DNA here is from genome assembly GCA_035582835.1 of Phoebastria nigripes. Taxonomy (NCBI): domain Eukaryota; kingdom Metazoa; phylum Chordata; class Aves; order Procellariiformes; family Diomedeidae; genus Phoebastria; species Phoebastria nigripes. Next base: position 329,825 of record JAYKAV010002999.1, read on the forward strand.
CAAAATACTTCCAGATCATGAGAGAAACACCTCAGTTGATAATAAGATGCAGTAAAAAAAAAGAAGAGTTTGAATTTAATTAGATTTTAAGTCAAGTTCTGAGAGTGTTTSACTTTATGCTTATTGTGAGAGATTTCCCCAAATGCTCCCAAAGAATAAATGGTCATGAATAGGATAGCTTTTCATGTCTTAGGCAGAAAATCTTTGCCATCTGATTTCATTGCCATGTTAGTTTCATAAACTATCAGATTCATGTATTATGTTAAAACTGGATTCAACATTTTATGATTTCATGGGCCCAGCTCTCATGCCACGAACAGCCATATTTTATAGAAGATATAATAAGTTCATGATGTATTTAATGAAAAGAAAACTTTCCAGTAGATATGTTTCTGCCAGTCTGTTGGAGCCATGCCTTTCTTACCCACCTCATCAGGACTTTCTGGTCTTTCATTTTGCTGTCCTTTGCTTGCTACGTGGTGAATTTAGTCAATTCATATCATCAAACCTTATTAAGACTGACCCAGCCTCACAACCTAAGCAACGTGTTTCAGTCTATACAGTTATGGTTTCCCATCAACATGATGGGATCACACAATGCTACAAGGGAGATGAGAGACTCAAGAAYAAACTTTTGTTATTGTGAGTGGCAGAACTTTTTTGGCAACTAGGTAATTGCTTTTCCAGAGTTAAGATGCCAGTTTTCACTTGATTTCAATGGGCACTTGTGATAATACCACTGTTTATAGATGGAAATGAAAACCCATTTATTTGTTGTCTTAATCATGATAGAGGAACCCAAAGCATAAATGAACGAATTATTTTATGGGTGAAAGGGACTAAGGTAAATCTGTGATGTAGCTCTCAGAGCTTATTCAGCAATCAAAAATTACTGGAAAGATCACAGAATCATAGAATCATTTAGGTTGGAAAGGACCTTTAAGATCATTGAGTCCAGCCGCAAACCTAACACTGCCAAGTCCACCACTAAACCATGTCCCTAAGCACCACATCTACACGTCTTTTAAATACCTCCAGGGATGGTGACTCAACCACTTCCCCGGGCAGCTTGTTCCAATGCTTGACAACCCTTTCGCTGAAGAAATATTTCCTAATATCCAATCTAAACCTCCCCTGGTGCAACTTGAGGCTATTTCCTCTCATCCTATCGCTTGTTACTTGGGAGAAAAGACAGACCCCCACCTCGCTACAACCTCCTTTCAGGTAGTTGTAGAGAGCAATAAGGCGGGTGAGCCAGATTTGGCGGGTGAGCCAGAAATTCAAGATGAGTGAATTCAAATTGGGTTGATGACACTGAAACTTAGATATTGTCCTGAAAAACATGTGTGGTCACCATATAGACACTGGCAATGTGTCCCATTACAGCTGATGGAAACCTGTGTCCTTGATTCAATTGCCCATGGAGAGATGTCTAGTGCCACTTAAAATTCCCTATGATATTTCCCTTGGCTTGTCACTCCGTGGCAGAAGGGCAAGGATCTCCTGGAGACAGTGTCAGATCTGGCATCTCACACCAAAGTTTTTGATTGCTTGGGACATTTTAAGAAGCACTAGATGCCTCTGTTTCTTTGATCTTTCTCTTAGGGGCTGGTCTGCTGAACTGTCCTTTGGGCTTCTACTGACTGTATTTACTATGATGTTAGTGACTGTAATGGTCACCCAATACGTATTTAAATATCAGTAGGTGTCTCAATCCTACATTGAATGATGGTTTTCCTCTACCTGTCTTCTACACTAGTTTTAGGGAAAATAAGACTTATGCAAGCACAGGAAGTATTTGTGCATCTGTACATGAACATATATACCTAAGTGCAATCTGTCTCTCTTTTTGACTTATTTTTGAACCCATTCCAGTTTCAGCTGTTTGCACTGTTAAAGGCTTATAACGGTCCCTGGCATGGTTTTGGCCCAGGACAGCTATCCCACACCCAAGCAATTTGTGGGTACAATTTAGAGGTCAACACAACCCAAGGAACCATTTCCAGTAGGGCAGTTTAGATGGACCCATGCTGTTTTGGAGGCTGAAGGAGTTTGATCGTATGGATATGGCCAGGCCATACCAGCTAGCCTCAAGGCCAGAGGGCAGGCCACAACATCAGTTAGCTTATGAGAAGAGGTGTAGCCACAGRTCTGTGTCTGAGTGTTTACACACTCTATAAATGGATGAGACATSGTTTTGTTGGAGAAGATCCATCTATCTGTGTGGATATAACCACGTCTTATGATGTAGGGTACATGTCCTCCTTGCTGGTATCTCTTCACACTCCCAGTAAATCATGTCTACTATAAGTTTGCAACAGAATACCACTTTTGATTTTTTTTTTAATTTCTAGAGGGATAGAAGATGGTTTTGGAGAGCTCAGCCTCCTAYTGGCACTGCCTCATAGCCCATCTTTGTAATAACCCAGTCCTGGAATACAGCTAGGTCTTTCCCATCAGCTTTGATAGTCATACAGCTCCCAAGTGSTGTCCCAGCTCACTTCTGCTGTTGCATGTGCCTCCCCAAGCTGGACTTGTTCCTGCCTTTGAGCAGCTGGCAGCTAAAGGTATCCAGTGGAGAAATACTGCTCAGCGAAGTACTACCACCACTTCTGTTACCCAGGGAGGACGCTTGTGAATTTCTGGCATAAAAAGAAAGGGAGTGGAAAAGGCTTTTAGTGATCTAAACACCACTCCTGCTTTTCTTCCCATGCTCATCTTCTCTTCCCAGTGCCCTGCTCAGTATTTCACTTTCTTTTTGAAGTGTGAGCCTGAACCATTATCCATTTTTTGCTGTTTCAGGCTAGTAGTACACAGGCAGAAACCCTGAAGTGCTCTGTCAGAGGGCTGTTAATAATTCACATCTGTCTTATAATTCATGTTTTAGAAGAAGGAAGAAAAAAACCCCAACCATTCCCAAACAGGGAAAAAAAAATAATCACATGTTCCATTGAAGGGGAAAACTATAAGACTTTCAGCTACCTACAGGCTTTGCATGTGATTACTGTTTCTCATTACGAAAACAGAAGTCTGAAATAAATTAAGAGTTGGGAATCATTCTGATTTAACAAAAAGGGTACTGGGTAGAAGACAAAATACAACTGTGCTAGATGTCTTTCTGGACCAGTTAACCATGAGGTCTTAGGCAAATCAATTCCCTTTCTAGTCTGTGTTCACCTTGATTATATGGAGTACCAGCTCTTCGGGTCGATGCTGTGCAGGTCCTGTGTGTGCTCACCACATTTCCTGCAGTTTGATTTGAGTCCTTTTGGATACTACCACAATGTAAATGTTAATAATTCATGACAGCTAATGTATTCAATACACCTCATTCCTCCTTGCATCAAAAGGTGGTTAAGGAGTGAGTACAAACAGGAGTTCATCTGCACAATTGCTGTTTAACTCTAGAAAAGTTTGAGCCCTGACCTAAACTTTGTCTTCCCCAGTAAATTACTTAAGGGTTTTAGATTAATCATATCAATGACCRGGCACTTCTCAATCAACCTTTTCTTTCAAGAAAGTCATCTTTCTTTCCCTTCTTTATTCTTCTTCTACAAGAGCTGGGAGTCAACTTACATCAAAGACACTTGGCAGTCCGAGTAGCAGAGGCCAGCTGTCAGCCTGTCCTCTTGAGGACTATGTACTTAACGGAGTAACCTGAGAGACCGAGAGCATCCTCTTGTGCTGCTTCCGGATCCTCTCTCCTGAGTAGCTCCTACCAGCCAAATCACCTCCATGTTAAGTTGAAAGACTGGCAGCACGCAGCGAAGTAAAAGCGGTGAGTCAGGGAGGCTTTGGTCACACGGACAGAGCTCCGAAATGGACCTGGTAGAGGAACAGGGTGGGGAATGAAAGGAGCTGGAGGGGATTAAGGATGAAAGTCAATTAATAAAATATCCACAGCATGACCAGAGGATGAGAGGGTGGGGAGAGAAGAAGAAAGGGTGAATTTTGTCCAGATGTATTTGAAGAGTGTTTGTAATAAAAAGGGAATAGTTTAGGATTAATGCAACAAAACATGACTAGGAGCAATTGGCAGAGGTTGAGCAGAGAGAAGAAAGATAGGTGGGTGACAGGAAGAATTTCCTAACAGTGCAGTCTCTTGGACTCATCTAATCTCAGTAAAAAGATGAAAGGACTGTTGCTTGGCTTTCTTCAGTTTCTGATGAGCAAAGAATTAAAAATTGCTCTGGAATAAATCCTTCTGTTGTGCTCTACCAGGCCCTGGAATACGCAACCAGATCTGCAAGTTGCTAGTTCCTCGTTGTACTTACCACTCGTGGTAAGTCCCTGTAGTCAGTAAGACAGAGGTACTATCAAAACCAGGGGTCAAAAACAGATTACAAGGCTCTGAGCCCAAGCCTTAAGCACTGAACCCACATTTGCTGATCATCAGGCCAAAGTGATAGCAGAAGAGCATCCTCATTTTGGCATGAAGTCACACTGTACAAGGAGGTTTCAGGCAACAGCAGTAAAACAGTCTCATCTCCTGTGCTGAGTAGTGCTTTCTTGGTCTAGAGTGGTGCATTCTCTGTGCTCTTCAATAAAAARCATGAGGGGCTTGAGGTGGTGGGTTTTTGCTTCCCCTGAGTTTCAGGGATGGAGTCCAGCTCCAAAAATCTTAAAGACTGAGGGAAGTAATGGATTTTGAGAGGGGAGTCCTGGTATGGCAACCTCTATCCCAGCAACCTCAGGCTCATTCCCTGACCCTGAGGGCAACTGGCAAAGCKTGGCCATGGCCATGTTATTAACCTGTATTAACCTGCTTAGCCTCCAAAACATCAGGGAAGTTGCATCAGCGCTACCTTTTAGGAAAGATCCCCTGCCTGGGAGCTGTCTGGGATAGGGCTTGTTGGCACAAGCTAAAAGCATGTCTGGGACCATTTTAATTATTTAACTGTTACAATGTGGGCAATTGAATGCAAGTGATTGTCTCTTTATCTTTGTGCTGTTTAATTTATCAGAGTACAKGTAGTGTATTGGCACTTTTTTTCCCCCAAAATGTACGTTTGGAAAAAAATGGGGTTTTTGTTAGAGAAAAACCCTAGGAACCCTTTTTTTAGAGAAAACAAGTGTCTTGAGCACTACTTGACTCTCTGTCCCAAACTGGTTTACCCAACAACTTCCAGAACAATGGGGATCCATTTCCAAGCTTGCATTGCTGTAACAAAAACCTTCTTCATGAAGTCCAGTTGAAAGTTAAATTAATGTGTCACTTAAGCACCCTTTAAAGAGGGTTTTTATGTCTTTTAAAAATGTAATTGAAGCTTATAAAAGTCTTTATAAATTTATATGTGAGAAAGTTATTGAGTAGTCTGAAGAACAGCTTATGCCATGGCACAGCACAGCATGGCTGCAGGCTAGATACGGCTGCTCCAAATGCCACTGCTACCCGTATTATCATGAAAATATGAGTCGCTATTAATATTAAAACAAATTTTCATTAAAAAATTGTCATAACATGATTAAGTGACTTTAAAAGTTTCTTCACATTATGCATAATTTTTACAAGAGGAGAGCATTAGAATAATCGGCAGCCAGGCAGCACCTTGCGGCAAAGGGGACTCCAAACACTTTGTGGCTACGCACACCAGAAGGAAGTTTGCCTCTTGTTCCCTTTCATTTGCTTTCCCCTTCTAACTGCAGAAACCTGGGACTTGCTCAGCACCAGTCTTGTAGTTCAAGCCTTTTATTGCTTCCCTCTTCTTAGTCTGCTGCAGAGGAAAAGATTAACTTTCTTCTTTATAGCCTTAATTCTTAAATCTGGTCTAATATCCTCTCCTGTAGTGCATGCATTCAGTTGCTGCAAACCCAGCCGCTGCTGATGGGTTAGTGTGAAAAGAATAGCATACCCCCTACCTCCGTGTCTTTGAGTCTTGAAGAGAGTTCAAATGGTTACTCTAGTTGTGCTTTTCCTTTGATATTTACTTACTGTGGTGCCTTCAGATGAACACCCACCTGCTGTGAAACACCCTTACAATCACACTTCTTCTCTCAATGYGTACATGCTCAGCTGCTCTCTGGTCATGTATCCTCCCTGTGTACATGAGTGTATTCACACACGGGGCAGCTTATACGCTCACTTGGCCTCATAACCCAGCCCTCTCAGGACTCCCGTGGCATAACGCGGAAGGCAAATATTAAATCATTGGATGTTGACTGTTCAGTTAACCAACACATCAGCTAAACTTCAGAGGTTCAACTATTACTGCACTATATTTCTGGTATCTGAGACATCCCAGCAAAGCCRCCAAGAGAAATTTGGTTCCCAGTGTAGGACCCCTTTCCATTTACCGTGCAGCCTGGGGTATTGGCAGCAAAGCCAGATCCTGCACAGGCTTATGACTATGCAAGAGAAGATGTTTCCCCAGGCCTACCCCCTCAGCTTGACCATTGTCTGGGATGTTTCTGGGTGCAGGGAGATATATTTAGCATTGAGGCAGCATTTGCTAGCCCTACACTTTCTTTGGTTGCAAGGAAAAGCCTGACAATCCAGTTGGATGCTTCCCGCGGGCTGGATAGATCCAAGCCAGATATGCCAGCTGGGACTCACTGTCATAACCAATATATTATTAGCCCTAAAATTGTATTAATTTGTAAAGGACTGCAAGTGGGCAACAGAGGTGCACTAAAACCATGCCCAGAGTACATGCATCCAGATTTTCAGATCCACTTTGGATGCTTTATAGCTCTTCCTGACATGGGATAAGTGGAGTGACAAGGTGGTCCTCCTCAGATCTTTGCTATGCTTACACTGCAGAGATGTTTGAACTGCTTGCTTACCAGCCACTTTCCAGCTCAGAATTTGTATCTGATTTTAGTTTTCCTTAAAATATCAGCCTGTAAACTATAGGAGCTGGGGAATTGATTTAAGAACAGAGAGGAGTTAGGAAGCCAGGGGTAGGAAACTCAAAAGCTACTTTAAATGAAGCCATCTTAGCTTGTCAGTCACAACACTCTCTGCTCCTGGGAGATCATCTCAATTCTTCTTTTACTTCAAATTCAGAAGGCCTATCGCATAGTGGCTACTCAGGATCAGGGACAAAGATCTAGTTATTTTCAAAAAGACAGGTGCACGCAAAAACTCGTTGATGGTAAGGGTTCATAATATAAGGCAGATTTAAATCATGTTCTTGATCTCTCAACAAGGATATACACATTTACTTAAAACAGCTGAAAATTCTTAATTCTTGGCAATTAAAATAAAATGAACTGGTTTTGAGGCCAGCATCAAACCTGTAAAGTGTTTGGTATGGTCATAATTTGGAATTAGCCTCCATTTGGCCAACACTAAATTGGACTGTTGATATAAACATTTGGTGTCCCATTTGAAGTTCAATGCTATATTGTTTCCTGTTTTGGAGAGGGATAATCATAATGGATTATTACACAAATGTATCAAACAGAAAGTATTTAGAGCTAAACACAACATCTGCCTTCATACACAAAGATATGGACCCTTAGGATAAGTAAGTTAATGGTAAACATAAACAGGAGAGTTAATATTTGTTCTACTTGATGTTGTGGATTGGTTTAACAAATCCTTTGTGGCCCATCTATGTTGAGCAGTTCTGCACAATGCACTTGATCTAAATTACATAACAGTTTATACAATCACAATTGGTAAATTGTGGCTCAGACTGTAAAGTCCTATCCAGTAATCCTGCCATATTTCTAAAGCAAATTGCTCCTTAATTGAAACCTGCTTCAATATAAAAATACAGCCTTTTCAATGAGTCATCCTCTTTTTTCCCCTTACACTTTGTAAAGGCTTCCAGCAGTTTAAAGTGAGGGTTAATTTTGCATTAAGACCATTGCCTCCTAGTTTCTTTCAAATAAAGCCAGAGGAAGTTCAGGGGAAGGCTCTTTCCTCTGATAATGAAGCTCTCCATGTTAATGATGCATGCAGGCTCCCTCGGATCCTCTGAATTAGAAATACTCTTGTGTGCGCGTGCTACTCTGCTTCATTAACATTAAGGAGAGGTAGATTGGTGGCTATTTAGGGCACAGTGAAATCGCTGGCTATTTAGGGCAAATGGAAATGGTGCTAATTGTGGCTGGTAATTCCATTAGTAGGGTACTTCCATTTTGGTGTCTGTTTGGCATATAGGTGAAAAAAACAAGCACACTGACATCCTTTCAAGGGGAATGTAGTCTCAGGCTCATTGTTGTCTTGTACCAGTTAACTTCTATGCAGACCTGCAAAGTTTTTCAAGTTCCCCAAATTTTTGTTTTGGTGTGCTGGCACTCTATCAGGAGTAGGGTATGAGTTTGTGGGTGGCAACACCTTGAGCAAGGTATGTAAAAGGCAAGGACACAGTATTCCGGGTCAAGGAAACCCCAGAGATTTCAGGCCATAAGATATGTCCTGCTCCCTTTCCTTCCTGGGTCATGAACAAACTTCCAGGTGAAGGTCAGGGAATCCAGACTATCATGGTATGAAACCATGCAAAGCCTTCTTCCTCAGAAAGGCTTTCTGGCATAAAAAAATGGCATTTTCAAACCAAAGATTCTTCAGTGAAGGCTCCCTGTCTCTCTATCCCAAAGACTGAGAACAATTAATCGAAAAAGAAAGTTGGTAGCATCTGAAACAGTCAAAAGTCTATCCTAGCTTTGAAGTCTAGGGAGAGAGGACTTGTCTGTTATAAGTAGGCGCACTGGGAAAGATGTATTTCACTTAACTGTAGCCATCTGGAAGTCAGCTGTCTAGTTTAAGATAATTATTTGGGGTGCCTTTATAACCTCTCATCAAGATTGGTGTCCAACAGAGTTGGATTCACACTTAATTCACTAGCTAATGAATTCACATTCACATTCACTAGCTAGTGAATCTACACGGTGGAATAGGCACCCAACTTTCTGATAGATCAATCAAGGTGACGTGTATCCCTCCCTATATCCCAGCAGGATTGCCCCTTCCAGGCTTTCTTCTCTATCTTTAAAACTTCTTGGAAGTAGCGGGGAGAAGTCCCTGAGAAAAGTGATTCAAGCTGTCTCATCAGACTGCTCCAGCGACGAAGAGTAAGATGAGTAAAGAGCAAAACCACGTGGATTTACGTTGCACAGAGGATGGGTCTGAGTCTCTATCGCTTGCTGTGGCATTGTGCAGCTTTGTAACTCAATAAGGCGGTTTCTGATGTGCAGGAGAGTTTAATGTCGCACCACATTATGTGTGGTGTGCTTCTGCTGCTAGAAATGTTTTCCTGAATACCTGTGCAGGTGCTGATAACTGTGGCAATAATGTGCTTGTTGTCATTTACTTGCTTAATTAGCAGCCTAATATCCTGGTCCAGTTAATGCCTATAAGAGGAGGTTTATTAGTAGTACGAAAGCTGTTTAAGCCTTATAAACTCCTTCCAGTCAGTTTCATTGGTCTGTCAATATCTTCTGGTTGAGTGATTCTTTGCTGATTCACACTTCTCCTGTTTCCCACTGCTGTTTCTCAGCTGAATGTTTCTGAGTAACCAGAAAGTCCTTTGCCAAAGTGACAGCTACCAGAATAAAAAAAACCCAGAACTGATTTTAAAAAAGAAAAAAAAAAATCTGCAGGCAACCCTCCTCCAAGACGACTGCTATTGTAATTATGTATTATCTCCAAAGCAGCAAGGGGAAAAACAACCAAAAATTGCAAAYACAAACAGGCAAAATGCAGGATGACATGAGTTTTAGCACTGTCTATCTTGGGTAAAAGTAAGCCATATCCARTGTGGAGGGTTGGGTAATATGCTGAGATGTCTAGTTGTAGAGTAATACTCCAATATTTAGAAATACCATTTTAGATATGCTTAAAAGAGTGGGGTTTTTTTAAGCTTAGCRTCAGCTCAAATGCCAAAACTGACTAAGTGGACTAAAGGTGAAACCGCCAACTTGCCTTGATCCTGCAGCAGCACTTGATTCATGTATAAATCTTCTGCATTCATCTTATGGCAGAATCATGGCCCCAGGGTACCTTGGCAAGCCAGCAAGGCTTCTCTTCAGCTGAGAACGAGATCTGCAGTCCTGGGACATGTATCCCTAGCAATTCCCCATGCATAATGTGAAGAATGCAAGAAGCAGGAAAAAACGTTAGTTGCAGTTGTGCAGCTGCAACCCCAATTTTCTTACAAGCCTGCCTGGTGTTGGCAGGGCCAGGGATGGGAGATGCTGGTGGTGATGGGGTAAGACCCTTGCTAGAATTTTGGGTGCTTCCATCAGAACTCCTCCTGTATCTTCAGTGGCATAGCCAACCCTGCATCAATTCCTTTGCAAGCCAACTGGGATCATGCTCAGGGTGGGGAATAATCTCTGCCAGTTGCTACAGACAGGAGTGCCATGATGAGATGCATCAAATTCTCAGACAAGCTTAGGCGTCTGTGCATGTGTGGGCAGTAAGGGGACAGGGAGCAGATTCCTGGGCTAGGATTTATTCTTCCTGAGTTTTGATATCAAAATGCAATTTCTAGTGTGGAAGACTTGTCACCCAAATTCATTCAGGTCATAGAGAAACATCAGCTCCAGAGAACATTTAGCTCATCTCACATCTGGCATCCTCTGGAGGAGCTTGATGCTCCTTGTTGCCTCTAGAAGGAGAGGAGACCTTCCCAGTCCCATTCCAGATGTGAAGCAGTAACACAGTGTAGCTAATCRGAGCATAGTTTCAACCATGGTTTCCATCAGTTTCAAGAGCTGTTGTAGGAATGCAAGATGCTGAGGACTGAAGGTAAGATCTCTGGAAGAAGCGGCTTATGATCGGGTGTCCCTGATCAATCAGGCATGAAGAGACAGTGGATGTTCAATGTTTGAACATCGGAAGGGTTAGCTGCATTTCAGCTTTACCTTCTCCTTCATGTAGTTTGTTGCCTTCAACAGGGCAGTTCCTGAAAGCAGAGTATTCTGTATCTCTGGACTTTACCTTACACAGCCTTCCATCTTGGGGAAACTGGCAATCATAGCAGTAAGAGGTTATTCTGGCCAGACGCCCAAATAACCGAGATAAATTTAGCATAATTTGAAAAAGTGCTATGTGCAGGAAAAAGACAGAGCCTACCCCTGGAGAGGAAGTCAATATGGGTGGTTATACCCATCCCAGCTTCACTGTGTTATTTCCTATTTTTAGTAGAGAAAGGTCTCCAGAGGCCTTAAATCTAAAGGGTTTATGCCCACTCATGATATCGTTACTACTGTTGATCTGTTCAGTGAGTTTTTTTCTCTGACTAGATTGGACAGAAATTAGGAGTACAAAGTTCTAGTGAAAAAGGGGGTTGAGTTCTCATTCGGATGCTCAGAAGAACTGTTGTACTAAAAGTTCACCCACTTTGTGAAGGCTTTCATCAGTCTGCAGCAGCCCCAGCTTCGTACTGCATGCTGACCTGGGCGCAGAGCAGCTTTTTGAATTACACAGGATTTTTGCACCTTCAGCCTCGATGAAACTTTTGACCGCTCAAATGTGAGTGAGTAATCAGAAAACTCTATCAGATTTCATAAAGATGAAGATCCTAAAAGTTGAACCTGAGGCTTATGAGTCTGCTGGATGGGGAAATACTCTGACAGTGTAGGAGTTGGTACACTGGCTGTTGCCATTGCTCTGGCACAAGCTTTTGCCTTTATTCCTCCACCCTTTGTCTCTCTTTCTCTCTTTCTTTGTTTACAGCACTTCAGGCAGAGATCGTTTCTTACCACATTTGTAAAGAACTACACAAATGAAGTCACATTCTGAGAGAGCGCCAGCATATGCTACTGTAATTCAAATAAAAACAGAACTGTAAATGTTGCAAAATGACAGAGTTCAGTGAAAAAATGTGATTATATTTTTTTCCTCCAGAAAAGAGGCTCCAGACATTCCCTATAATTTAACTGTGACTGACAGTAGGAATAAGACAACCACAGTCAATTATGTCCCTGATACTTTATCAAACCTGTATGGCTGGATGGTTCTCCTGTTGGATAAAGAGACTTATGCGTTGACATTTGACAACCCTTTGGTCAACAAACAGCTCCAGGTAACACGGGAATTTTTTATAATTTCAAAATTGTATTTGGAAGAGATAAACATGCTTTCATCTTTCTAGGTGAGCAGAGAGAGGAAAAAAAGTGTTAAGTGCACTGAGAAAATCTCTATATATTTATAGGCAGGACTTAGATATGATGACCTAGTCTCTGAAGTTCTCATTAGTAACTTGGAGCAGGAAGATGATTCTGGATGTCTTAGATGAAAGTTCAGTGTGGTGCTTAAGAATCAACAAAATTTGTACTACCTTAAGACATACTGAAGCATGGTTTTCAGAAGACATTGTTCCTCTGCACCTTTTAAAGGTGATGAGGGGAGTTAATTTTGTCTGCATTCACCATCACCTTCTGCTTAATTTTACATCTCTCTTCCATGTTTCTAATACACATTTTGCAAAAGAATATGTTGCCTGTGAGGAGCACCATCCTCTTTATCCTTTTGTACTGCACTCCATGGAGCTCTAATCACAAACACAGGCATGCTTATTTTGTATTTTGTCTTCTCTAGTATTCAGTGACATTTAGCAACTTCATGACTGGGAATTACTTGCTGGTGGAACACATGGATCTTCCTGTCCATCCTGAGGTTGTGGTGTCCTGTGGGACAAGGACTGGACAGCCACTCCAATCGCTGCCTTCATACGGACATCATAGGAGCTGTGACTGGTATCTTGACAGCAGACTGAGGAAGCTAACCTATTTGGGTAAGTGCAATACKAGGGATGCAATGTACCTTTTTGTTCAAGAATGGTGACAGAGCTGATGTCTTTTTAATTTAAACCCCCAAACTACATAAGGCCTTAGACRCAAGGCCATCTTTCAATGGCCCTTCAAGAAGCGAGAGGTCCTTCAAAAAGATCAATCAAATAGGTAAATGCATGCACATCAGGTCCATCTCTATCTGATCTCTCTGATGCCTGATCTATCAACAAAAGGAATGTATCATAAATAGTGGGTGATGTGACATCAGTTGAATTTGAATTGGTGTTTTGGAGAGGAAAAGGCATTAAATTCCTCTAATGATCTCTGTTGTCAGCTGGTCCCATATCATATGTATAATTAATAAATCATGTGCAACCTATCTAGGCTGAGCCCACTGAAGGCAATAGGATTACTGGGTGAGAATTTTTCCTATGACTGTAAACTTCCAAAGATGTCATAGACCTTTACATTTGAGTATGTTGGCTTTGTACACTAGATCATGAAGTGTGGTGGTCTTTTTTTTTTTAAGAAATTCAGATGTTTACTGGTATTTATTCAAGTTTCATTTATTCTTTTAAATTTGGGACATTTTCCGCAATTCACATTCTCAAGCAAATGATTTTATAACAGTCTAAGTTCTGTATGTAAAAGGCAAGGTAATGATTGTTGCCACTATTAATAACAGTAGAACCAGGAATCACAAAAACATTTCAGTGCCTTTGAGAAGCATAGCTTGTCCTTCATGACTGTCATACAGGGAAGATAAAGTATAAAGATGCTGATTTTCACCGTAACAGAAAACTTTGTCACTGATCTAATCCGTTAGTTTTAATGAATTTCTCTTGATTKGCACTGATGAGATGGCACGAAAATTACTTTCTCATGTAGGATCTCTTTAGGAATGAGCAACTAGAACAACCAGTGGGACAGCGGAGAGGAAAACATGGCTGGAATGAGGGCAGGCAATCCACTGAGCTTAGTCTGACAGCAATGAAAATCGTCCACTGTACATTTAAGGAGAAATGGGGAAGCCCATACCTTAACCCCAGTCTGAGGGTCACATTTGCTGCATCCATCTCTGGTCCTGYGGCTAACTGGCATTGCACAGCTTGTGCCCATACAGCTTAACATTTTATCTCTCAAAACAGGCTGGACGCACCCAGGCTTCAAATTAGGAAAGATCCCTGTCCTATGCTAACTCTCAAACTGTAATGGTCACCATCTGGGAGAGTGCATTGGTCTGGGCCAAAGCTGTGCCAGGAACTTGGCCAGCAATATAGCCATGTAGATTATTGGGGTCCAGCTCTTAGTTCCATGTCCTGGCCCTGTTTAGATATAGTATAGATATAGATTGGCTAGTATAAATCTAGCTGTTGAGTCTGAGCCTCGCCCAAGATCATGCCAGGTATCTACTGAAAGAAGAAATATGTTTTTATTATTTCAGTTTACTAGCAGTGTAAATTTGTTCTTTCAAATATAAAAGTCAACTGTTTTTCAGTTTGCATATCTTGAACTGCATTTTCATAAATAGGGCAGCATGGGGAAGCTCAGAAGATGACACCTGTATCTTGGCCTCTTACTACTGTTGAAAATAGAGGAGATGACAGTCTTGGGAAGACCGGGACAAAGTGGTCTGGCTGGCATATGTCACTCTTGCATCATACATACCTTCTTGTCCTTCTCTTGCCTTCCTTTCATCTTGATTTTTATTACATGAAGAGCTCTTGTTGTTTCTCATTTTAATACAGAGAGAAACAATCATCCAGAGTACACGAGGGGAAATTTATGAAAACACCTAACATGTATAATTCATGCTGTGAACATTTTCAGCAAGGACTTTTATAGCAGTGAGATCAATAATTCAGTGTCGGGTACCTAATATCTAATGCTGTTGGTAGGGTAAAAGTCTGAAACAAAGCGAGCGGATTCCTAGCCCTGGTGTGCCATTTAATTTCTCTCCTAATCTCTGCTGTGCAGGCTGAGAGGGTGAGGATAATTAGCCATCAGAGCAGACTCATGGCATGTGGTGGACTTTCCATCACTCAGAGTCCTTAGATGATGCTTGGCCGTCTTTTCAGAGAAATATGCTCCAGCTCTACGAGAAGCTATTAGAAACCTCATGAGGCGAGATTCATGCTCCGTAGGAGGTCAGAGAAGGCTGCCACAATAGTCCCTTCTGGCCTTAAAAACCCACGAGTCCATGTACCGATCTGGAGAGGACAACGCTTGAAGGTCTGGCCTTCAGAACACGTTCCCGCCTATCTCTGCAAGCTGGGTTTTTTTATTTTTTATTTACATTTAACTCTATGAAATAATTAGCCAACTAATTAATCCCGTTTACAAGCTTTGTCGGATTCTTCAGCTGTCAGTCATGCCCAAGCCCGGGGCCGGCGTTGAGTCTCAGCTCCCTCCTTCATCTGACTTGGTCTCCATGGCTACAGGCTGCATCTGCTGACACCCCACTCTCTATTTACTGCTTAATTAAGAATTTCACGCTCAGCCCTTATCTGCTGCTAAGAACAAGAACACACTGTTAAGAAACTCCAAATTTAGGCTGCTGCACAAGGAAAGCCTTTCTTGTCGTCCTGACTGCRTGGAGCCTCTTTAACTACCCTCTTGGCAACTGCGCTGCCACCCTTCAATCAAAAATCATTAAATGGGGCAGAGATAATGAGCATGTAGCATATCAAAAGGAGGATGTTTGCTCGGGCTAAGGAGGAAAAGCTGTAAGGGCCTATAAGCAGCCGCCACTTCAAAGGGAGAAGGGGCTGATAAAGAGTCATTTGTTCCTGTTTGACTTATGTAAAAGGTCTGGTATGTCGGAGTCCCGTCTCACAGACGCGGGTCCCCCCCTCTCGGTGCTCGTGTGTCAGCAGTCAGGCAGCTGGGCGCAAACAGCATCAGCCCAAGCATATAATCACTTGACTCCGTGCCGACAATGGGCACTTGTAGGGGGTGGCGGAGGGAGGGCTGGGGGACAATGGGAAGACAATTATTGCAGCTGCTCGGGAGGGCCATAATTCTTCCTGCAGAAAGTAGCCGGCTCTTGCAGGGCGGAGGGGAGAGCTCGAGCGTATTAGTCATCCTCCGACTTTTGGAAGCACTTCGCCGTGCCGGTGGGGTTTCGACAGCTGCTGGTGTACCGCCTCTTTCTAATAATTGTACATTCTGGCAGAGGTCAACTTACTTTTGACCCCCTGCCTTTGTGCCCATCAGAAAGCCTTTTAGGGCAAACRGTGGGGAAGTGGCAGGGGTGCATTACATCCAAAATTAACGTCAGTAAATACATATCAGATGCCAGCTCATTCACAAGCAAGCTCCTGAATTCACACAGCCTTTTGCTCAGGCCCACATGGGGGGGAAAGGGGAGAGAAGGGGAGGGAAGACCCCAGACTGAGAAGATATTGTTATTCAAACGAAGCGGGCAGCTGAATGAAGCCACCTTGGCCAGCAGTTCGCATAGGGCTCAGGCTTTCTCCATGCCCCCCCTTCCATCTGAAATTGCCCAGCGTCATGCAAATGTTTATTTATCTTTGGGGGAGAAAAAAAGGTCTGTCTAACACAGAAGGCAAGAAAATATACCGTATGGAGGGGATTAAAGGAGTTAAGTTGCCCTGATGCTTTGCATGCTTGCAGTTTTGTAAATTAGACCTTGGCATGGGACAATGCAGGGGACGCTGAATGGAGAGAAATAATTGTAATGGAGAGTTTTTCTTTTCTTGCTACCTATGCAATGATCCTGTTAACAAAGGTACCTACTGCTACCTACATACATCAACCCTGTTAACTAACCCATGAGTCCCTTTGAAAATAATCTTTTCAGACCATTTTAAAGGAATCGGCACTGAAGGATAGATAACCCCACGTCCCTGCTGGATGCTGGGTGAGGGGGAGGCGAGGAAGCTTGGGGCATCCCGTGCATCATTTCTATGTTGGCAGCTTTCCTCTGACGTTATTCATCTTCATAGGATCATCCTGATTTTCTCTGGGGCACCCCATGTCTTGAGAGAAGTGTTCCTCAAACGTCACCGATGGGCACTGAAATTGGTGCGTGGCTCCCTGAAACACTGATGGGTTGTGGCTCAGCCATGTTTCAGGAGAGTGGTCCTAACACGACGTGACCATATTGAATCAAAATAACTTATTGTAACAAGGGAGGTGGAAAGAAACGTCACACTGGGACATCTGGGATATTTTTAGGAGAAATATCCTGTGTAAATTACAATAATAACATTATGAGCTTTTTAAGTCTGTTACAAATACGAGCATATGGTGCCACAGCATGGTACTGCTCCTTGGTTAAGGTCTCTGGGCAATACTGGAACTGGCTAAAAAACAGAGATGTTGTTTCCTTTTTGTTCACTTTTGAAGTGTTTAAACCATTTTCTTTTGGAATGAAACAAAGTGTTGGCTTGCTCCATCTCCAGATTTCTCTTGGCTTTTTTCTCAAATTGAAGTGCTTGACACAAACATTATTGAAAACATCACTGAAAGGATTATCAAACTTTTTATTTACCCCAAATACATTTTTCAGTAGACACAACTTTTATGGAGACGGGTCATCCTGCTGATTTTGCTCAAGCTGCTCATGTGTGAGTTGTTAAGAGGCCCAACCTCACATTACTGCTGTGTCAGAAGCAGGTTTACAGTTTCCATAGTTCTTCAAAAAAATAATTTGATTACACTTACTGTCTTTTCTAAATTCCTAAAGAAAGATCTCACTTCCATTACACTCTGTGGGTTTTTGTAATTGCTTTATACAGGAGAAAAAACAGGCCGCTAGGAATGTTTGTTTCTAATATTAAAATACAGAAAATAAATAAACAAAGATATTTTCTGCAGCCTTATTGCTCAGGGGTAAAGGAGAATCCTAGGTGAAAGACCTAAAGAATGGAGTTAATTTGTTACAGAGGACTGGTTGTACAGGCATGAGTCTTTTCTTCCAGCTAGATAAAACTCACCCTATATCAGTTGTTTCAGAAGGTCAGTTGACCAGATGTGGGCTGCTCAGTGGCCTCCGTGAAATGAAATGTCAGTTCTTAGCAAAGAGGTGCCCTTTGTAACAGACACAAAGAGAAAAATCAACCTTCTCCTGGCAGATGAGCTCCTGTCCTTCTGGTATGGCAGCAGAGAGACCAGAGAATGTAGCAGTTACAGAAATAAGATGATGAAATGCCCTTATAATCCTGTCAGGGATGGTCTTTCGACTATGCGATCTCTGCAGGAGGAAATTTCATGCCTTCACCTCTGCCAATATTAATCTGCTGTAAGCAAGAATCTGTGTCCAGTAGCCCAAATCTTTTTTTTTTTTTTTTTTTTAACATCTCTTCTCCTCACTGCAGTGTCCCCATGATACCATATTTCTGAGTACCTCCTGTAACAGATCCTGGTAGAGGATGACAAAATATCCTATCCCAGGTTCTCCAGTTTCTAGCGGTGTGTCTCACTGTGTTGTTGATTGTGCTGTCTAAAAGTTTTGATTTTCCTGTGATGTATGTTAGCCCAATTGATGTTAAATAGCATGGAGTTGCTTGTTATTTGTAAGTCAGGCTATTGGAGCCATTTATCCTAGTTTCAGCCCTTCCTAATATCCACAGGCAAAATTCCCCGTCACTGCAAAGCTGATAAAAGACTAAGTTGCTCCTCCTTCATGTTCACTCAAGGAGCCCTGAACCAGAAGAAAGTTACTGGGAGTATCGTCAAGAAGGCCTATATTTATGATTCACAGCCCAAACATCCAGGAAGAGCTGTAATAAGACAGAAAATTGATGAGCCTTATAAAGGTTTTATACAACTAAACCCTGGAGCCTTATAACTACATTTTGTGAAGAGTCACCTTAATTCAATGTTTACTAACGACGTCCTTTGTCTGTATTGCCTATATCTCTTCCTGTCCTGTACAAAACCAATGATAACATACTCAGCAGCAAAACAAAACAACCAGAAGGACTATGTCACTGCAGTCTTGATTATTCCCAAGGCCTGTATCTCTCCTGTTTTGATCAGTTTTGGGGAGTATTTGTGGGAAGTGGCAACAAAATACTACTGATTCACAACCGTTGCACTTTACACCCCATTGACATAAATAATTGTGCAAATTGGAGGACTGTGGAGAATTCAGCCCCGAATTCCTGCACTCATGTGGAGGGTATTAATGACTTATAATGGTTTGCATTGTCATGCTCTGTGGTTGGATGACACTTCAAATATGAGAAACTTTTATCCTTGCCCTGACTCTGGACATGACTGTACTGAGTTAAGTCTTAACAGTTCCTTTCTTCTCTGTGTAAGGGGACTGAACCCCTTTATAAGGTCTATATAGCATATTGATCAAGTTTTATGTCCCCTCAGGATTTAAATAGAACAGCTTTTCCCTGAACGATACAACCAACCTTAATCAGATGATTGCACTGTAGTGCCTGTAAAATTACACAAAAAACCCCCAACAAATCTGACAAAATGTGTTTATCAAAAAAAGGATAGTGTCAGGGCTTGGTTCTCTAACTTTTCCTAAGACTGAATGAACACCTTTGACTCCTAATTTGCCCTCCTACAAATGAGAAGAGAAGCAAGGCCACCATAACCATAAAAGTACCCATAGAAGAGTATTGTCTAAAAGCCACATGAACTCTCTGTCAAAGACTTTAAATTAGCATCTTCCTGTCACTCTTTCCCCTCAAAGGCTCACCTTGTGGCCACCCAAAGACATGATGCTGTTCAGTTTGAGCTCTACGTGATGATTTGGGGCAGATTGGCTTGACTGATACGTGGATCAGATCACAGCTACCGTTGGGAGCAAAGGTGTCACTGAAGAACAGGGCTGAGGCACCTGATTACTAATTAATCAGACATGAGAAAAACCTCATGGAATCAGTTTCTATTTAATTATGGAAGCCTCATTTGGCATAGGAGCATATGCTGCTAACTCAATCGAGTGCTTTCAACTGACATCAAATAGTAATTATCAGAAAGAATCAAGTTTTTTGATTATTCATACTAATTTATTGAACACTTAAAATTAATGAGCCTCAGTTATTTTAAATTTGCTCAGTTGCACTGGGAGAAAAGGAGGGAGGTAGGGAAGGATGGTTTTCACAATTTAAAAGTACAGAGACTTGTTTAAAGATAAAATAAGTAAATTACAATATGGCATGAAATCCCATCGGTGCGTTGATACACATGTAGGAAAGTTCCTGGTGTGTTCTGGAACTGAGGAAAGTTCTGACAATGGCTTCATTTATCCAATTCTTCTACCCCAAAAAAATCTTTCAATGACATTTTAGGGTCACCATAAGGGGTTTGGCAGTGGACAGGAGATTTATCTGTTTTTCAGAGTGTTTCTATTTTAACCTACAGTTGTTCCAGGCTGGTGACTGAAAGGAAGTGCCTTTATATGCCACTGGGGATGAAGAAGAGGTAGCCTGTTAGCTAGGTCTGAAGCATTTTTTTCCTGCTCCTCTTAGTTTGATTTGCATTATCCTGGCCCTTCTCCTGCTGACAATATACTGGCACAAAGGTTACAACTGTGATAATTGCTTCTGACCTCTTTTCTCAGTATGGAACACAGGGTCCCTGTCTTCAGTCTATAAAGTCTGACTAATTAAAGCATCTCTTTCAGATACCAGATTTGGGAAAAAAGAAAAATCAAAACCAAACTACAAAACAAAAGCTCTAATTCGCTGTTTGAGCCAGTTAATACATTATGCATTCAATGGTGTAATATCACTTGTGTTAGTGGAACTGCTGTGGATTTATAGTGGGATAAATGAGATTTGTGTTCCAGCCTAGAATTTCTGATGGTTGAATGTTTTCTTTTAGCTGTTTCTAATGAGTTGTCTTGAGACCCTCCATATCTGTAAATTAAAATGTGTTTGTTTAATCCTTTCTCAAAGTACAAAAAAGACAAAAATGCTTAGAAAACATGTATAGTTGTTCTTAAAAAAAATCTGTTTGTTAGAAATGTAAAATGTTGTCAGAAAATCACATGTAACAATTGATTTACTATGATTTTTTTTGTGTTAATTTGTAAGGCCTTGCTGTAACTCCCTAAAATTGTCTGTGTTCAGTCACAGGAGCTGACTTGATTCAGGTCACACTGAAAGAGAAGGAAAGAGTGGTTTTACCTACCCCAGGTGCGTGACAGAGTGTGTCTGAAAGGCTTGGTCTGGGAGTCACACCATTTCTCTTTTACTACTTTTTCAGAAATAGATTGCTGGTTTTCACTTCAATATTTTGTACATCTATCAACCCAACAGGGGCTCTTGGCATTCATTTAAGCATTTCATTGAACCATATCTACCATTGCTGATGATAAATGTGTGATTCCACAGCATAAAAGACTATAAACTTTTGTTAAGAAATACCATAACAGATCAGAAAGGTCATGGAGAATGTAAGACTACAGTGTATTTTAGTGCTCCATAGTGATCTTAGTGTAATAGTCTGACATTATTGCACAGTTACATGTCGAATCAGGCAGAAAAATATGCCAGACAAGGGAGACCTCCAAAGTTTGGTCTTAGTTGCATAGCTGCCTTGCTGTGTATTAACAAAAATAATCATTTACATGGCAGTAGGGTTTAGAGACCTCTTTGCAGAGCATTTCCCCTGAACAAAAAAGTAATGGAAAGACAGACCCAGCCTTAAGGAGCTTCACCTGGGTTTAATGTCTCTGTGTTTCCCTGTGCTGGCAACGGAGGGTTTTTCTACTCCACAATGTTACTGAGCGGGGTCTAGCCCCCCACACTTAGGCATGAGCTTGCCCCTGTATTTTCAATACCTAATAAAGCTCTCCTCAAGAAAAAAAATGCCAGAATTTCCTTCACAGTGGTAGGACAGAGGTAGGTGCTTGTAGAGGCCTCCAGAGGGAGGCCCTGCCTGCATTAGTTTAGGGCTTACTAAACCTGTGCACAGGATTTCCCCCGAAGGCTTTCCTTCCTCTCTTGATGGCAGAGCAAACTTAGGCAATTTATTTATGAAGACTGGCTCATTAGCTGTCTAAAATACAAGTGCAAGTTAAGCACCTACATTTTGTGAACTTAATTTCTCCCAGTATTTTCCTGACGCTAAGGCTCAGAAGTTTCCTTTTGAATTGAGCTGAAAAATAAATCTTTGGTGAATGAGCAGGAGTTGCCACGTGTCTCAGACAAACTGCTTTTCCAAGGTAGGTCTTAATTATCTCTTGCAATGGGAAGACTCCTGCTTTTCTGAGGGCTAACAGGCTTGTGAGAGTTGATCACTCATTTTTTAAAATTTTCATACTTTGGGAAAGTATGGAAATTCCAGTACCCTGGGAATTCAATGTGCTTTCTAGAGCACTGGGTGAGAAAAAATGCCTAAGAAGAGTCGGCACTTTCTCGTAGGGTTAGTTACCATTTTGATCATCTGGTTTTGCCACCAAGCACAGGTGACTGGTTTTTATTTTAATTTGTTCATCTTAATTTTGTGTTCAAAGTGCTCAGAGCTTTGGATGGCATAAATGAAAATAATGAAGGAGTTGCTTGTGAAGCATATTCGCAAGGTGTAACATAAGCTAAGTATGACAAACCTCAAGATTTGCTTTGCTTTTGATGGATCCCAAAGAATTTGAATCTGTTTTTTCAGCTATCTCCCTGCCCTTTATCTTTGAAAACATGGTCCTGGGAGAGATCTTTTTTTCCCATTGGGCAGCTTCCTTTAAACATGGAAGATAACAAAGAGCAGTAAGTGTTGCTTCATCAGTGACAAAAGGAGGATGTTAATGCCACAGATGCTTGACTATCAAAGAAATGGTAATTCTCCCAGCTACTGAAAATGATAATTCTGCCTTTGTATGTCCTGTTTTGTAGTTCCTTCTGATGCTGTCTTGAAATGGTCACACCCAGAGACATGGAAGGATGTGGAAAAAGGCTGGGGTGGATCCAACCACAGCATCCCTGGCCCTGGGGAAGACGTCATCATCTTACCTAGTAAGGAAGGAAGGAAAGGTGTTTAATTTCTGTAAGGATGCTGGGGTATGTCTACATTAGGATATGTATTTGTGTTGCAACGTGGGCTCCTTGGCACTAGTGTCCATTCTAGTCTGTGCAGGACATCACATTTGTTCCTCGTCACGTTGAAATCTTGGCTACAGTACAGAAGTGTGATTTTTTGGAACAGAATAATAATTCTTTTCCATTTACACATACACACAAACACACACACACTTATTTACCTATACTGATATTCAAGCTTAATTGTATGCAGGGACTTTATTTCTGGAGCAGAGAATTTGCAAGACYCAAAATCACAGCTCAAAAAGAACTCATCTCTTGACCACCTCTCTGTGTTTTGTGCAGGGAGCATATTTTACATTTCCACAATTATACCACCTTCCATTTTATTTTCCTGTTGTAATTCCCACTATCAATGATAATCTCTCAATCCATTTGTAGGTCCCTTCCAACGGAAGTATTCTATTCTATTCTATTCTATTCTATTCTATTCTATTCTATTCTATTCTATTCATTTGCCATGGATGCCTCCTAGATGTTTTAGCCTATGCCTGTATTTCAACCTCAGACTTGAGTTACATTTAAATCCCAGCTAGGTTTACAACCTTATTGCATGAACAACCTTCCAAATTCTAGCAAAAATATTAGTCAACTTGCAATGAAATCTGGAGGAGAAAACTTGTGATAACCTTTTTACCTAATAGCTGACCCTGCTCTGATCAGGAAGTTGGACTAGATGATCTCCTATGGTCCCTTCCAGATGCAATTATTGTACGACCTTATGAATACTGTGCGGTATGTATCTGACATACTCTGGGACCTGGTGCTGGCTCCTCCTCATTTGTCTGAAACCAGCTACCTACCACAGCTCCACTTCTGGATATGGGGATAACACTGTTCCATGTCTTTTACTCTTCCACCTGGTTTTGGCTTATGAAGTCTTTGTGGAAGGAAGTTTCTGTTGCTTTGTGTTGGCATTTGGGTGTGGAGCCTCAGTCATGGTTAAGACTTCTCTGTCCTGTGTCATTAAAAGTAATATATATCTATATATATATAAATTTTCAGGTTAAATTAAGAATTATGTTCAACCTTCAATGAATATTTAGTTTAATCTTCCGTTTTCTGACAAAAGTTAAAAAAACCCATGTTGTTTGAAATAATGCTTTTCTTCACTTTTTGGGTGGAACTTACATTAAACTGAAGAGTAGATAATTTCCAYTTTCTAATTAGGTCCCTATTTCCTATCAAACAAGCAAAAATGTAAGTTTTTTTTTCAGTTCTGCCATCTCACTAGCTATAATGCATAAATGTGGGTAAGTGTTTGTGAGTTCAGAGGCCAGAGAAGGCACAGAAATGTCCCTCCAGGGGTTTGCTTATCTCCTGTAGGTCCTGTGTCCTATGTGCATCTAAGGTAACAGTAAACACATATGTTTAGGCATCTTAACCTGTTCCTCRTCATTACAGTTAGTAGAGCTGGAAGAGTTACTGAGCTGACCAAATGTGGGTATCTAATGTGAATTGAGTTGTTCTTCACTGATGGTATTATGTAGAGCTCCAGGGCTCAAGTTRCTTGCTTATATGAAGATTTCTAGTGTTGTTTGAAGCACTCCAGGAGCATCCTGCCTAGGCAGGCRATACCCTAGATGGTCACAGGTGTCCCCTATGTCATATTTGCCAGTCCTGTGTGAGGTCTCAAATATCCAAGGGCATTTCAGATAATACTAAATGCCTAAATGAATTTACTACGATGGGAGTTTAGACATCTAGCTCCCATCAGATAGCTCAGTTCAGGTGCCATAAATTGAGGCCTGAACCTCTTTTCTCCAGACCACATTCAGGAGCACCTGAGATATGAACCTAACTTGCAGTTAATGTATGTTGTCTGAACCATGATGTGAAGGTTTACATCTATTTCCCTTGACAGTGTAAGCAACAYTAACATCCATGTAAAGGTCTTGCCAGTGGGAAGCTGTACCAGAACAGGGGATTGAGCCCTAATCTCCAAAGTCCAAGTGCAGCACCCAGAACACTGGACTTGCTTTCYTCTTCCAAGAAAATTACTCCAGCCGCACCACTGGTACTTCATGTTGAACGTGTGCCTGCTTGCCATTCAAAAACACAGAAAGTGTCCTTTCTGTCCTGTGCTCCCTGGTTCCTACTCCACTCTCACCTCTGTTATATCTGACCCCTTATGCAGGCATTAAACACTGGGGCATTTCTCATGTGCTTTGCTCTCTTTCACATCCACTTGCTATTGTTGGATTTTGCATGCCATTGTGTATTTTGTCCTTCATAGCTCTTTGAGAACCAGGCCAGAGWCAACACCAGATCATCTGTGTCAATTTCTTGAGTATCACATTATAACCAGCTTACCAATATCAGCCCATGATTGTCCAAAGACCAAATCATTTCAGTCTTCAAAACCATGTCAGAGGCAGATATGAAGAGGCACAAGGGTGCCACTGGTAGCCAAGGCCTCTGCACTGACAGTGACTTAATTATGTAGAGTGTGCTCAGATGGTCACTGGAGGTAAACCACAATCTACACAGAAGCAGAAAGTAAGAAATAAATTAAGAAAAAAAAAAAAAAGGGTTGGCTAAGGATTTGGRCTTTTGTTGCTTAGATTAGAGTAAGAGAATGGAAGCTGGATGCTGAGGTTGTGATGGTCCTTTGGTGCATTGCAAACTCGCCTATGAATAAAACTCCTCTGTGCTTCCTGCAAAGGTGAGTGTAATCCTCTCGATAAAATAACTCATTTTAGCTGCCACGTGAGATATTGACCATGGCCTTTGTCACATACCACAAGGCCCTTCATGACTAAGCTGTGCCTGAAGCATTGCACGTTGCTGCCCACAACCCAGCCCAACTGATCTTGTTCTAGGACTGGAAACAATACCGCCACATTAGCATGCCAGTATACCAGAACTAATTAGCTCTCCTGAGAGGTAAAGCTCATTAGCTCAGGCCTGGCGCTGTGCAGCATGACCGCGCAGCCTTTGGGGTCAGAACTAACATCTCCCGAATTTAGAGCAGTGATGGTTTGGTCAGTTTAACCAGGGAATGTCTGCACTGTGCTGAAGGATGTGGTATAGGGATTCTCTCTGGCATACTGGTGCTCACTGGTTGGGAGGCAGCAGGATAACGGTTGGACTATTAGACATGATCTGTGTTTTACCATGGACAGGAATGTTCTCTGCCCATGAGGAATTGAGGGGCCAGGAAAATAAAGGTTGCCCAAAACCAGAACACAAGTTGTTGCCTGAGCAGGATGAGACCCTGGGAGTTTCCAGTTCTGAATCACTGTGTTCAGCTGCTTAGAGCAGGGTGCTCCACAGTGTACAATAAAACTGTCTCTGCTCTTCAGAGGAGCTTTACTGAACAGCAAAACCACAACAAAATACTTAATGGTTGAAAAGGAAAGAGGCAAATGATATGTGAAAATACACTACCTGTTTGGACCGGTGGAGAGCCATACTCTGTGACTGTTGTCTTCCTATCAGCGATAAAAATCTCTTAGCTCCTATCACTAGAGTAGATACGTGTGTTTAGTTGGTGAGCAGAAACTATTCTCCTCTCCAGTGTCTTTCTGGAATTATCCTTCAATTTTAGCCCAAGAACATGAACACAAACATGAACACAAACTGCCTATCACCCAATCTATTTTGAGAGAGAACTGCTCTATTGCATGCCTGCCTTTTCTGATCATACTCCCTCTACTTTCTTTTTACAATCCCTTTTCATTCTTGCTGGCTTGGAGGTGTTGAAACACTTATTGGCAGTGGGAGTCAACAGGGTGCAGGGTCTTAAATTGGAGTCATAGTCATCATTGGTGTGATAAGGGCACTGGATATGTTGCTCAAATGAAGGCACCTAAGACGTAGTTAGGCAAGATGAATTTTCAGTCCATTTGTCATACCTTGCTTTGCTGCCACAAGTGTGTATATGAGTTTCCAGTTGCAAGAAAACCAACCCCTTGCTTGGGTCCAAAATCTAAAATGAAACTGAGAATTTTAAAATTCATGTTTAATCGTGGCATTTTATGGATATTTCCCTTCCCATTTCCACTGGCTTGTGCATATCCTGCTAAGCTCAGAATGACTCCAGATGGCTACAGAAAAGTAAGAGTTTGTTCTCATGAGAACAAATATTCTGCAAACCACCCAAGCTTTGTGCTGCTGTACACACAAAATAAGTTATTGCAATTCACTCCTGGCAAGATGCAGCTGAGTGTCACACTCCACTGTCTTTTAGTTACTTATAATTCTCTTCTGGGAGCCACCCATAATGATTTTCAGGTTGAAAGCCAAGCCATGGACCTACTTCTGGTATGCTGTACTTTACTGGGTAAGCCCTTTCAGCCCCCAAAGAACAGTTTTAGAGTCTTATAAAAACAAATAATAGATGTTTAGTGCTCATTTCTAGTGTGAAGAAGTGCAGGGGAAGACTTTGGTCTGGGCCTGACACTGTGTTGAAATCTCTGAATGAACATGGATTCCCAGAGTTCACTGAGAGCTAGGGCACTGCCTAAACTTAGCTAATGAAGGCTTCAATTTGCTTATTTAACAAAATAAAAAAAATTGCATCACTAGGGCTGCCTCATGGGCCAGACTCAGGAAAATTTGAAAAGCTAGAAAACACCTCTATTAGTAAAATGTTCATATTTTAATGTAACCAAGTTTTTGTGTCGCTGCTTGGTGTCTGCTTTACATTTAGAAGGTGCTTTTTGGAGGGCTTGGAAATCAGGGTTGTGTACTAAGTTATTCCTTTTTTTGCCCKGTTTTGAAAGTGTTGGTGAGACTTCAGGAGTTCGTAGACTTCTTTGTACAAGGATGAATTTCACTTGCAACAGAGGTGGGTCCCTCATGTTAAAGTGATTTTTAGTGTTGGTGTGTTACAAGTCCCCTCAACGTCTGACTCCCTAGCGGATACAAGTCTCTTCCAGCCCCAGCTGGAAAGCTTTAGCTCAGGCGGCAACAACTTGTGCTTTTATCTCTGGAGGTTCATCCTCCAGAGCCACAGCCATCCCACAAGGACCTCTCGCATGCATCAGACTTCAGCAGTCCCACCATCTTGAAAAACAAGCTGGATGAGTTTAGTCATGCCATTCTGGCGGCCAGCAGTGGCATTAGCTTCTCAAGCCCTTGGATTTTCAGGGCTTTGGTTTATGGTTTTCAGTGTGACACACTCCTGATGTAGCGCGCTCGGGGTGGAAGGAGAACGTGTTATAATTCCAGGCAATGGAATGCTGTTTTGAAGGGTATTGATATGATATCATGTAGCCTCTGGCAATTTCTCTCTTCTTCTTTTTTTCCTTTTTTTTTTTTTTTTTNTTTTTTTTTTTTTTTTTTCCAGTGGTGGAATTCACTCTGTTATTCATTTTCTGATTTTGATTTTCTTTGAACTTTTTCTGTTTGAAGAGATGAATGCTGGAGTACTGTATCTCATATAATAGCTCTTCTGTTGTGCCTGATTTCTATTCAATGGCATGCTATGGTGTTTTATATAGCGATGCGGTTGATCAAAGGCATTTTGAGTCATTGCTGGAGTCATTAGCAACTTCTCAGTATTGTACATCTGAACATTAAGACTGTGGCATACCTGTGAGCTTTTGTCTGAAGAAAATATATGTATAATGAAAYGTAGCCCTGTTTTCAGGTTCGAACTATGGTTTGCTGGAAGTGGTTGCTTGCTATTATATGAATGTCTTAATGGGAGAAAAACAACTCCAGTTTGTATTTCTCTGAAGGTAAATCCCTTGAGCTCAGTGACATAAAGTTTATGATTTTAGCCCCTTAGTCATCATCTCCCTCTACTACATAAATGAGTGTATTCTGTAAGGACTGTGTAAGGAAGTCTTCTTTGAATCTGTTTCCTTTTCTCCTCAAGTGTGGAAGGACTTTTTTTCCTCAAAGGAGCGTTCTGTTGTTTCTACAGAGCAACATTTCACCCTTCGAGGACTTCACACTCCAAGCGTCTCACCCCAGAGAGTTGTTCTTTTAAACTGAGGAAACTATAGGTTTGCAGAGATATCTCTGAATGGGAGAATTTCTCACTCCTGTGTTTCAAGGCTCACATACGTGATGCTACAGTTACAGAGCAGTCAGCATTTTCTCTATAAAACCTTTTTTAGAAAGATGTGCAACTCAGCAAAAATATCTGTTCTAGACTGAAACTTGACATATAAATGGTATGCCTAGGAGCACTTCTTCTTTTCCTTGTAAAAATGTTTCAGTCTGTGTTTGATGAATATACTTATGGCCTTTGTCAACTGCAGCTTTTTGCCACATTCTTGAGCTGTGATTTCACAATCTAGATTCCCCTTCTATCTGAGAGATATCATTTTAACAACATCTTCCCCCTTATTCTCTTCTCTCTGTTTCATATCCTCACATACTGTGCCTTCAGTTCTCAGMTCTGCAGGGCATAGGACTATCCCTATCCTGCAAAGAGATTATAAACAGGAGTTTCTTCATGCCTGTAAAAATGTATCAAGTACTAGGATTACGAGATTTAGAGGAAAAAAAGATTGCACTTGCTCTGTAGAGACTTATTACATCTGAATGCTGTGGAAATGTTGAATGCTTGAAAGATGCTTCAGCCCAAGGATGCAGGGAATTTCTTTTGAGATGAGGTGTTCAGAGTAACCATGGGTTGCTGCAATACTTGGCGTAGTCCTTGAGAACAGAGGTCCTGGGCTTTCAGGTTGTCCCTTGCTGATGTCCAGAGAGAAAGAAGAAAAAAAACAATGGGAAAGGAAGAGGTGGGAAGATTGAGTTAAAGTGATAGAGTAGGAATATGTATGTAGAAGAGACAATCAAATCTGTAAGCAGACCCAGGACCCCGGACCGTGCAGAAGTTTCTTCTCCCTTGGAGCTGTGAAACTTCAGGGCTGCAAAACCAAAGAGTCAAAAGCTAGGAAATGCTAATATTAAAGACAGCCTACTCATCTTTTTTTCAGTCTGCTTCTGAGTGTACTTTGTGTAGGTTTTGATTATGTTTCCTGCAAACAGGGCTTGGAAAAATTCTTGAATCTTTGTGCTAAATGGCTTGAGTCAGCCCCTAATTACATGTTTTGGGGAAAGGACTTTCACTGTGCTACCTTTTGCATGGTCATTTGTGTCTTCATCCAAAGCAGTTGCTAATGGCTATAGACAGAAGMAAAACTGTGAAGCAGTTGATCCACTTCCCAAGATACTGCATGGCTTTTCCTATGTTCCACACCAAAACTGTTTCAAGTGGCCCATTCTCACTGCTCTGTCAAAATGCACTGGAAAATACGTGTATCCCTTAATCTCTCCTGTTTCCCTTATCTCTCCTGTTTTGTATATCTGTGCTTTCCAATGCATATGAGATCAACAAAAGTCACAGCAAATCTCTGGGTAGGAGTTGGCAGTTGCCATTATGTTRAAGATTCTTATTTTCTGCAAGCTATTTTATGAAAGTCACAATTGGATCATCTCATTGAACACTTTGTTAAGGAAATACCTTGCTTTTCCTTCTTCCAGGGGCATCTACTGACTGACTGAGATACACCATACCAGGAAATTGTTACTCTTGTCAATAAGGAAAGGAGCTGGAAACCGCAATTTAAGGACCTGAGCTGGTTTCCAGTGCAATCAACTGAAAAGCTACCAGTGACATCAAAGAGCATTAGATGGGCCCTGAGGGTGGAATTCACCTCTGTGCATTGGGCTACCTCTAAACGATGCACCATTTACATCTGTCCTCATGTCCTACTTGGAAAGCTTAAGTGGTATTTAAAAGGTCACATGGTGTAGACTTGCAGCTTTAGGAAGCAGCGGTGATGCTATCATTGTGCTCAATCAACAACAGTCCCCACTGTGTTCCGTAGCTTAAAAATATGCTCCTTGTTTTGTCCTTAAGGATCTGAAGGAAYGGTGCTTCCCCTGGTCACTGTTAACTAAATTATTAATAGGGAATGAGTATCCTGTGAATAAAGAATTGGAGAATCATAGAATCATAGAATCATTTAGCTTGGAAAAGACCTTTAAGATCATCAAGTCCAACTGTTAACCTAACACTGCCAAGTCCACCACTAAACCATGTCCCTAAACACTACGTCTACACGTCTTTTAAATACCTCCAGGGATGGGGACTCRACCACTTCCCTGGGCAGCCTCTTCCRATGCTTGACAACCCTTTCRGTGAAGAAACTTTTCCTAATAGCCAATCTAAACCTCCCCTGGAGCAACTTGAGGCTGTTTCCTTTTCTCCTATCACTTGTTACTTGGGAAAAGAGACCGACACCCACCTCGCTACAACCTCCTTTCAGGGAGTTGTAGAGAGTGATAAGGTCTCCCCTCAGCCTCCACTTCTCCAGACTAAACAGTCCCAGTTCCCCCAGCCGCTCCTCATAAGACTTGTTCTCCAGACCCTTCACCAGCTTCATTGCCCTTCTCTGGACACGCTCCAGCACCTCAATGTTCTTCTTGTAGTGAGGGGTCCAAAACTGAACACAGTATTCGAGGTGCGGCCGCACCAATGCTGAGTACAGGGGCACAATCACTTCCCTACTCCTGCTGGCCACACTATTTCTGATGCAGGCCAGGATGCTCTTGGCCTTCYTGGCCGCCTGGGCATGCTGCCAGCTCATATTCAGCCRGCTGTTGACCAACACCCCCAGGTCCTTTTCCGCCAGGCAGCTTTCCAGCCACTCTTCCCCAAGCCTGTAGCGTTGCATGGGGTTGTTGTGACCCAAGTGCAGGACCCGGCACCTGGCCTTGTTGATCCTCATACAATTGGCCCTGGCCCATCGATCCAGCCTGTCCAGGTCCCTCTGCAGAGCCTTCCTACCCTCGAGCATATCGGCACTCCCGCCCAGCTTGGTGTCGTCTGCAAACTTACTGAGGGAGCACTCAATCCCCTCATCCAGATCATTGATAAGGATATTAAACAAGACTGGCTCTGATACTGAGCCCTGGGGAACATCACTTGTGAAGTCTGGCTTCCTGCAGATTGTGTTGATGTGAGCAAAACTTTCCTCTTAGTTGGAGGAGAAGATGTGGGCTTTTATACACAAAACCTGAGGAGCAAAGCCAAACTTCAGAGAGGGAAGAGCAGGGACAGGGTGTCATTGGAGGTGGGTTGTGGTGTGTGGCTTCAGCTTGTCACCCTGTCACTACTGTTAACAAGGTGGGGACTTGCAGGCTCTCTCTGCCATGAAGTACCTATTTGACACTGTTGGATTTTTTCACTTTCATCAATTTTGTTCTCTTCAATGCCATGAGGGAGAAATGCTGTCTGGACACATCTTAACTTAGTCTTGTTCCATTGCATTGGGTGATCAAGACTTACTTTCATAAACAGAGTCAGATTCACCTAGCGAGACTAACATGTCTCTAACTTGCTGCCCTTCACATGCATTCTTAAAGGTTCAAGCAACATTTGATGAGACTTAAGCATGCAACAATATCATTGTAAATATGATGTTATTATTCATTTATCAGATTACAGCCATGCTATGGAGCCTCAGCTGCAGATGAGGCTCTGGTTGTGGATACTGCACAAACACACAAGCCCTGCCCCAGTAGTTCTAAGCAAAAACAATCTAAATAAAGTAAAACTCAAGCAAAGCTAATGTTCTTCACCTCCATGCCAYACTTTTTGGCAGGTAGTGTTGGTAGGTTGCCATCGTTCTAAATGACCCTCTGCTTTGTTTCTCAGACCGGACCATCCTGGTGGATACGGCTCTTCCCCCTCTGAGAGGTCTCTACATCCTGGGGACCCTCGAGTTCCCCAGCAACTCCAGCAATGTCCTGAGTGCAGCCTGTATTGTGGTGGTGGGGGGTACGCTGAAAGTGGGTAAGTGAGCAGCCTGTCTTCTGGATGCCTGGGGTTTATTTCTGCTCTTGATAGACAGAGAAAGTGGGAAGACTGTATAGTGTTACTGTAAACATGCTGGTCATCCTAATGCCGTATAGCTAGCTGGATATCTGCAATGTGGACATCCAGAATCCATGTTAAGCACACTGATTATCCACTGGAGCTAATTACCTCTTCCTTTTATAGCAATATATTACAAATAGTGCTATCTTCACCCCACTGAAGCTAATGGCAATACTCCTGATTTCATCGTGGCTGAGATTTTATCTGATACATGTAAAAGTCCTCCTTACTTCATGTGGGGTTGCTTTATGAGACAGTAATTCCGCAGGGCWGGATCTACCTTAGTGTTCAGGCAGAGCCTGGTGTCTGTGGGCATTAGACACTTTCTAGGTGACACAGAAGTATTTAAAGCCAACATAAACAGAGTCACGGAGAATCCCCAGAGTGTCTGGAAATCCCACTGTGGCATGAAACTGGCACAGCTGGATTCAGCACATTTGTTTCCTCTCATCCCTCTTTACAGATGAGCACCAGGACTTCAGGGAGGTACCACCTTGCCCCTATTTCTAGTGGTTTCAGAGTCCCCAATGTCACTGGGGCTGTTCCACATTATTTGCAATGGACAGGATCGGTGTTTTTCCACACAGAAGTAATTACTCACATAATTCCCTTTAAATATCAAGGTTCCTAAAGCCAGGCATTGTATTTAGTTACAGGAATCCTTAGGACGCTGGGATCACATTGTTGATCACTGCTTGACCTTTCTCAAGATTGGTTTCATGAACTTTAAAAAGAGAATTTGTTTGTGTAATCACCTCCTGAGGAAGTCTGCTCCAGTATTTGTTTGTTGTTAATCCCATGGGACTGTTTAGTTAATACAGTACTGGCCAAAAGAGTTATTTCGCTGCCTTGTTTTTTCTTTAGAAAAAGGGCTTTGAAAGCCTAATCTGGGAGGTTAATATATATATATATATATACTTAAAAGAGTCTCAGTCATTTCTTACTTAGACTCTTTTGTAGTTTAAACGTGGTTTCATATTGGTTTTAAGAAAAAGCATGTGTTCATTGCTAAAAACACTTATTAAAAAACATTGAGGCACTTCTTTGCTGCACAAACTCCCCTCCAGCACATCTGTGAGTAGTAATGATATTAAAAGCCAAACAGGTTTTGCAGCTGTTAAATCATAGTCCAGCATCTTCTGGAGAGGTATCCTTGCTCTAGTTTCAGCTGTGAGATGATAGGTGGGTAGAGACTCTGCAGGTTTCCCACATCTTATACTGGCTTCTATGCTTGCTTGTAAAATTGGGAGTGCATGCTTTTTTTCCCTTCCTCTTTCTCTTCCCATGTGTTTGAGGCCTAAACGTAGCTTCTTGGAGCCCATCTGTCCAATCCTGACTGTTCCATGCCCAAAGGAAGGTTTTGAAGCCCATCTGTCCAATTCTACCACACCCTAAAGAAATCCTGACACAAAACAGATAATGAGACAATTTAGTAAACAGATTTAATAGATGTGGACATCAGCATTCAGCATTGCCTGAGCAGGATCTGAGGTTGACATCACGTGAGCCAAATCCCCAGGTCCTCCCTGTTGTGTAACTTCTCCGTGCCCTGTTTTCAGCACAGCAATCTTTGGTCACATGCTGTTGCTTCTAATTCAGTGGCCTGGGCCAAAGACTTTCTGATAGAACCTGAGCATTTTGTTCACTTAAACTGCTAGGGAACAATGATAAATTCTATGAATAAATCTTGGACTTTGGTGCCCTTCCGAGCACTTGGCATCTTATCTGCAGGGAAAAAGAAGTCAGATGGTAAAACATGACTGTAAGTACATAGGAACTCAGTGATGATGAGAACTATATAACAAAGGGGAAAAAATCAGTGTAAAATTGGAGTTTATGAAACATCAACAAGAACATAATTAGTTTTATTAAAACAATAATTTGCAGGGAAACTGGGATGAGAAAATACAATGATAGTTGGGAGATCAGAATTCTTGGGACACCTTTGCTCCTGGAGGGTTTGTCATCACTTTCCTCTTCAATGTATGATCACAATCCAGTGTGAATTATGATCAACAGAATCACTGGGAGATGTGAAATGATGAAAGCTCTGTAAAGGGCTGCAAGAACTCTGTCAGAGCGTTCAGACAACCCAGAAGTAAAATATGTGGATCTATGCCCACAGTAATTTCTCCGGGTGCTCCTAGCCCTTCAGTGTTGTTGGACCCAGGGAGACTTTCTGATTACTTTTTGTCCAGTAGTCCTAGCTCCCAGATAAGGAGCTTCTCTCTTTCTCTTAAACTTTCAAAGTCTCTTCTTTGATGGTGATATTTGCAATAGCATTTTAGAAACACCTTTTATTTCTACCTCTCTGTGTTGCCATGCTGTAAAAAAATTAGCTATTTTTCCAGTTTATAGAAGGAGAGTTTGAGGTTCAGAGAGATTAAGTGATTTGCTAAATATCATTAGCACACCTGTGTCAGAATAAGAAAGGAAATGTTGAGCTCAACATCTCAGAGGTTTTTTTTGGTTCTCTGCTAGGGTGGTTCCATCCATTTTAACCCATAAGTCAGCATTAAAGCACAGATGATACACGCAGAAAGTGCCCTGTTCCACTGCTGAACAAAGCCCTCAGCTCCTGATAAGGCTGCAGAAAATGCTGAAGTTCGTTTTGCACAAATTGATCCGTTGGACTCATCCTGAACTCCACTGTACTCAGCTGCTCTTTGCTGGCAGGCTATTTTTGCTTTTTATAGTAGGACTTACCAAGTAATTATCCAGATAGGATTTCTCTTTTTAGTCTCAATTTGTCACATTCTTTTTTTGCATATCTCATGATGGCTGCTTGTCAGTCATGTCACTCATTTGAGGCAAGAAGCCTAAGGTCATCATTAGCTCATGGCTTGATTATCTGGAGATGAAACTCCAGACATTTCTGATGTCTCTTATCTTGCTTGTGGTAAGAGAGCTCTAATATGTTCACTCCCCTTCTTTTCAGTACCAGTAAAAACCCCCATATTGAATTCCCAAAGGGTAAATCACTGCACTTCATGAAATGGCCATGTGTTAGTGATGATTAATGCTCAGCCTTATAACGACAATTAGGACACAAGTGAGTTTCACCAATTGACTATCTTTTGCAGCTTCTCCAGTACCTCTGCTATGTGGGTCCCATCTTATTTAGCTGTGATCTGAGTCCCATCCTGCAGTCACACAGCATCCCTGCACAGCTATTCAACTTGTATGAAGATGGAATACTGTGGATGTATTGAAAGCAATTTTTCATCCCTGATCACAGAGAAAATGGTTTGAAAATTTCATTGCACCATCTGCACCCCCTTCAATTCATCTTTCAGCCTCTGTCTGTTTGGTCTTTACCCTTTCCAAGCCACTTCATTTCTTTTAACTGATTGTATCATCTAGGGAAGGGATTTGGTTCACATGTTTAAGACACCCAAATTTAGGCATAACATGTGGACATCAGCATGTGAGCTGGCTCTTTTGGTAGACATGTAGCCAATCCAGTCAGTGGAGCCACTGCAGTCCATCGGACTGGCCAATACAGGTACCTAGAGCAAATTACAGTCTACATTGCATTGTCTGATCTTTGTTAGCTCAGACAGCCAGAGAATATGGAAATATCTGCATTAAGAAACCTAAATGTAGGTATATGAATCTCCCTGGAAACATGGTTCAGTTGCCTAACTATAAGGATTTTGTATCACTTTGGGCACCCTCAAATGGCCCACATGGCCTCCAGCTTCTGCTTAAAAAGCCACATTCTGTCATTGATCCCCGTCTTGTATCTGCCAACCTCACATATTGGATTGGCGCTAGGACTCTCAGGTGGCATTAGACATCTATATTTGGGCAGCTGAATCCTATCCTGCGTGTCTCACTTCTTATTCCTTGGACATTCATCTTTCACTTCTGGCCGCTGGTTCCTACTCCACAGCTGCCTGTCTCTCATCTCTTCTGTTTATTTGGCGGCACCACCTGTAAGAGGCAACCCACGTGATGTCTCCTTGTTTACAGCTGCTTTTACAGGCTTCTTTGCAGAGTGCAGTCTGAACACCTGAAGGAACAGCTCAGGAAAGAGAACAAACACTAGGTGATGATCCAGCTGTGCATTGACCATGAATAAAAACTCTTCAGACTTTTTGGTGACAATATACCACTGTTTTCAAAATAGCTGGGTAGGTAGAGTCCAAGAATTTTTGAATTCAGGAAACACAGAACTGAGTCTTGGAGATGGTCACAGCAAGGTACTTAGCAAAGTCTAGTTGCCAATGGAAGGGAGGGGATCTTATCTCAGAGATTTCTTTGCTCTTATATACAACAGCTGTTGCAGAGTGTTATGTTGTAAAGAAAGGAAAGGCTAGAAGGGAGGAAACACCCACTATTCTAGGAAAGAATTGAATGGGTTTTGCTATGGAAAAAGAAAAAAAACACAACAAAAAACTGTCAGGAAGAACATCTGGAATAAAACTGAAATATGAAAACAATGGAAACTGCTTTTGAAACTCAACAGCAAACTAGATCCAGGCTGCAGTCCAGAGTAAGTAAAAATCTGGGTAGAAAAAACACACCTCTCTCCCTGTTCTCCCTTTTTTTTTTTTTTTTTCTACTTTCGCATAGTGGGATTTTATCCTCTCCAGAGGTTAGACCTGATGAGGGTTATGAATCAGCTGCAACCATTGCACTAACAGATCTGCATTGCAATCCAGACAGCTGGGCCTCATACTTCTTCAGCAAAGTATGTAATCAGTGGTGACTTTATTAGCAGCATAGGTTGTTTCTTACACATAGGATTATCATATATGTTTTGTTTTTTTTTTTTCACTGTGTAGTGCATGCATTGTGGTGCCAGCACTCCCTGGAAGAACATCAGCTTTAGATACCCCTTGTAGAAGGTCACACACCTGCAGTGAGGCCATTTGATGCGACATCAATCATCAGACAGACAGTGAAGGCACGAACTGACTGTGTAGTGCCTGCACAGAAAGCCCAGCTCATAGAAAGTTGCACGCTTGCTGCCTACGCACCAACAGGTTGACCTGTGTCTGCACTGAAGAAAAGCCTGAGATATCTAGAGTGGACAAACCACTGCTCACAAGCACTGTGCAGGCTGGCAGCTATGTGTCAAACCCGGACAGATGAGCAAACCCTTCAAATTCCAGATAAACTTTCCACTTGGAAGATGTGTTTGAGGAAGCCCTGCCTATTTTCTGCATACGCTGTCATTAGTCCCTCCTGACCTTTTCCTCACATCTCACCAGACGCTTCTAGCAGCTTCTGGCTGCAGTTACCTTTTTTCTGGTTCTCTGCCAGCAGTGCCTTATTATCTCACCTTATGATCAACCAGGTTGCTCGTCAAATTGGTAAGCCTTCCAGTTGTAGTAGGAGTATGAAGTGGGATCCATTTCTGCATGTCTCATGTGCAGGACGGGTAATTCGACAGTTTGATGTGATCTTATGTAGGACTTGTTCACCACAATAAAGTGGGGCAAGCAACCTGAGGTTTTCACATCCAAAGTTCAAAGACAGGCAGTAAAGCCTAGATCCTTCACATATGTGTTGCAGTAATTATGATTCCAATATTTATGGCAGCTTGGTAGTTTTAACAAAACTACTTAGAGCTGTGATTTCATATGCCAGTTACTTCATAAGGTGATGAAACTTATCCAGCCTCAGTGACTTGTGTGCATTAACTATTTTGGATTTCCCTATGAGTAAGCTGAGGTAGCTGCCATTTCCACATCTTCTTTTTCATGAACCATTGTGTAGGGCTGTATTTAGACTAAACCAAAGTGCATATCTCAGACCTTACTCAGCTTTTTCCTTTGTTTTCCTTTGTTCTCCATCCATTCACAAAGAGAGCATTGCCTTTTCAAGACCTGTTTTATTATAATTTGAACATTCTTCATTTTCTTTTCTAATTCTTCACTTCCAAATTATTTCTGTCTTTGCTGCCCATCTCTTTATTTTTTTTTTTTTTTCCCATTTGTGTCAGCTT
The DNA here is from genome assembly GCA_035582835.1 of Phoebastria nigripes. NCBI lineage: Eukaryota > Metazoa > Chordata > Aves > Procellariiformes > Diomedeidae > Phoebastria > Phoebastria nigripes. The sequence goes on from JAYKAV010002999.1 coordinate 368,346, forward strand.
ATCTGCATACTTTCATATCTTCATACTCCTTCAGGTCATTGATAAAATGTTGCGTACCACAGGGCTTGCAAGACCAGACCAGCAACAAACCTGCTTGAGTCAATGCCCCCATTCCAGTCAGTCAGCCTGTAAATTTAACGTGTGCCACGTTCACGTTGTGCCAGTGTAGTTTGGTAATCAGAAAGTTTTGTGCTACTAAGTCAAGTGCCTTGGAGAAGCTAATTATATTATATCAAAGCTATTATCTTTATCAACTAAACCTGTAATCTCATTAGAAGATGATAACAAGGAAGTTTCACAGGACCTTTTTTCTGTAAAACCAGGTTGATTGGCATTAATTATATCATCCACCTTTAATGATTTATTAATTGTGTTCAGAGTTGGACATTCCATTTTTATTTATTTTTCCCCTAGAATCAGTGTCAAGTTGACAGGCCTGTAATTACCTGGGGCTCTTACTTTTATCTTTGTTTGAAATATTGGCACAATATTAGCTTCCTTCAAGTGCTCTGAGACCTCGTGAGTGATCCCAAACTTACTGAAAAGTCCACCTTCATAGTCCAATGAGTTTCTGGGCCCACTCTTCTGTAGCATTTGCATTCAAGTTACTGAAATCCATTGATTTAACACCATGGAACTATTAATGGAAATAAGCAAGTATTAAGATGATTTTGTTCTGAATATACTTAAAACAAGTCTAATTTTTCTACTCACAGATCTCTTGTGTTCTTTTATGTCATATACCATTTACAGTTTCCAGCCACTGAAGCATTTCTGTGAACATTATCTTCCCATTTTTTGATTTCTTTTCTAAGGATTTAATATGGTGATGAGCTATTACAAATAGTTTTATTATAACTTCTTCGTTTCTCACTCTGACTGTATTTTTGTTTTGCGTGGTTTTTTTTTTTTTTTCTTTAACAGGGGTAACATTCCTTAACTTATTTTTATGCTTTTTAGGATTAAAAATCACAAATTTTAGCTAAATGTAGATGTAATTCTTTTAAAGGAGTGATAACTTCCAATTCAAGCCTTTAGAATTCACATTTCCAGGCATTTGTCTGTGATTGCTAAGCCTGGAAGCCTACTTAAAAATTGTTTTAAAATTGAGCTGAGAATTGGATATMTCACATAACTATTTTTAACTGACTTAACTAGAAGAAATAGTAAATGCTTTGTAACCAGCAGTAAAATAATAACACCAATAATAACACCAACAGTAATTCATAATGATAATTAATAATAATCCCCCATCTTAAGGGGACATCATCATGATTMGGAAATGGTAATTGTGAATAACATTGTAAGATCAATATAAAGGTCTCTAAACATTTTTGTTGAGTCTTTCTTTGGTCTTCAGTGTAGCTAATAACTTCATCTCAGGGGGTAAGGTTGACCTGAGGATTGGGAAAGGTACGTCCAGGCTGAGTATTTTAAATCACAACTTGCTGTGAGGGTGAAGCAGAAAAACAATCACTCTGCGTACAAAAATAGACACAACTATCTACATAACTCTTCTGCTGCTTTAACTGGATATTTGTTTAACCTAGTGCATCAGTGGTGAAAGTGCTTATCACTAGTTTTGCTTTCTGAAAGCACAGTGTTTGATTACAGCTCAATTCCTGATTTTCTTCTGTTCAAACCACAGTTATGGGAGTTTAAACAAGGAAGTCAAAGATGGTTTGGATGGACGATGGGTGCTGTAAGACTGAATTCCCTCCATGTCCCTAGAGAAGATACAAGCTCACTAGTGTGAGATATATTACAGGGGAGCATGCAAGTCTTGTACTGTTTGTCTTTTACCCATTTAAAAGATGTACAGAGAATTTAAATATCCACAGATATCAGTCAGAGACTGGTGGAGAACAATGAATTTATTTATTGATTTAACTTAATTAAAAAATGGTCCTAAAGAAGAATGTTTCTTTAGGATATAAAATCAGCTCTCTTTTCCAAACTAGTAATTTTTAAATATTAAAAGAACATGACAGGCCAGCTAATTTTGCACAGATATGTATATATTTTTTAGTTCTACATCTGCTGCAGTTTTCTGTTGCATAATTGATTTAATCTCTAATTTTAAAGGAACGCTGAACTCTCTTACTGGACTCCGCATACATTTCTCCAGGGCAAAAACTGTCCTACTTTTTCCTCCTTAGTATCTGTTTAGTGCTGGGCCATTTTCTTCTGAAACTGTAAACTACCCTCGGTGAAATAAATGAAGTCACAGTTGGAATACAGTTTACTGTACAGACTTATCACCACCAGATAAAGAGCACCATCGCACACATCAAAACTTCTTGGGCATTTTCTTTTCCCCTGCTCTTTTCCCTCAATCTTTCCATTGGTCTGAAAGACCATTTTACCCATCCTGGCTGCAGGACTCATGATTACCTGGGAACTGGTGAAATTGTAATGGAGCAGAAAGGCAAAACTGGGCTGAGGAGGGAAACGCTAGTTCAGTCATTTACACCTTTAAATTTGGATTCACGCACCCCAGTTCCCCCCCCTCCTCCCCCATTTCAACATTACAAAAGCCATTGATACCTTTGTGGTRGGTTGTTGCTGTTTTGTCTTTATTACAGGTTCTTTTCAACATCCCCTAGAAAGGGATTTAAAGCTGCTGGTCCTTCTTCGGGCATCTGAAGGGATTTACTGTGATCGACTGGAGGAAATAAATGTCCACCCAGGCAGTATTGGTATGAAACATGAGTTCATCTTTTCATAGGAAACCAATCTTATGCAATAGCCAAATTACTGTTGTTGAGCCTGTTACTATGTCATACAGGAAAACATGTAACAAAGGTACACACATTTTTTGAGCTAAAATTGTTAACTTTCACCAGGTCAATTCCTGGATTTTCTGTGGATTTTGTTTAGGCAAAATTTGACAGAAGTGATCAACCAGGTGTCAAATCCTGAGGTCTTTATAGCAGAAACTGAAGAGGACTTAAAAGGACTTACACACATGAACAAAGGTTTGGTCTTGGTTCTAGATTTGAGATTTGTAAAAGGTAATTGTCAAAGTTGACAGTACTCAAACTAAGATGACCTTGTTGAGTGGAGAGCAATACACATTGCCAGAGGGCATTTTGTCTCAGTTATCTTTGGTCTCTCTTAGGATGAAACAAATTGCCCTCAAGTTTCCAGGCTAGGATGATGAGTTTAAACTCATATTACTATTTTTAAATGCCTGACTTAAGTGAGATGAATTACATCCAAGAGCTACTGGATGGATCCAAATACACACATTTAAATATTTCCAAACATTTGGACTCATAGAAAGGTTTACAAAACAAGGTTTATGTTAACTTTTACATCTCCTTATGTAATTATGGTTAAAGAAATAAGTTAACTTTTCTGTTTTCCATGTTTAAAAACATGTTTTAAACAATAGTTGAGTATTGCAAGACTTTGTTCATTGCTGAACTTTTGTAAAGACAGCAGAAATTGAAGCTGCTATCAAGAGAAATTGCTTCGATCAAGATTCGTAGAATAAGACAAGAGAAAAAACAAATGAACAAACAAACAAAAAACCCCAATTTGTTTCTGATAGTGACATTGAGAAACTATCGCACACATTGATCAGGCAATTACAAACTTCTAGCAAATACCTAAGTGGAATGTTTGGAAGGCAAGACAGAAACCTAATTGATTCTGGATTCTGAGGGGTTTTTTAAGACTAAATTACTTAGAAGTTGAAGTATAACAGGACCTAGCAATTTGACTTCCTATGATTTTAGCAGCTAGAAAAGAAGATAGATGCGTTGCTGCTGTTTAGCACACTATCATGGATCAAATGAGACTTCACATGTCCATCTTCTTAAACCACAGCAAACACAAGATCATGGAAGTTATTTTGAATGTCTGTCTTGGTGGGATAATCAGGGTTGCATTACCAATGCTTGCCGCAGTCTTCTTTTGGACTATAGTGACATACTATGTCACAGAAAAAGTTGTCCATGGAAGAGATTAACCCAAGCAGTAAAATGGGTTCACTAAATACTTGAATCACAACTCTGAAGCAATGTGTCACTATTAGAGATGTAGAACAAATGTTGAACTGGCTTAAACTGAAAGATTTCAGATCAGGTCAGCAAATTGAAACAAAACATTTCAGTGTAGGAAATCAGAAATTTTTCATGCTTCAAATGTAATCTTCTTGGAACATGTCATCTATGTGAAAAGTTTCTATATTTCGGCTTTTTGCCCCGGGTTTTGGATCCCCTTTCCAGAAAAAAATAGTGATTTTTTCACAGATCAGAAATATAAATAATAGCTGAGTAATTTTTTTCTATCTTTCATTCCTGGTTTTTTAGTTATTTTGTTTACTTAGGTAGATTTTTTTTAAGGTAGATACCTTTTTCTGAAATTCCAGTTGGAGTTAATGAGACTTTTATGGCACAATCCCCTTTCTTGTCTTTACATGTGATGGTCATTTTACTTTATTAATGATTTATTTCTAGTTCACTTTGTATTTCAGGTGGAGGCTATGTGTTGTTCTGATACTTTTTATAAATTATAGAAATGTGTTTTAATAAATATAAAGATTTCCATGGGTTTAGTTATTGGTTCAGTTCTTCTCAAGCCTCTCTTTCCCCTAACTTTTGATCTCCTGCTTCTGTTTTTTCCAGGGGTTTATGGAAAGGTGCAAATTTACAGCGCTTATCCTAAGACGTCTTGGACACATCTGGGAACTAACGTTGCTCCTGGCAATGAGAGGTGGTATTTTGCCCAAATATACCTCCAAATATTAAGTTTGGGCTCCTGTTCGTATGACTTGTATTAATATTACTCTTTTCATTTGTAATAATGTTTAAACTATGTCTAGGTAGAAGAAGAACAATGATGTTACATCTTGCAAGAAAATTATATTATTTTTAGATTTATTTTAATACTAAAGAAGAACGAAGCTGAGATTTTCTTCTTTCCTTCTGTCCTTCTTTCTTTGCTTTCTTCTGTCTTTCCATCCTTCTTCCTTCCTTCCTCTGTCTCTCCCTCTGCTTTTCTCCTTCTTTTTAGAAGGAAGAGATGTACTCCAAAATGGCTGATATCTTGGTGATTAGGATGTTCATTTTGGTTTAAAAGACCTACATTAAAATCTCATCTCTGAATTAAGCAAAACTGGGATATGAACCATGTTCTTCAACATCTTAGATCAGTCCTTTACAAAGTGGTTTCTGGAGTGAACATCTTAATTTCTCCTATTAGAGTCAATCTTTTTTATATATGTAAATAATGTAAATTGGCTCAAAGACTATAAGGCTGCCTGTATAGCCTGAAGAGTAAGGTTCCTGTCTGCGATATGAGGCTTCCAAGGTATAGACACATTTTCACTTAACCTTGGCAAAAATAGCTTTGAAATGCTACCTTCTCTCTCCCCTGTTGCTGCCCATCCACAAGCTTTTACAGCCCCTGCAGCAGACTCATCTTCATGATCACTTACCCATGAATTCAGTCTGAAGGCTTAGCCAAAACCATCACCTAAGGCAGGTTAAGCGGAGTTGCCACAGATGCTTGTTAAGCGAACAGGTGCCTACTGCCTTTCACCTGAACCAGAGAACGTGTCTGCATAAGGATCTCACCTGTAAGTGCACTGACCATTAGTCAGTGTGGGGTGGGCACCTACTAGCTCTCTCTGGAACCCTCATTCTTAACTCTGCCTTGCGCAATATTTTCATCACCTTTTACTGTAATTCTTCCAAAAGTGCTTCATTTTAAACTGAAAAACATGTATTCAAAGAAAAAAATTCTAGAAGTCAGGCCTAACAACTCACTGGAAGAGTTCACATCCAGGTAGAGGTGAAATATCAGTATTTAGGGAAGGAATTATTTGTAAACTCATTGTAGAGATGTGCAGTGGAGGCACAAAGACCTCACAAGTAGGATTTGTTTGTTGTTAGCTCTCACAAAGTTGAGTGTCTAGTGTAGATTTATTGTTTAGGATTGCTGTATAGTCAATGGAGAGACAGATACTTCTAGATGCTGATTCAAACCAAGCAACATTAGAATCACACTCTGGAAATTCTTCTCTTTCCCTGATTAAGATGGGAGTTCAGAGTAAACGGATTCTTGACTGAAGCATGCCAGTTAAATACTTGGATGAAATGGATCCAGGCTAGTATTGGTCTGCCGCCCAGATGTTTTATATGAAATATCATGAGGTGCTAAGATACAAGTATTTGGAGTTCATTCATCTGCCTTAAATATGGCACAAACAGTTGCTTCCATTGTTAAAAGAAAGCAAAAGGAAAAAAAAAAAATCTGTTTATCATGAAAAGTCTACTAATAGCCAGCTAAGAGTTAATGTGGTTAGATACAGGAAATAGGCAAGTCAGTGCTAGAACATGAAAGCTGAAGGAAGTGGCTTTTTTATTGACTGAGAGAAGCTGTTGTGTATATTTTCCAGCATGAATCAGCACGTGAGTTAGGGAAGGACTTATGCTTTCAAAAAGAAAGAGAAAAAAAAAAAAAAAGGAATTGCTTATTTACTTACAGTGAAAACCTAAATTAGTATTTCAACAGATGAGCATTTTAGCTGCTTTCTTTTGCTTACTGATTCCTCTCATTAGACTTCTTTGAAATGCAAGAGTCAGAAGAGTTATGTTTGGGTCCACAAGATGTGAATTATTATTGGATTGTATGCCTGGAACTGGACTTGAGATTCAACTTGTAGTATGGGTTGCATGTGAACTGTAAAAAATCCCAAACATATGCCACAATTATTCTTACTCGGTGTGGTTTTGCTTTCTCTTTGCCAGTGCATTTATCCTTGAATAATACAAAGTTCTCAGTCGCACTAACACTTTCTTGCTGTYTCAGAAGCTGTCCAGTGCTTCCTCTAAGCAAAAAAAAGAAATCAAAGTTTTGGTAGACTTCTCTACTTAATGTTAACAGGCGCTGAAAACTGGAAGTACTCATCTTGAGCCTACTCATCTTTGAAAAAAACTGTGAGAAGAGACACTAGGAAAACTTGGCAACATARCTTGCTAGTTACATCCCTTTAGGACTTTCCTTTCTCTCTGCACTTCTGTAACTCTTGAGTGCATGATGAGGCATTCTCTGAATTAATTCAGTGGTCTATTTTCTCAACAATTACCTGAGGAATATAGATCACCACCTGGCCAGCACCAGTCACCCTGTAACAGGACCCTTTGGGTGTTTATCAAATATATATAAACACTGATCATTATTCATTTTGCTTTCACGAAATGCTTTTATTTTCTGTATGTGAAGCTAAAAAACCCCTGAGCTACAAATATAACTTTGAATGCAAAAGGAGATCTTCGGTTCAAGATTAAAACAGATAAACGTAGGGGTCTGTGTGAAATGTTGAAAAAGATGTTTAAGCTCCCATTCAAGTCAGTGGAGTTGTAGGTGCTGGAGCCTAGAGGGCTATTCAACAACCAAGGGCAGGATTCAGGTACCTAAGCATAGTTTTTGGGCACATCTGAGGTGCCTTTGGGCTCATCTGAGATGCCTTTGAATCCCCTCCATGGCTTCCACCTGTGTCTCCAGGAACTCTCCATAAACAAGTCCTGTCATATCTACCAGCAGATGTCTTAGATATCCTGGGACATCTCAAATAGTAACAGGTGCTCATGTTTAGGCAATCAAATCCTGCTCTATGTGCCCAATTCAGAGAGAGCTGAATTGCCTTCCACACACTACTGACTGTACCGATCAACTATACTGGAAGCTTAAATGCCAGGTGCACACACGCATACCCCTACGCATGGACACCTACGTTTTGGTGTCTAAGCCCAAAGCTGACTTTCAGCTCTGTAGGATATTCCTGGCACCAAAAATGGTCTGACACATCTTTGGTAGGCAGCTTACTTGAGCCCTGCAACTCTGTACTGGAACTGTATACCTTGTTAATCAATGGTGTGAAATAGACGTTTCAGGATGAAATTCCTCCAACATATTTTAGCCATCTGTTTTTGTAGAAAGCCCTAAAGGGGCTTTTCCTAGTGCATAGCCTGTGGATTCTTTCTGAGATCTGCCTAGGCAAAACTGTTGTTCATTTTTTAGGAAATCTGTGAGCATAACTCTCATAAATGTAATGACATTAACTTAATATCTTGGCATTACAGGATTTTTGTGGAAGATGAAGTGGATTGGAATCATGGTGGAGACATTGTGATCAGCTCTTCCTCCTACGAAGCCCACCAAGCTGAAGTAGTTACACTTAAAGAAGTCAATGGTCATAGCATAAGAATTCATGAACGCCTTCTGCACAGGCATATTGGTAAGGAATCTCTCTTTCCATTTGAGTTTTCTTCTGAAGCATTGGCTTTCCATTTCATATCTCACCAAGATCAATTCTACTTTATTGAGGTATCTTCATTTCTTTCTCCATACGCTTTTCTCTTGCTGTTTTGATACTGAAATGTGATGTTCAAAATTGCACAGAATAGCTGAGTCTAACATGAATTTCTGGGAATAGAATTAATTCAGTGTTGAAAAATTTTGGAAAGCTTCCTGGTGTTTCATGTTTTAAGTAGAACTGGTTAACAGAGAGAGAAATTAACTGAAATTTTAAAGGAAAAAAATAAATGCAGGGGTTTTTAAGCCATTTACACAATTTCTGTGGTGTGTCAAAACTGAAAAATTAAAAAAAAWTCTTTTTTTCAAATTGCAAAGTGATTAGACTCATGGATTTTCAAGTGCAAAATTTTATCAGTTCCATGGCATAAAACTAATGTATTTGTAATCTAATACATAAATAAACATAAAATCTGTATATAGCTCTGTTTCCTGTGTAGATTACATGGGATCTGTATTTAAGTGGAAAGAGAGATGCACTGTTGACAATTAATTTAATTTTATTTCAGCCTATAAAGTAAATTTATTACCATCTATTTAACAAAAATAAAATAATTGTTATTAACAGGTCAAATTCTGAATCTCTAAAACCAGGATTTTTCATGTGCATAGCAATATTTTTTTAATTTAGTCTTTATTCAAGCTACTAGGCACAGAAGTTAGTATGATGGATAAAAAGGTTCAGAAGTTGCGTGTTTTAAATGGCTACACCTGTGTTAGTAAACAAAGCTTCACTTGGAACTGAGCCCTGTTCTGCAATTATCCATAGTGTTAATCGATAGTAGCCTCCATGGCACAGTTTTGTATGACAATTGCATTTAAAAAAAAAATGCAGTTCAAAGGATAGAACATCTAGACCCCATTTCCAGTAATTTATGCATGACCTTTCTTTTTTGCGAGGGAAGGAAGAAACCCGCCAGTCAATCTTGGGGCCAGAGAACCGTTCTTAACCTATTTTCTGAGCTAATGTAGATGTAATAAGTGTATCCTGAGATGAAATGATTGCATACACATTGAGTACTGCAGCAGTTGTTAGATAYAGCTGAAAAAAAAAGAAGGACTGATGGGAGAATTAAGAGCTACATAAATACTGGGATTCACCTGGGCAAATGTAGATATCTACATGAGCTAGTCACTCTCAGCTCCCTTGATAATCAAAGCAGAAAAATATATACTGCTCACTTGTATTTCATCTCCCCCTAAAGCAGATGTATAAAACAGATAGCAAATTGCACTTGAGAATTGCCTATTGCTCTCCATTGTACATAGAAACAGTCTGGATAACTAAATCATATCTGTAGATATCTAAAGTAACCTGAGATTAATTCCAAGCTAGACACCTGCATAAACTCTCTCAAAAGTCTCATTTAGAAAGACTTTGTTTTAGAAGACACATGCAACCAAGACTCTGTAGCAAATTGTTTTTTAGCATTGTCATTGGCCTGCTCCTAATGAGAATTCATGGAGATCAACTCTGCAGTGTACTGAAGAATAACTCCAGCACACATATCTTAGAAAAAATGAAGCGTGAATCTGTTCATTGGTTTGGCATCTGCACACCGCAGGGAAAAGATTTAGCACCTTCTTTTTCTAAAAATGAAATATGTTGATAAAATACAAGCGCATGGTGAATATTTGACGGGCAGGTGGCCTTTCTGTTTCTGTGTTGATGCACATAGATTGTGCTGGAGGAAAAACACACCTGAATGTCAGTGCAGATTCTGCAGAGAAGCTGTGCATAAGCTGTCAGGCTTTATGTCCCTCAAAGCACTGTTTTATAGGTATGATAGACACTTATCACATTTTCTTTCTTGAAACTCCCCAGGGCATTCCCATGACACAGAAGACGGTAGACGCATCCCTTTGGCTGCGGAGGTTGGACTCCTAACTCGGAACGTACAGATCAAGTCTGATGTGGCTTGCGCTGGGAGGATGCTGGTGGGACGTTTTACAGACTCCAGTGGGACAGAGTTTGAAGGTAGTTGAGATTCACCTGTCTTCACCGACCAGACCAGTTCTGCCCAAGAAAGTACGGTCTAACAACAGATGTATCCATTTGCACGTGCTATGCAATTCTAAGCAAACAGTGACTGTGCAACATGTATGAGACATGAGTATTAATAATATTTCATAAATAGTGGAATATATTTTAGGAGGGGCTGTTCTGTGGTTAGTTGGTTTTTATTATAACTTTATATATATTTATGACAAATGCCCATTACTGGCAATACACTGACAAAGATTGCCTGCTATTATATGCCTGAGTGCTGTTTAAATGGGTGTCATTCTCACCAGTTCTTAGGTAATTTTGTAAGCTTTTATTTCACCATAGTTATCTCATTGCAGGTGTCCTTCAACTCTTAAATATTGAATTTTTGAACTTTGGGCCTCCTCAGCTTTCTGCCATTGAATTCAGGAACATATCCCAAGGGTCCTCGGTGGTGTCATCCAGCATTAATGGTAGCTGCGGAGTTGGCATTAAAGCAGTCATGAGCAACTGGATCTTGTTACATGATAACATGGTGTTCAACACAGTTGGACCTGGCATCGATTTGGAAGGGCAAAATCATTCTCTCATCAGGAACCTTGTTATTCTGAGCAGGCAGCCAGAAGGCTTATTAAACTGGGTTGCTGGCATCAAGGTGAACCTTGTCCTTGGTGTCTCCCTCTGTGGCAATGCTGTGGCAGGATCTGAGCGAATTGGCTTCCACATCAGGGGCCAGGAGTGTTTGCTAAATGGAGAGTATTGCAGTGAAAATGTGGCCCATTCAAGTCTCCATGGTATTCATTTGTACCAGCGAGATGGATTTCAGAGCTGCACTAGAATCACAGGTTTTGTATCCTATAAGAATTACGACTATGGTGTCATGTTCCACCTTGGAAGCAGCGTCATCATGGACAATGTGGTGCTGGTGGACAACACTGTGGGTCTCATGCCAGTAGTGTACTGTCTCTATGCCAAGCAATGCCACATGGGGAAAAGATTCATAGAACTTAGAAACTCCGTCATTGTCGCAACAAGTTCAACTTTTGACTGCATCAGAGACAGGATCAAGCCTCACGCAGCTRATCTAACAGCCAAGGATCGACCACCATACTACCCTGTAAGAGGTCGTGTTGGGATTTTATGGCCTACGTTTACCACTGTTCCCAGCCAAAGGCCAGATAACCCATGGCACAAAACTGGGCATTGTCCAAAAGTCCTGGGAATCATGAAGCTGAAAGGTTGGTCTTCCGTGCCCACTGGCCAGACTATTCTGTCACTGTTTTTCTTGACTTATTACAGTTTCCCAATTGAAGTTGTAGCCTTCCATACCCATAAATGGACATGGTGGGGAAATCTGAGCCTCAGTGGAATTAATAACAGAATTCTTCTTCAGTATGATACAGTTCAATAAAAAAACATATTTGGTATTTTTCACTTTCTGAATCTACTGCAGTATAATTATGTCATGTGCTAATGTATATATTTTACCTCAAATATGCCTGCCTTCTGTGCTATTTTTCCACTTGATTCATCTCTCTGATCTACAGTTACATCTAGCTAAATAAAGATACCAAGTTTGAGAAGTTAATAGCACAGTTTGTATAGGATTTGCGTAGAACATAATGACTACAGCTGCACAGAAACTGTTATGGCTTTTATTGTTATAAGGGATTGCACAAGAGGGATAAAAGTCAGTTATGTATCCCGTGTCTTTGGTTCAAATGAATTTTACAGTCCCCAGAGGAATATTTGCATATAGCAGAACCTAGATAGCTGGTTGCTGTGGTGGGATTTAAATACCTCACAGTTTTTCATGTCTTTATCCCTCACTGCTACCTAATTCTGTAAGTAGGTATTATCCTCTTTTTACTGAAGAATAAGGGAGACAGAGAAAGACAAATAGACTTGCCGAGGGTCTCTCAGAAAATTTGTGGCAAAGCAYGGATTTTGTAGCTGCACAAGAGTTCAGTGCCAGAGCCAAGCATATGTCACCAGACCCAGTTCATCTTATATTAACGTCTAGCAAGTGGATAAACCATCCAAGGCAGGTTGTCATTAAACTGGTTCTTACTGATTCAAATGAAAATTTATTAATCACTCTTGCTTTTGTTTCTTTCTCACTATTTCCTTTGATTTCATTTCCTATGGGCATGACTTGGTTTTGTGTCAGCTTAAGATATAACTTGGCTATGGAATATTCTAAAGCCAACTGAAGATCTATGATCAATGCAATTAGTCTGATTTAAAAATTATTTGTTTATATATGTATTTGTGTATATGACAGCAATTTAACATGGAAAATGTCATAGAACAGAGCCTTTCTCTCTCTAGTTCTGGTACTCCTCTAACCGCTTTTCCTCACTTGATCTTCTCTTAATCCCTGGCAGAAGTCACCTTTACTGGTTTTACAAAGAGCTGCTACAGTGAAGACAGGGATGTCTGCATCATGACAAATGCTGACCATTTAGGCATCATGCCTCTTATCACAGCAGAGAGATCAAGGATGTTACATGTCAATGAGAAGGACAAGTTCTACTTTCATCCAACGAGGTAATATGCTTCATTTTGAACTATCTTTTTCAATGGTTTGTGCAAAAAAAAGCACCTACAGTTTTGGGACAATCCTCACCCTGTTTGTATCAGCTGTCTTTTTGTATTGTCTTACAAAGAGTTTAAGCAATTGGTTTAGACTGGATGTCTAGCTGCAGAGCAGTCCCATTCTTTGTCTCTGTCTGCTTTTGTACTGCTCCTGTCTGGCAAAAATGAACAAGCTCAGACATCAAACACACATGCACAGAAAAACTCGAATCCAGAAAAAAAAGAAAAGAAGAAAAAAAAAAAAAAAACAAAATTAGTTTAGGGCAATTTTTTAAAATTTGAGGTTCAGATTCCATCAAGGTGCATCTCCAGACCAATCCTCTTGGATTTCCCCTTTTACTGACATTTGTACAGCAAAACAAGCTTCACATATCTCATTTCTTAAAACTCCATCCTGAGCATCTCTAACTTCTCAGCCTCAGGCTTCAGAAAATGTCAGGACCTCCAGCAAAAAACCCTGAGACAAGGAATGTCCTTTTGGTTGGGGAAGCGGAGCTTGATTTTTGCCTGCGAGATCACATCAGAAATGTTGATCAGTACCAGGCAGGCTGTGAGATGTCAAATGATTGCCAGAACCGCTCCTGCCCAGGGAGAATATCATCTGCATGCGGAGGAACACGCAGGAGGGAAGGGAGAGCTTCATCTATAACCTTAAGTCACTGCTGGTTGCAGCGGTTTAAACACACCACATCCAATGGAAACCACATGCCTATTTTTTTATTACAATCAGTGAACACAATACAGAGGCTATGTCAGGAAAGCCTTGAAGTAGCAAAAAAATCCAGCATGGACTCTACTTGCCAGTCAAAAATAATTGGAGGTGTCCCACACTGCTATGTTTAGAGCCCCTCCAGCCTTCTGCCATAATTTTTATTTTATTCTATATTTTTGCTTTTTGCTCTGGGCATTAGTTTGCGTGTAGATTTCTGAGACCTGTCCAGCTTGTCAGCTCCCATTATGTTTCACTCTTGTATCCATCCCACAATATTATGCTATTAGTGAGCTGCTGAATACACAGTCCACTGCAAGAGCTGGTGATTTTCAAACATGATGAATGCACATGGATTACTGAATGCTTTCTTAGTAGTCCAGTAAACCTCTGAGGGAGATTACATCTCTCAGTGCTCCTCGTGCATTATCTGCATGCATTTATTTAATCCACCTTTGCAACTGCTGAGCTTGATCCTGGCTGTGGCTGCATTGTTCTGCTTCAGCATCCTGAAGGGATATCTTGATGGATATGTCCTGTCAAAGAGAAGGTGAGCATTGCCTCAGAGCAAGAGAGGAAATAGAAACATCAGGGAATATGGCAAGACCATGAAGTACTTTGCTTGTATCACTGCTAGACCCAAACAGCTGAAATGCTGGATCTTCTGAGAGATGTTCAAGAATTGAACTAGCTGTCAGGATCAGAGGAGCTATCTTTGTTCTCCATGTCTTTTGAGCTGTGTTGATTGGGGGCATTGGCCCATTTGTTTCTCTGTCCTTACTGTAAATCTCTGCCTATATCTGTTTGCTGCATTCAAAATGTCAATAATTGGGTTTTTCCAACCTAAGCCCAAGAAATTCTAAGTTTTCTTCAAGACTTAATGTGTATCCATGTAGCAATCTGTAGACGTTTCCATGGACTTTGCTGGATTACAAGTCATTGTATCTCATTGTATTTTGTAATATGAGTGATATGGCCAGCTGGCTAGTTCCTTTAAGCTGTGTTAAACCTTTAGTCAAAATGCAGTTAAAAGCACTTAAGATCTTCAACATGGGATTCAGTTCACTACACTTTAGTGATCCAGAAATTAGGCATGTAATCTAAAGAAGACACTAAATTCATTCTGTAGTCAATAGAGACCCTTGTCTAGGAAATTATTAATCTCAACTGTCCTATATATCTCTCAGGTGAAGTGAGTTCCCCTTCAACAAACCTGTCCTGTTGCAGGTACCTCCCTCTGTGGAAGCCAGTCTTTAATGATCTACATAGAATTTTATAAGCTTTTCTGTCTGTTTTGAGCCACTAAACTTACAATTTCCTCCTGAGAGTATACCGATGATAAAATTGGATAAACTTATTTGAAAATTAGATGTAGTTTGCTGAGATACATTGTCATGCCATCCAAAAAGAGCTTTGTTCTATTTTGGACTAATGCTCTGAAACTCCCTCACCTTATTAGTCTTATTTTCAAAGTATGGTTTCATTCTATTCTTAGGATCTGAACYTGTCATTAGAAAGAGAGAAATAGCTATTCATTGTCTGGGAGACAGTACTGGTTGAGTAATCACTCACTACTAAATATGTGTGATTGGGTGATGAAACCCTGGCTCAGGCGTAGCTTTGAGGTGAGATCCATGTGTACGTCACTTTAAGCCCATCAAAACCACCAAAATGACATTGAATCTCCAAACCCAGTTTTTTTATTAGAACTATTATTTAAATTAGAACAATTATTAAATTAGGACAATACTTTTCAGATGCAGTTCCAAACACCTGGGTATGAAAGGAAAAAACCAACAAAGCCCACAGGTTTATAAACACATTAATCCTTATGCACTGTGTCCTATTAGAATGGGTTTTCTCTTYCAAGTTCGCTTCTACTCTAGCAATGTTAAGTGGCTCCTCGACCTGCAACAAACTTCTCTGAATTCCTAGCAGAAGTTTCTTTATTTAAGGTGGGTGCTCCCTGCTGGCTCCCTCTCTCATACTTTCTGCCGTTTCATCTTCCTTCATGCTTTCTCCTGCATAAGCTTAGTTGCTCAAGGGAAGGTGCAATTTTCTGACCCTTCAGAGGGCTCCCCCATTCCAGACTGCAGTGGTTAGAACAAGACAAACAGGTACTGCTGGGCAGCCAATGCTTTTTAACAAAATACTATGTACAACACACACCAATCTGTAAGCAGAGAATAAACAGCCCATGAGCTGGTGGATGTGAAGAGCAATGCCTGTACCGTATCAGCACTGCATACTGCAGCAGAGATATTCCTGGTCACTTGGTGCGATAGCAGCCAATACACATTTCACCTTCACTCAGCAATTACAGGCTTCATCTGCCATAGGTCAAAAATTAATGGCATATGGATATTGATGGTTGCATCAGTGCAGGTCCTCAAATCAGGAAATCCAAGAGGGAACCAGGGGTATTCAAGTTGCAACTTTATAGCTGGCTCTAAGGACCATGACGGTCCACACTGGCCAAAAGAAACCCCAGGGAGAAGGAGATTTGGCGATAGAAGTTATACTGGAAATAAGATCATTTTCTCTGTCCAAACCCCGCCAACATTTGGAGAGGGAGGATGCTGATTTGTCTTTTTTTGGCAGTTTGGATGCAAACATACCACAATGTAAATATTGCTACAGAATTTCTTTACAGACTATTCCAGACCTTGACTAATATGCTTAGGTTTCATGTATTTTTGCTTATTTTCCATTTTTTTCTTTTCTTGGGCATGTGAGTTCACCTAGTAAATATCAAGGTTGCATGTATGTGCAGGAGTGTTTGTTGCCAGTAAATAAATTACAAACAACAACACAATATTTTACCTTTGCTCTCTTCTTCCTAATAACTTTACCTCTCCTGCCTGTCAGCGTACAGACCTCCGAAGACACCATGTTCCCTGAAAAGAGATGCAAAGGCTCGAGAAAGGCCCTTTTCAAGGATTTGGATGGAGGTGTCCTGGACCTAGAACCTCCTGTTGCTGTTTTCCCAAAATCAGAATTTGAGTGGACGCAGTTCTACTTGCAAGCTGGTAAGTACCTGTGCTACCTGGAGCACTTGCAAAGTCATACATACATCTGATCCATGAGGTGTGGGTTTACCCCAGGCTCTCATTGAGACCTACAACTGAGGTCAAGATG
Organism: Phoebastria nigripes; assembly: GCA_035582835.1. Taxonomy (NCBI): domain Eukaryota; kingdom Metazoa; phylum Chordata; class Aves; order Procellariiformes; family Diomedeidae; genus Phoebastria; species Phoebastria nigripes. Next base: position 385,106 of record JAYKAV010002999.1, read on the forward strand.
GTGGTGGTCCCAGATTGTGTGATGCCTTTCCAGGATGGATGTAGTGAATTACAGTGTGGAAGTCTGGGAGGCCTCATTGCACAGTTCTGTGTCCACCAGTGCCTCTCTGCCTTCTTGCAGAATCACGTCACCTGGCATCCTTAGCCCCTTTAGTGTTTAATTCATTCATTTTAAGACCAGAACAGAACTTACCTGCCCTTTGCAAAGTCCTCTGAGAGCATTAAGTAAGACATGCCACGTAAGCGCAAAATAATAACAATAATTGGTCCAGAGAGGATTTTCATCCATATCCCACTGAGGAGATAATCAAGCTGAAAACCCACTCCAGAAGTTTAAAACCCCTCTCTCTGGTTTAAAAAGGCCCATTCTGCTCGGTAACCACTTTCTGAAGGTTCACACAGCAAGGCTCCGTTCTCATTCTGATTAAAACTCTGCTCTCTGATTCCAAATAAACTCTTTAATTACAATTAGTGTTTCCTGCGCCTGCTGCTGATGGCGGCCATTTTGCTGAAAAGGCGCATCATTTGTGACTCCAGCGGTATGGGAGACTGACGGAAGGGACTGCAATTAATCCTGTTTTCCATCCCACTCTAAAACTGATTAAACACAAGAASAACTTTAATCTTTAAACAAAATGTCTAATGTATCCAGTAAAGGCTTTTCCGCTAAGGATCCCGCTCTAACTGGCTGCTTGCGGGGCTGATTAATGTGTTGTCTAGATGCAAACACACTGGTTTTTACTCTACCTTTTCTGCCCTGATTATGAATCACATGCAAGCGCTAATACCTTAGCGGCATTACCACTTAGCACCTGCATATTAATGCATACATACTTTTGCATACAAAACCTGGATTTTATTTAGATTCGCACCATTTTTAGCACACCCTGGCACACAGTCATACGCATGCTAGGAATCCCCACCATCTAAACTGCACTGACAGTGCAACCTGCACTCCACAGGGTTTATCTCCTTGTGTAATGGAGGCGACAGCATATGGTAAATGCTGCCTGCCTCTGAGGCTGTAACAAAATTGCTGTGTTTTCTTCTTGCTGCCCAAATATGAATGGGTTTTTTTCCCCCCCCTCCCTTCACAATTGTGTGTTTAATTCCTCTGTATTTCTCATTCTGACCTGCAGTTCCTTTCATGTTGAGGTTGGCATTTGCAAAGGCACAGCTTGATGCTAAGGTGAATTCATGGTCGTCTTCCTCCCTTCTCTCCCGCCTCCTTCCCCCTCTTGAAAGTTGTAGCACTGAACATTTTGCGCAGCGCAATGCAGGCTCCCACGCTAGACAAATAGGAGAAAATGCTCGCCTTTCCTGCTCCCACAGATCTTCTGTGGGGACAGATTCCCCCTTGGTGTGACAGTGCTTCCAAGGCCAGTGACGATGGTGGTGTTACAATGCTGTTGAGCAGAATTTGGCCCTTGGAGTTCTACCTTTCCTGAATCCAGATGAGCGTTTGGTACTTACGTTTTCTGGGTCGTCAAGACCCACCTGCTGATCCTCTCATCTGCGCATCCACCTGGTACCCTGTTAAACCTGAGTAATTCTGACCAGCTCCAGCAGCTTCATCAGAGCACTGCAATGCAGTGGTTAGTGCTCTGCTAGCCTGACTAAGCACAGAAACAGGAGATACTCTTTGCAGGTAGCTACACAACATCCTTGCCATTTCCACAGTTCAGGGACACAAGTTTCTTTGAGACTCAAAAGCTCTGTCTTTCTACATCCTCTTAATTGCACCTTCATCCAGATGCACGTATATATTCCCTTTAAGCTTCCAGCTTGGACAATCAGCTTGGAGTTATTGGCCCTTAGCCATTTCTAGATATTCTGATTACTCCAGGGGGAGCAAACCAAAATACTCAATGTACTTCAGGGACACAAAAGCCAGGAAGATGTTTTCCCAGAGGAATACCATAGGGAAGAGGGTGTGAGAGCCATAATTGGGGCACAGTGGATCATTCAGTATGATATTAATGTTCCTGAATTCATATGATGTCTTTTATTGAAGACGCAATCAATACAGAATGTATGTAATATATTATTTGTATATATATGTGTGTGTGCAGGTATGCAACAGGCAAGGAGGGACCGCTTGGTTTCCTGAGTCCTGCCCACTGCAGATGGGCAGTAGCAAGCCGTGCAATGTATATTTAATAATGTTTCCACTTTTTTTTTCTGTTGCTTCCTGTGTGCCTGATCTTTTACCTCCTGCGTTAGCTCCTCGTGTCATAGACCAGGTCTTTTTATTGTGGCTTTCTGTAGAAGCAGAGTTGTTCAAGTAAAACTGAAGTTTTAGTTTTCTGGATAAACCACAGAATTAAAACAAAACAAAACAAAACAGAGAGGGAACAGATTCAAGATTTTTGTTATTATTATTTCTACTAAAAGAGAAAGGAGCAACAAAAAAAGTGGTTTTGAGTCAAACAAAGCATAATTATTTTTTAATCTAAGAGTACTTTTTGCTCTTTTTTTTCTTTTAAATGTAATGTTGCAAAAGTTTAGAATGAAATGTTTTCCAACACCCCCGCCCCCAAAATAATTTATGAGGAACTTTCATAGTATCATTTTTCAAATTATTCAAAACAATTTAATGAGTTTAACATGAATTTGTAATTATTTTAATCTCTTTGAGCTGCCATTTTTGGATGACAAAATGTTTTTCTCCCAAAACTCATCTCTATACCAAACCTCTTACAAAAGAGCTTGGGGCCAGGCCTGGAGCACTAAATGATACCACGATACAGGAAATATGAGAATCACAAGCTGTACAGCAGATCTAGCTGTAAACATGAGTGTGTCTAGCTGAGGAATGAAGGATAAGTGAACAGTGCGTGCGCTCAACTGATTTCTGTGTCCAGGTAAAAACCATTATTCCACGAAGGATTGCTGATACAATGATCATCCTGAAGTTAAAGTTTCAACCATTTGCTGGCTATCTGTAATAATTATAGGACTCTGTTATCATACTGCCTCATGACAATGTCTGTAACCCAACAACAGCCAACTCCCAGAGACACTGAAGTTCATTTTCTTCCCTTGGTGGAAATGTAGCTGAGGACCAGAGGCTGGTAGAAGATTCATCTGACCCCACTTCCGTCGCCTCCAATGTTCTCTCTGGTGAACAAAGAGAGATTGACACCTTAAGGGCAGAAGTTAGGTGGGCAGAAACATGGATGTCTGAGAGATGAACCCAAGCATTTCAAGTTTTAATCTGGAGCCTGCAAACACACATATTTTCTTCCTCCTGGCAGACAAGTTCTAGGCACTTTTTAAAACAATTTGGGCTGAATAATCATAGAATCATAGAACAGCCCAGGTTGGAAAGGACCTCAAAAGGTCATCTGGTCCAAACTTTCGTGGAAAGGGAGCCTAGATGAGATTATCACACTGTCCAATCACATCTTGAAAACCTTCAGTGATGCAGACTCTACCACATCCCTGGGGAGGTTGCTCTAGTGAATGATTGTTCTCACTGTATAAAAAATTATTTCTTATAGCAAGATGACACCTCTCCTGTGTGTAAATTGTACTCATTGCAACTTGTCTTCTCCATGTGGATCCTTGTGAAGAGAGAGCCTCTGTCCTCTTTGCAGCCTCCCTTTAAGTCCTGGAATACTGTGATGAGGTCCCCTGAGCCTTCTCTTCTCCAGGCAGAAAAGATCTAACTCCTTCAGTCTTTCTTCATAGGGCAAGTTCTCCAGCCCTTTGATCATTTTTATAACCCTCCTTTGGACCCTCTCCAGCCTGTCCGCATCTTTCCTGAACTGCGTGTATCAGAACTGGCCACCGTACTCCAGGTGCAGCCTGACAAGCGCTGACCAGAGTGGGATGATCACGTCTCTATGTCTGCTAGCAATGCCCCTGTGGATGCAGCCCAGGATCTGATTTGCCTTGGTTGCTTCAGCAGCGCACTGCTGACTCATGTCCAGCTTGTTGTCCAGCAGGACCCCCAGGTCCCTTTGAGTAAGGCTGCTCCCCAGCCACACAGATCCTAGCCTGTACTGGGCTCTTTGGTTAGAGGTGCAGGACTTTGCACTTGTCTTCATTAAACTTCATACTCTTCTTGCTAGCCCACTCTTCCAGCCTGTCCAGGTCTCTCTGTAAGATGGCTCTCCCTTCTGATGTGTCCACCTTACCACCCAGTTTAGTGTCATCAGCAAACTCGTTGAGAGTGCTTTCAATCCCATCATCCAGATCATTTTTGAAAATGTTGAATAGCATGGGGCCCAGTATCGATCCTTGGGGGACAAACAAACTAACCTGAATATTAAATTGTTGCCAGTGTCAGTGACTCAGTTTGGTGATAAAGTGACTAAGAAAAGCAGAAATGAGTAGATATTTGTCTGGCTCTGTGCAGCCAGATACTGAGCACCAGTAACTTAACTGTTTGTCTTCTTTTATCCTGCCTCACAGGAGAGATGTTATGATGAGGCTATAGCTGGAGACATGGGAACGTGGGGAGGGAAATGAAGAAAGAAAATGGTCATCAGAAAATCTGTCTGCCAGTATCTATACTTGTAGAACTGTTTTTCCCCCTTGTTAGAGGGGAGAATATAACTCTCACTTTCCAAGCAAACCCCAAAATTGCAGCTTGCTATATGGGTCTTTAATCTCAGCTGATATTTATAGTTAAACATAAAACTATGAGGATTCCAGATGTTAGGGTATTACAGCATGAAAGCAGGTTGGCATCCCAGACAATATTGGATTCTTCAGGATAGGTGCCTTTGAGTGTTCACATTCATGCAGGCAGGGATCCAGCCCCCAGTGATCTTGTGGAAATCCAAAAGTGAATCCTTCTAATTCTTATTCTTCCCCTTTAGCATGGCTTCAAATTTGGCCAGAAGAATAACCTTTCTGTGTCTCATGAAATTGTTAATTATAATTCAGAGTTCCCAATATGACTTCCATGCTGGTTTCTAAAGAGATGCAGAAAGATCCTTAGGTTTGCATGAAAGCAATTTCTTTGTGTATCCTATTTTATGATAGTGTAACTGGTGGAGTCCCTGTTCTGCTTACTTTTACTCAGTGTAGTAATTCTGATGTACTGAAGGGTAAGGAAGTTCTGGGCTGTAGGATTTAGCTATCGGGCAACTTTTTCTTCCCGTTTTTAATATGTTCTCCTTGTATTTACTGTGAATAATTGCATTTATTTTCTACCTTACACAAACGTGGCACCTCCTTGTAAGTTCTCTGGATACAGTAGAAGCATCAGTGAAATTTAGGTCTGTAATACCCCTGTGGGATAGGCATATATTTTGACAGTAGCTTCCCAGACAGAGGACAGAATTTGTGACTTGCCCAAGGTCAGTCATTGAATTAATGCATATCCTTCCAAAACCCTGACAGCCAGACTCTTAATCTAAAAGCACCCCACCCTGCTTAGACAGATTGAAAAGTATGGTTGCATTAGCTAGAATCAGCCAAAAATGTATTTTACATTCTACTTTTTTATTAAAAAACATGCCTGGAGCATTTTTTTGAACTTTACTGAACACTTAAATTCTGACTGTGGTTTGAAACAAAAAAAATCCCAAACTTTTTTTTTTTTTTAATTAGTATTTAAAAAGCTGAAGTGCTTTATTGAAAAAAATGAGTCAGCTTTAGTGGGAATCTATTGGTGAGAGGATTAGTGTGTTGTGGACAATTGATCTTTTTATCTGACCAACAGATAACTGAGACTACATTTTCCTATATTGTTTTCAATCTAGACAAATCTAAAGCTGTGAAATTCCTGCAGTAGTCTTGCTTGCTCTCTAGAGGTAATCGGTACATTTTCTAGATCATAAAAGGGTAGGTATTTCATATGTAAATGCTTATCTGAAGCAACTTGCGCAGACATTTAAACACTCAATTTTGTCAACTGCTATTGTAAAAAACTCTCTGAAAGACTGCATAGCATTGAAGCTAAATGTCATATATGAATATGCAGAGGTTTGCTAGGTTTCATCAGAAATAAGACAAAATGTCAGATCTAGATGTAAACAGCCCAAAATTCCCGGGGATGTGGATCAAGGGTTTTTGTACAATCTTCTTTCTTCTGGTAATTTTTATTATTGAATAAAATTCTCAAGTAATAATTGAGGAAGTGTATCATTTTGGCACACAGGCTGCCAGTATAATCTAGGGCTAAAGCTGTGTGAAAATGTCGCACCATTTATATTTAATAATCCAAGGACTATGATTAGCTACACCTGCTATGCATAATCATGTGTAGTAATTAAAGATGTTTGAGAAGAGAATGCAGGTTTGGTAGATTTGCAAGGAATGAAACAGATGCAATATTGGCCTGAAACATTTATTGTTTTCCTCTGAAGCTTTTTTTTTTTTTGTTCACAGATAGAAATTTGCTTTTTCTGCAATAAATGGCCCATGCAAAATGGGTTGAAAGTGGCAATGGAGGACATTAAAAGAGCTGTTACCAAGTTATTGTTTTATAAAAACCAAACCTAATATGATCAGAAAATGCCTGTAACTTTTACTTAATTTTCCTGAAAACACATCCCTGGTAAAGATTTTAGCAGACCTTAATTAAGTTGAGACCAAAGTCGAGAACAAAGTTGGGAGGATTTTTTTGATGTTCATGGGAAAACAAGGTTTAAAGTAAGCCAAAGGGAAAATAAGTTGGTTTTGTATCTTTGATACCTATGTGGTGGCTCATCAGGTGTGAGATGGCTGAACCTGCTGAACTAAAGGGTCAGCTCTGCTAATTGAGGGCAGCATGGCAGAGTGAGGGACACCTGTGGGTGGTGAATCCACTGGTTGGTGATGGTGATGAAGGCCCACAGTTCATCTGGATGCCACTGTGAGACTGTGCCTCAGGGGACAGCTCTACCAAGGCAAAACACTCCTCTGCATAATTTGTTTTGGTAAATCGTGGGCAAATAAACCAGAGTTGGAGATCCGGAAGGAGCAAACTAGGTCAGCATCGGGGCCGATGTGGCCATATGACATTTCCATTTTGAAATACTATAAATTACTTTCCCTCAAACTCATCTCAGCCTCTAATAAATAGCTATTTTCCTTTTTCAGGAATGTTATTTCCTTAATTCTGAAGCTAGGATATAAGACGAATGGCATTGTTCATTGTCCATGTGAACAGTATAAAGAAATGCATATATATATACACACATATATATACACACATGTACAAATGTATAAGCATATCAAACTTTATCTTCGTGTTCCCATGGAGAGCATCAAATGCTTTTCTCATGATGAATCCAAAGAACCTTGGGCAAACCCATCCATTTTGCACATTCGTTGCTGTAAATGGAGTTTAGCTTTTTGTACCACCCTTTCTACTTCTTTTCTAAATTCTTCAGGTACTTTTAAACAGGCATGCACTGGTGTTCAGCTGCATAAAATGTAAAATAYGTGTATGTATGTATTAGGAATAATGAAATTTGGAAAAAGTGATTGCAAAGTCAGGTCCCTGACTATGGCAGATAACCTTGGCCCTTAGGATAGCAATCCTTTTTGAAGACGTTCCAGCAAATACTTTGTGCCTACAATTGCTATCAGAAATTCTTGGCTTCTGCTTTTAGCCTTAATCTCTGAGGATAAAACACCAGGTTTGTCATTTTCAAAACTGAACTCCTGTATTTAAGAAGCTATTTAGAAAAATGGCACCATTTTTAGAGTTTGTGAAATCTTGGAGAGCCCATTTGTTTCCCTGTGAGCTAAAAAATAGCTTAGTGCCCCCAAAACAACCACATCACCTTCATTCAGGGGTCTAGCTCTGGTTTTGATATCCACCTCTCTGCCTTTCTATATATAAATGTTGTCTGCACCCTGAGCATAAGCTTTTTAATCATTGACATGATGCGGCTCCATTTCAGGGTAGTGGTTCTTAAGTTGTGATTTATAAAGCATTGGTGGTCCATGAAACCTGAGTAACTGATGCACACATCACCCATGGATTAATTTAGGAGCCTGTCAGTTAAAGGTGAAAAGAATCATTAGGCATTTGGAAAACAGAAGGTATGAATAATGGCTGGCAAAGTTGGGTGGCTCAGTCTTGAGAAGAAGAGATGGATGAGAAATTTAAGAACTGCCTTCAAAAATATGGAAGAGTCCTGTGGGGTAGAAAGACATAAATTGCTCCCCAAGTCTATAGAATCAGAAATAATGGGCTGAAATTTCATCAAAGATAATTTTGGATGTGGGGGATGAAGTGTTAAAATAAAGACAGCGAAACACTGGAATAGCTTGCCTGAGTGGGTTGCGGAGTCCTGTGGAACTGTGGAGTCCTGTGGAAGTTATGCAAACATCCTTAGATGATCCAGGTAGAGATGATCTTTTCCTGACGAGGGCAGGATGGATCAAATAACTTCAGAAGGCCCTTTCTGGACCTATTTTCAAAATTCTGTAAGGATGCTCAGTGGTCTGCAGGAACCTTTGAGGTCTTGACAGTGATTTATGGGTCCAAAGGACAGGGTGTTGTAGTGGGAAGGTCTGGTAATTAGGACTTTCTAAATACTGCTGATGAAGACAAAAAGTGACTACTGGGGAGGTAATTAGTGCAGAGAGATTCTCTCCCAACCCATGCGCTTGGTCCCTCTCAGCCAGTCTGCCTGTTCTTGTGGAATGCTAACGTGCTTGAAAGGTTGTGCAATATGKAAGTGTAGAGGTTAGTCCCACAGAAAATGGTGTACAGGGTCTGAGCAGAGTTTACAGCACCAGGGAACCAAAACTGAGGCAGATTTCTTACCTGGGACCTCTCCTCAAAGCTCAGTAGCTCAGACATTATGCCTTTTCTCCCGAGGCACTCTTTCATTCTTATTTATCATTCCTACTTTAGTGATGCTCACAGATCTGAGTCAGTAGCTGGGTTTTATTACTACTAGATACCGTCCAGAAACTTTTCTGGTACCTTCTGGAAGAAGCTGCTGATATTAATAGTCAACCCAGAAGGCTTCAGGAGAAACAGAGGAAAGTGGAGAAGTGAGCTGCTCCGGAGTGAGGCAGGGACAGAGCTGAGGACAGCAGCCTACATTGTACAGCCTCTCTGGGCTTGATGGCTGTTACCTTTAAGGAGATTAGATGCCTGTGTTTATGCAATTAAAAAAAGAAATGTGAATTGCATCCTGTGAGTATAACTATATTCTTTTCCTTAGATGTTAGAGGCATATCTATAATCCAACCAAACTGCTGAGTGTTAGTTTGCAGAGCTTTACAGGGGAAGCACTGCATTTTGCAACAATTAATTTTGCAGAGGAAGCAGCCTGTTTAAAGACGCCTGCAGCAGTCACTAAAATATGTGTTGTTTTTCAAGGCCACCAGACACACAGTTGGCTAGGTTGGCTAATAAACAAAACAACAATGCAAAAACCCAGCCTCGTGGGGTTTGCAGGAAGAGGGGATGAGAAATAAAATGAATAATGCTTACCTGCTAGGGGTGGGTGAAGACTATAATTGTTTAGCCCCCAGCAGATCCCTGCAAGGGTTAAAAATGACAAAGATATTAGTTGGTGACTGCTAAGATTGTTGGTTTGAAGCTCTGGGCAAAACACAGACTGTTATTTACCGGTCTTGGTCGATTTACTTCTTAATGCAATAATGACCTGTGAAATGAAACGTGAGCTAGACAATTGTTCCTCATTGTTTCCAGTAAAACATCCTTTCATACCCCATTAAACCACCATTAATTCCATTCGAAAGAGAAGCCGGCACAAACACCAAGGGATATCTCTCTCTTTTCCTCTTTTCCTCTCTTTGTGGGACTGCTCAAGGCCTGTGGAGAGCAAAGCAGCTTTCTTATCCATTTTAGAGGGCGTTGGGCAGCCTGTGGGGGCCACATTTCTGAATGAGCACCACAGAGATCTACTGGATTGGCAGCCAGTGGATCGCATTCCTGAGTTTTGCAGAAGAGCATATCAGCTCACCTGGTAAACACAGTCAATTTATTGATGTTAATACATCATGTTTCTTTCTCTTTTTTAGGTTGGCTTTCTTTAAGCGTGAGATTTATGTGATCATGCAGTGTATGTGCATATGTATGTGTGCGCCATTTCCCACACAGTAATTTTTAACCTATTTTCAATTTCAATCAAAAGTAGTAGAGGGATAAGTTCTCAAAGATAATAGACCCCTACTGGTTAAAAAAAATTTGGGTTTGGGAAGAAAACCGCTATCAGCAAACCCTTCTGTCCCCCCAACGGGGGATATCCCTTGGTATCCATTTCTTGGATACCAAGAAATATTCTTTGGAGAGAAACTCCAGTTTTGTGTCCCAACTAAAGGAAAAACTTTTGCACATTAGTAGGTGCCAGGGAATCCAGCCACAGCTCTGTAATAAAGCACTGGTTCCACTTCGCATGAAACTGGTTTCTTTAACTCCTGACTCTCCTCTGCTGTAGCACATTATTGAGTAACTATAGAAACATGGAAATATAAAACTGGAACATTTAAGATGTTCAGATTTTATCCCATGATACCATATCAAAGAACAAAAACCCAAGATTTTTTTTTCCCCTTAATCAGAGCTCTAACATGAGGGAGAAAACTAGCAAGCCATCTGAATGATGAGATATAAATGCTTCTTTTCTTCTGGAAAACATTGGTGAATAAAAGCAGACAGAAACTGTTTTCCTACTAGAGTTTCCTGAGAATATATTTTTTTTTCCATGAAAAAAAGAGAAGTGTTTAACGCTTTAAATATTTCAGCCAAAATAATTTTTGTTTTCCTCCTTATTTGGGGGACGGCACATGACCTAATTTTAGTCAAAACCCAGTTTTCTTTCAATAACAACATAGAAATCCAACTCCCAGAATAAATTTTCGTTAGTTTTAATCACTGAATAATTCAGAAATATTTAGGACAAATTGTCCCTCAGTTATACTGACATAAATCTGGTAGTCCCCTGTTCTATCTGAAGTTATAAAACTGGGATTATAACATTTTCATTCATGTGTGAGATGTTGTTACAGGGCAGACAATATTTCGATTGATTTATAATCTCCAGTGTAAGAAAAAGAGGAGACACTTGGGTGGGATGTTGTGTTGGAGATGTCTGTTGCTGGGAGGGCTTTGGTAATGCTTGTTTCACACAACACACCGATAAAGACTCCTTAAATCCAGCACATCTGCATGTCGAGTGGTGTGTTACATGCTGCAGAAAAGGAGGGGAGATCCGGAGGGGGTAGAAGCACGGACAGTTCTGATGAAGCCCAAGGTCTTAGCCCAAGAAAGTCAAAATCTCCTGACACTAAGTTAGCCTCCACATCATCAATGGCCTCCAGAACCCCCGACCTCAACTCCCTTCCTTTTCTACTTTTTCATTCTGCCTGACCTGTCCAAGATCCCCAGCCCTAACCCACATTTCTACCTCGACAAGCCAGGACCCCTTAGCTCCTCTATCTCACAGAACCCCCAGGATCCTCCTGTCTCCGACCAAAACTCTGACTCTGTGTTACTTCTTTCTTCCTTTCTGCTACGATTTACCACATTCTCCACAAATCAGGGGTCTAATGCCAAACCTCTTAACCTCCACGGCCTTCCCAATCAACACACAAACTGTGTCCTTGCTGCCTTATAGCCTTACCTGAAACCTAGACCATGACATTTAATCAGTTCCTTGGCAGGTGTTGTCCACCTAAAACAAGGTTACCATAGATCAACGGCTTTTATCCAAGAGTACCACTGAATTTCATGCAAGCCACAGTTTGACAGCCTGTATTGTAACATGTTCCATCATCAACCCTGTTTTTCAGTTGCTTATACTTTTATATTTTATTTTTATTTTATTTTATTTTTTAATACTCTGTACTCTGTTATTTGCTACACTTGATGCCTTTCTTTTCCCATGCTAGATTTATGCCTGAGGTAAGATTTTGTCTGCAAGTTTGCTCAGAAATGGTTSAGCTGCAAAGAACAAAATGAAGCTTTTTTTGGTGTATGTTAGAAAACAAATCTCTAAACTCTAGAACCTATGGGCTTGCAGTAAAGGATTGAAGGTTAGCAGGGAAACAGCTCTGAGGTCAGTGAAAAGTTTTCTACCCACTGTCCCTGCAAAAAACTGTGTCCAGAACTATCTATGAAAATAAACTGTAGAGATTCATTATCTWCTGATGTGCTGTGAAAGATCTAAGCTTTGATTATTGCTTGTGAAAATTTCAGTTCCTGCTCTGCTGCATTGTCTGAAGGACAGACATCAAATGCTCTCCTTCTTTCAGCCRTCTCCAAAATACCTGAGTATTTGGAGCCTTAAATCCCATCTTCTAGTTCCCTTGCATTGCATCTGCTAATTAACAAAAGAATTCTGGGCACTTCATGACCCTTGTTGCTGCCCAAGGCGCTGTGTGCCTAGGAGGCAAACATGTGTTACGTCCTAACTTTACAGACTAGGTTGGTTAGGAGCCAAGGGATTACACAGAGTCATCTGTGGTGGAAGGGAGAAGAGACTTCAAAGTTTATCCATCAACAAGTATGCCATCAACTGGGAACATGCTGGTTAGATTTTGATTAACCAGCCTTATTATTAAGGCACCTAGCACAGTTTACTTTGTGTAGGATTGAGGGGTTTTTTTATATATGCCTATATATGTCTCAGTGACTGTTTACTTATAAGATCGAGTCTCATTTCCAAAAAAAAAAGATGGATTCTTATGGAAGGATTCAGTTGCAATTCTGAAAAGAGATGGAGAATGAGAAGTGCAAAAGCCCTTGCCATGCACATGAAGAGCAATGGCCTGGGAAAATAAGTCCTTTTTTTTTCCTTTCCCTGTAATTCTTCCTCCATAGTAGTATTCTGAATCAGAGAGAATCATGACTGTATGTTTATGTGTATGCAAGCGTGTGTGTTTATACACACACACGCAGGCACTGTCCTCACAACTGCGCTTGGAAGCATTTCATCATTTTTTCCCTCTTATCTTCCAAATATTAGCATTTAATGAAATACACATTTCCTTCATTTATTTTGAACCTACTCCAAGGCCAGCAAATACCAGAACCTCAAATGTTATGACAGGATAGATTCTTTATTGGTTTGTTTTCTTTTCATTCTTTCTGTTTTCACTGTGATTTTTATTTTTTTTAAAGATTATAGACCCTTATGTTCTAACTCAAGGAGACTGGCTTCCAACTGAGGTAGACAAATATGTCCAAAAAAATGTCCCTGAGACCCATCCAATGCAGACAGCTGTGCAGCAAACAGGAAATTGAGGAAGTCAGGTTCATCAGAGACACAGGATTTCCTTCGTGGATGTTTCAGATAAAGCATCTTTAATTTTTCCACGCTGGTTCAGTGCTGTAAAAGAACCATGAGAAAAGCAGCGAAAATATTGCCTTGTGGCTTGAAGACAGTGAATGTGAAAGCAGAACCAAAAGACAAGTTGTCGTGGGGACCATCGCACCTTGGCCATGTTGACATGACCTCTTCCAAGCAAACTCACACTTGTCTGTCTGTGGTCCGGGCTGACGGGACATGAGCCAGCTCTGGACCAGAAGCTGTGTCACACAGACACAGAAGGGTAGGACTAGCTAGGATGGGCACATTTCCATGCTAATGTGGTTACACAGCTTCCACTTCAAGTTGGGCATGGTCCTTGTAGTTTGAACTGTGGGCAGAGCAATCTCAGGTCTACCTCTAAAGGGCAATTTAAGTGTCCTCCTAGTTTACAACATGCCGTGCTAGAGGTTTCACTGCTGGCAGACTTGTGTCATAGGAGCCAGCAGGTTCAGCCATCAGCATGCGAGGAGTGATTTATTGTGAGAGTGACAGGGAAACACCGGCTGCTGCTGCAGAATCACTTAGCAGGTCTGAGTTCATCGCAGAACTCTGCTAAAACCTTCTCCTGTGACTTTGAAAAAGTCACTTGATTATCCTGTGAAATGAGGTTAATTCTTCTTTTTCCTCCACTCATTGGTTTGTGATAGCTCTTGGCATTTCAGTGTTGGGACTAAAGAAGTGTCTATGTAGCATCTGGTGTGATGTGATCCCAACCGAGTTTGAGGCTCCTATGAAACATTGGGAAAAATTACATACCAGTAATTAACAGTGTCCATGTGGCATTACTAAAGCAGGCAAGCACTTAAATGTCTGCCTGTATGACCTTAGTTTGCCTTGCTCTCCTATTTGTGCTTTTAGGTTTTGATACAGTCTTGCATTACATGATCACAGCAACAAACAAGCAGTTTTGACTCATTTGGTCCAAAACGTGATTGTTCTGGAGATGGCTCAGGGCTGTGTAGTACCACATGTTTGTATACAAGAGCTCTGCCTTATCTCCTGGAGAAACTGAAACATGTGGGATGAATAAGGACTGGAGGAGAAGAAAGGAAGGTCTCACAGCACAGGTGGTTACTGAAACCCATCTGAGTAACAGAGCAACTTTAAACAAGTCTTTTAAACCAAACCGKTTGCCCATGACCTTGTCCACGTCCCCATAGCATTTCATCTCTTGCCTAGATCCAGCCATGCCTGAGCATGGTGCTGGAGAGTGCTAGTTGCAAGGACCAAAACTGCTCTGAGGAATGTAGTAATGGTTAAAGTGTGTGGGTGATCATGAGCCAGCGCGTGAGATCACATGCTAACACTATTTGGTTTACTGGTGTAGATGTGGTCTGGGTGATATGCGCATCAAAAAAAAAGCAGTAAGTGCAGAAACCATCCATCTCGGATTTGGCCATAGTGCACCCAGGACAGGGACTCAATAGTGCATTTTAGCTAATGAAACTGCAAATGTTGACTAAGTTTGGACCAAGAGGTTGGTACACCCCAAAAGCAACTTTTCACATGATAATTACTGAGCCAAAACATGCAAGATCTTAACTTGTAAGGCATATCTTTGAATGGATGTCATTATCAAGTTCAAAGCACGTGTGGTTGACACAATGAGCACCTTGGGGTGCTCAGGATATGTGGCATGAGTATTAATATAATTATTAGTTAAGATAATTAGTTGAAAAGAACATATGGATTTCCTAATGCATTTATGGAGAAACAGATTCAGTGCTTTGGAAAAACAGTCAATTCACTGGCATTGCATTTAAGAAACTGGAAAATAAATATTTGCATCTTGGGTAATTACATCGAATACTCAGTCTAAGATCATGCCAAGGACATAGTTATTACCTTACCATAGAAAACTTTATATGCATTTTAGTATACACATATATAAATATGTATGATTATAAAATCATCCTGCATTCTACAGTTGTTGGGAAAAGAGACACGCAGCTAGTGAGGCAGCTATCACACTGAAGCTTCATAAGCTGTTCTAGTACATCTTTTCTTCTCAAAGAAAAGGTCATTTTTTTTCTTTTTTCTTCTGTGTTGTAAGCACATTAAACTGACAACAGTACCTCAACCTGTCTTAGAAAACAGGTTGTCCAGACGGGGTAACCTTGCAACTGTAATCTACCCCAGAATGGGGGTCACGGACCTGAGTCAGTTATTGGTCCCACTTGGGGGGACCAAAAAACTTCTGGTTTATTTCTTTGTCTTTTTTATTCTTTTTTACAGTTCTGGGTAACTGCCCACTAATTTCAGTTTCAAGAGGCCCTATTTGCTGGTTGCTTGGATAAGGCAAGTTGAATTAAAACTTTGGCATAGACCTCACTTGAGAGACCAATAGAGAATTTAACTTCTGTGTTTGACAAGCTAATTGGCCAAGGTTTAAAACCATCAGTTATGCAGTAAAACTGTATGCAATTAATTAAGGGAGCTGATTATTTTCAGTTGGGCTCTGTTCCTGAAACATCCTCCTACTCACTAATAAACTTTGTTCCTGCGGTGGTTTCTCTGAAATTAATAAACACATTGCAAAACTAGAGTAAGTCTGCCTTATTGTTTTCTTCCCATGATCACTAGGACGCAACAGTTACTAAACTGAAAATGAAATTTTGTCCCTATAAGGTCCATACTGCAAGCACGCTATTTTCCCCCCCTGTGGGATTGATAGGAGATTGTAGCATTAGCTGATCAAAGGCACCAACTCGGTCTAAGGTTGTACCAAAAATAAGTATGAAAGAAGTAGAGGGTACAGCTCTGTTGGATAAATATTCACTTTAAGAAGATACTTGGTAAAAATAATTTCCCTAATAGCTGAGGAGAGTCCTTGGCTCTTCTTGGACCTCTGCTACTGATTTGGTGCACCTTGTGACAAAGTACTTAAACTTTCTGTCCGTATCTCACTCTGAGGAGTGACCACAGTAAAAGCATACCTCACATTGGAGCAGGGCTGGGCTGTAATGTCTCTGGTCTCTGTGCCTTAGGAGATGGGCACAATGGCCTTCTTTCCATCTTTGGAGAGGGAGCTAAGAAATGAAGCAATAGCAGGACCTGTCAGGAATGAAACCCGGTGGAGCATAGCTTGTTGTGGGGCAGAGGAATAGGCTGTGTCACTTGTTGAGGACTTTTCCATCCCTCTGACTCTAAATGCTACATGTTATTATTATGAATTATTAGAGGTGTAAGTAGAACCAATAAAAGTCATTTTTTCATTGCAAGGAAATTATATGATGTCTCCCTTACCGTTCGAAACCACAGTGTAAGACATCTAAGTCAGCTTTAGAGAAATTATTTTGTCCAGCTCCCTGTGCCGTCTGCTTCGGGTGGCTGGTTTGGACCACTGTGCAGTGAAGGAAACCTGCTTTCTCCTCTCTAGGGCCCAAGGGGACAAACTTTCTCAGTCACTCAAATTTGTATCTGAAGTAAGAAGGAAGCCCAATGGAAGTCAGTGACCACACATAACTAAAAACATCCCTTGTTCTTGGAAAGCGTGAGGGTCTCTGGAGAAAAGATCTGACTCTGTGTATGCCTGTACAGCATTCCAGAGAAAAGAACCCAAAACTGGCCAGAGCTCGAGTACAAGTTCAGTGCTGCCCACAACAGTGTCGTGCCAACAGGAGTCAAATCCTRCGCAACTCCAACACTGGCTTAAAAATCAGGGTCAAGGTTTAGCGTGTTTCTAGTGTCTTGTTGAAGGCAGTGGTTGCTTTAGGAAGAATATTAAGCATTTATAGACTGACTTCTTTTCTCATAGCCATGCCTTCCAAAGCAGCCATTCAAGGACAGTTTGACCTGAAAGTAGATCCAATTCCTGTGCTATTTGTTGATGTATCTTGTCTCATCCACTCTTTTAGCCATTCTAACCACCAGTGACAAGGCGCCCCAGAATTTGTGTGATTGACAACTTCTGGGCACAAGGTCATCCTTAGGAATTATTATTAATAGCGAACAATGTCTCCACGTTATGGCAGACTAAACAAGTCACTCTTGTTCTCTGACATATTCATGTATCAATGTTGGATGTTTGCAGGTTGTTTTTACTGTTCCCTCTGCAAAGTGAGTGTGGGGCCTGATTCAGTAGAAGGCAGTATAGAAGCTAACTTGTTTACTTTGACCGATTTTACTTGTAGATTATGTTTCCAAAGAAGCCCTTTGTAACTAATAACTCTTCACTSCAACCCTGAAGGGCTCACAAGTTATGGGATGGTGGATTATGGAAGAGGGTGGGTGGGAAAAAGTCAATAATAATACCAATAAAAAAGCCATCTTTCTGATCAAAGCAGAAAATGCTTGAATAAAGATTGTATTAAAAAAGAAAAATGTAGAGGTCTTGTTAAAACCTTTGGGTTACTGTCCAGTTATGTGGATTTTCCCTCTAGTGCTTATTCTGGCATTCATTAAACCCTGATAAGTTACATAGAAACACTTGAAAGAATGATTAGAAATGCTATGTGTGAATAATAGAATTGCTTAAAGGGAAATGGAAATTCTTAAAGGGAAATGCATACTGACATGGAAAGTGAACTTGTGTAATTTTCTCATTGTCCAGGGTTATTATCTTATTCCTTTTTTTTGTGGGTGTTGAATTTGTATGCTTTTATATTCACAGTTTGCGGGCTGCTTAGGAAAATAATATTGCCTTTCGCTTAGCTCCAGTGGGAGGCAGATGTGTTGAAGGTCTTTCAAAAAGCGAAGTCTCTTTTTTCAGGTGCCTTTCTTTGAAAGGGTTAGGCTAGAGTTTGAGGGGAAGGAAAAAAAAAAAAAAAAGAAAAAAAACCAAAACAAGCCAGCTGCCCTAACTCAGAGCCAACCCAGATCCTTCCTCAAAGTTGTCT
Source organism: Phoebastria nigripes (assembly GCA_035582835.1). Classification (NCBI taxonomy): domain Eukaryota; kingdom Metazoa; phylum Chordata; class Aves; order Procellariiformes; family Diomedeidae; genus Phoebastria; species Phoebastria nigripes. The sequence goes on from JAYKAV010002999.1 coordinate 403,184, forward strand.
GGGTAACCCTTTGCAAGGAGCACATGGTGGCTTTGCCTGTGCTCCCAGTGTGCAGTGAGTTCGGGGCCACGTCTCCTCAGCTGTTTCATGTCTTTACTTCAGTGTGACTTATTCACTAGGACTCAGTGCCTGCCTAAGCTCAGCTGCTTCAGTTGTGATCATCTAGAACTGAAGTCAGGGTGACCTTGGGTCTCTTGGTGAAAGACTGTATGAATGTTCCCTGGGAAAGAATATGTCTAAATCTTAAATAACTTCGTTAGGAGTTGGACACCAGGCACCCAATTCCTTGTGTCACTCTGGAAATCTCAGTCTGTGACTTGGAGTGTCTGGACAAGGTAAATTCTTCCCACCAGTTAGATGTGTCCAAGAATTTGAACATATTAGCAGAGGTGTGATGGAGAACSTAGGAGAAAAAGAAGTGTTGAAGTGAGAAATAAAAGTGGATTGTACCGCCAGCTGAGCAACCTTAATGCTTGATTGCTTGAACTGCAAGAGCAAAAGTCCAGCATGCAACTCCTTTTATGCTACTCCTCAGCAGCACCTCAGTCTCTGTGTATTTGCAGTTGTTTAAGAGCTATCATATGTAGCAAATGGGAGTGGAGACCCCAGGCACCATCACACAGCCAGAGATTATCCTGCTGCAAGGAAGTTACAGCTCTAAATGGAGAAAACAAAGGGCAGGAGGGGAAACTGAGGCACAGCCAGGTCTGTGGGTTTCAAGCAAGTCCATGATAGAGCCAGAAGACTTACCATGGCTGGTCTGGTCTTGGACGCAGAGTTTTCCTCTCCATCCTTCAGTGTTCTCAGGGTGAAAGTCCTCATAATTCAGCTTCGGACCCTTTTTCACAGGTTAGCTGTTTYGTGGTTAACAGGTCCAATAGGATCCATCTTGGCATGGCAAGGGCATAACCCTATCTTATGGACGAGGGAACACATTGTGTTGCAAGAAACAATGCAGCCAGTACCTTTGGGAAGCTTTTTGCTTGAGCAAGGGTTTATTGCTTGTTTACTTGGTGTTTCCCTTTAAACAACCAAAGTGTTAGTGCCCGCAATGTCAAGCAGTGGAAGGTTAAATCAAAATTAACTTGTTGCTGCAAGAACATGTTATATTCCTTTTCTTTACTCTTCATGTTACAGAAATAATATATTAGCACTGCAAAGGCTCAGGCAGAGGGGAACAGAGCTGATCCTGTGGTTGAATTATGAAGTCAAGCTATAAAAGCCCTAATCTAAACTGTGGGATAATGAGATGTGAGAGGATTTTCTGAGGTCCACTGATGATCACATCATGTTTGTTTAGTAAGATGGGAGTGTTTTCACTCAGATAAAAGCACAAATTTCATTGAGAGAAGTTTCAAAAACAACCTTCAATACTTTAAGCCACAGTGATTTAATGAGACATAGACAAGTATTTTTTAAGCCATTCTGAGGTTTTTTGCTCTACTTAAGATATATGTGGGTATAACATTGACATGTCTTTCTTTGCCAATGTTATCCAACGGAATTTGAGAAGTGTTTTTTCCTTGTATTTTCTTTTTCAACAGTGTGGTCAAAAAAAATCTCTAATTCAGAGGATGAAACCCTGCACCTCTGAACTCAATGTCTGTGTTGACACAACCCTCAAAGAGAGATCTGTGGAGAAACTCAGAGCTTGGTAAGCTCCCAGATCCATCCACCTTTCACCCCCACAAAGACCACACAGGCGGATGATGACAACGTAGAAATACCTGCAGCCCCCCATGGACAGCCAGTCCTGGTGTGCCTCACCGTCTATGAAGCTTTCAGACACACTGAGGCTCACCGCATCACATGTGCTCTGAAAGTTGGTTTTCCCTTGCTCCTGGGGCCTGTAATTGCCAGTTTATTGTTGCTGTGGGCTGTGGGTCAGGTCTTGAGGGAGACCTTGTGGTGCGCTAAGGAGAAGGCGTAGCTGTATCCTGAATGTCATAGTTAAGGTTAAGCTTGCTTTTTCAAAGAGAGATTCAAGTTCTACTGGAAAGATTCATCTTTCCTAACTGAAATAATTTATCTCACCCTAAAATTGGTGTCTAAGATGCATAAATTTCCCTTGCAAGGTGTTGATTTCTCTCAGCTGAAGGAGGCAAGCTCAGACTTAGATGCTTATGTCTAAACATTTAAACGTGTAAGCTAGATAAGAAGCCAGACCTAGGGGACTTTCAGAAAGAAAGAATTGCATGGAGACTATTTCCCATGTTGTCAATGGAGATGTCCTCTGAACTGGTTTTCATAGAATCATAGAACAGTTTGGATTGGAAGGGACCTTTAAAGGTCATCTAGTCCAACCCCCTTGCCATGGGCAGGGACATCTTCAACCAGATCAGGTTGCTCAGAGCCTCATCCAACCTGACCTTGAATGKTTCCAGGGATGGGGCATCTACCACCTCTCTGGGCAACCTGTGCCAGGGTTTCACCACCCTCAGCGTAAACAATTTCTTCCTTATATCTAGTCTGAATCTACCCTCTTTTAGTTTAAAGCCATTCCCCCTTGTCCTGTCGCAACAGGCCCTGCTAAAAAGTCTCTCCCCATCTTTCTTATAAGCCCCCCTTTAAGTACTGAAAGGCTGCAATAAGGTCTCCCCAGAGCCTTCCTTTCTCCAGGCTGAACAACCCCAACTCTCTCAGCCTTTCTTCATAGGAGAGGTGTTCCATCCCCCTGATCATTTTTGTGGCCTCCTCTGGACCCGCTCCAACAGGTCCGTGTCTTTCCTGTGCTGAGGGCTCCAGAGCTGGACGCAGTACTGCAGGTGGGGTCTCATGAGAGCGGAGTAGAGGGCCAGAATCACCTCCCTCGCTCTGCTGGCCTCGCTTCTTTTGATGCAGCCCAGGATACAGTTGGCCTTCTGGGCTGCAAGCGCACATTGTTGGCTCATGTCCAGCTTTTTTGTAAGACTCCATCGTAATTTGGTCGATGAAAATATAGTAATGCAAAACCATGGCCTTCTGAGGATGACACTAGGCATCAAGGTTGGGTTTTCCAGTGAGATCTAGAAGAGAGATTCACCCCCTCTGACTGAAATTTCCTGATAGCTGGTAGCTATCTTTGAAATCTTGCCAGATTCACTGTTAGATCTCCAATCTAGTGGTAGATGTGAAAGAAAAAATATATGGGCTATATAGCAGTGGTTCTAATTCTTTGCCTCAATCATTATGTGGACTCTATGTTTTGTGTAGTATGTCAATATCTAGATCTGTTTAACTTTAGTGTTGTTTTTTTTAAACCTTTTTCAGGCTTCTGAGATAAAATTTAAATTTTTCCACTTTTATCTAGAAAAGTCCATCTATTTTGATTTCACATAAAAACTTGAGTTTTCATTTTTGTGTTTAAAGGAACTTTTTTATCTTTCTTTGTTTCCCTTGTCATTCTTTTTTTCATTGAAAGTAGTAGTGAAAGGAATACAAAGATAACAGTCCCACAAATATTATTTAAAATTAGATACAACTGATGATTTAAAAATAGTTATTCTGTTAAAAAATCAGAAAATTGAATATTGATGTGAATTTTTTTAGATTTCCAAACTAGGAGATGGTCTTGTGAGCATGAACACTTGGGAACTGTYATTTCCTATGTTTTTGTCTTTTGTGACTGATTGATGTTGAAGAAATTGAAAGYTCTGAAGGAATCTGTTCCTTCAGCTTAAGAACTTGAGGAGGGAAGGGGTTTTGCTATCGAAAGATGTTTCTAAGAAAGACATCTCCTCTAACCCCTTTAAGTGAAGATGGTGAGTGAACTAAAAAAATGCTAGGATACATGAAGGCAGGGGTAGAGGAACACATCCATGGCGTGACTCATAAGTCTTGCTTCCATAAGAAATCCAGTAAAGAGACTAATTTTCAACTAAAAGGAAAAAAAAAAAGGATTTCAATGAAAAATACCTTAAGATTCACATTACCCATTTTAAAATAACAGAGCTCATCATATCCTAGCATAAAAATATGCCTGTGTTTTTGAAGGACTGACGTGCCATCCCTGACCTACATGTACTCTTGACCCCAGAACTGTCCTTCCTCCTGTTTTACAAAACTGAAATTACATGTTGTGTTAGAACCCAGGATGACTACACCCCAAAATGAGGTGACTTTTCATCTGAGAAAGCCTCGGAAGACCTGGTTTTCAACCTGTTCCCAGCCACAGAGAGACTAGCAGACCTAGCCACGTGTCTGTCTTGACCCCAGGGATAGCAGAGGGAAACCTCACAGTGGGTTAGAGGCATGCAGGTTCACTTATGTCTTCCTGAATCTCCCAAACAGAAATCATCTGTATCAGGGAGTGTGTATATGTACTGCAGCCAAAGGGAGTGGAGGTTCCTTGCTGCAAGTCTTTATTTTATCCACCCAATGTCTCTTGACTCTCATCAACTTGCACTGAGGCTGTTAACTGGTTTCCCTCTCATCGCTGAGGTAGGTTAATTGAACGACAAATTTTAAGTAGATTGGGCTATTGCAACAATGCATTGAGTTTATTGGTGGAACTGCAGAAAGCTCCTTCTGTTGCCATCACATTTATGCAAAAGTTGAGCAGCATTAAATAATTCTATTCTCCATTTTGTAAACTAATACCATTCTTAGTTTTTCTGTAAAATATTGCCAAAACTACCTTAATTGTGTCTAACTGAATGTACACATGACGTGTCATGTGTTTGTAATACCTGAAATAAAGTATGCATACATATATATCTATATTTACATTGCAAGGTAATAGATGGTAGATGGATAATGGGATTCTGCTGTCTTTGGTGTATAGACCACTGAAATAGTGAAGCCATCTCTTTCTTTTCTCCTTCTGCCTCAATCCCTTTGGTCACCATCACCCCCCTGCAATCCAGTGATCTAAAAAACAAGGACTGGTGGTGACAAAGCATCAGAGGGAGGCTAAAATCCGTGTGGCATGTGACATAGAGAAAAGGTCACATTGCCCTGCATCAGCCCTCTCTTAAGTCAAGTTAATTAATAGTTCTTTTTTTTTCTAATTCAACTGGATGGGCCTCCAGGCAAAGTGCTATTTGTAACAGCACCACATTCTGAGTCACCCAGCCTGACGCTGGTTATGCCCCTGCATGTCTCCATGTCTTCAGGCCAGGAGGCATCAGCTCAGCCCTCCATTCACTTTTCAGGTGTGCGTATTGCTCCCAAGTCACCTGGCAAAGGGTGATAATGAGCCTGATCTAGGTGGCTTTCCATAGAAAATCCAAACGCTAGCATGAGGACCATAGAGCAAAGTAGACAGGAGACGCAAAGAAAGTCTCAAATGAAAGGCCACGATAATTTCAGTCTTCTCTGTTGTGGATGCACAATGGACTCCTGTCCACAGCAGCAAAAGAGCCACTGGTGGAGCATCTGAAGAGGGAGGGAGATTGAAACACATRGCCAAAATGTGTCCATGGTCCTCGTGAGGGCAGCTCTCAGGCTGGGCAGCAGTACCTGTCTCTCTCATCAGCTCTGCCTCCACCTCGGCTGGGAGATATGCTCCTGCCCTGTCCCTTCTGTGCTTGTGCACACGTGTATGTTGGCTGAGGTGACGTTCATGACACCGGACCTGCTTGGGGTCCTACCGAGAGGGCTGACCTCGTGCTCCCGCTATTCTTGCTCTCTGCAAGAACACAGCCTTGGCCTATGCTTCTGACTCCTGCTGGCATTGATCTCTGCTGTGGATCAGCCCTGTCTGTCTCTGAGCCTGTGCTCAGAGTAAATGTTTCTGTGCACGCCATGCCATATGGTTAAAAGAAACAGCAAGAGGTTTTACTGAGGTTCACAGTTCTCAGCCAAAGCGAAGGCAGACAACAGATTGTTCTGTCCAAAAACCACTGGTGGCAGAGTCCTGGTGCTGTAGCCACTCCTCATATCATCCCACTCTTGCTCCTGTATTTGCTCAGCGTCTCTGTAAGAAGGATTTCCACAGCTAGTTTGTTTTTGTGAGGCTTTATGCACACACATTTCACCCACTGTTTCTCAGAGCATGTTGATTAGAGGGATGCCCATGTATGAGGAGTTGAGGAGGGGGCTGACTTGATGGCATCATGCATCAGACTATTTCCCACAGTTACATGAGGCCATAACCTCACTGAACTCGAAGATTATGACGACTATTGAAGACCAGAGTTGGGTTCAGCTGCATCAATCCAGAGAGACGCTAGCTGAGTAGAGACAGGAAATTATTCCCAGGTTTGCTCCTGTGGTGACTCCAATCCTCCCAAACCCATCCTCCCTGTGTTAATTAACGTGCAGCGGGTAGGCATGTCTCTCTTCAGCTGCTGTCAATCTATTGCTCATTTCCAGCAGGGAGATAACAGCTAAGACGTGACTAGATTCTCCCTTCCTTCTCTTCCACTCAAGTTTGAAGCCTGTTCTTGTGACAAACAGAAGGCACGCAGCAACAACTTTGTTTCCTGCCTCACTAATAACGGTTCTAATAATCAAATTGTTTTTCTCCAGTTAAAATATTTTTCTAGTGCAAGAAAACATCAGCTCCAGCCTTGTAAACTGCTGAGTGAACAGTAATCGTTTGTTTGCAATAAGTATGCAACAAATTAAAAAGATCTAAGTGTGAAAAAATTCAGCAACCTCCAACAATGCCAGGAGAAGGCCAAATATTTCAAACAACGTCGGCTTGGTCTTTGCCTCTGGGTGTGAACAGTTGTCTTGAAGAGGTCTAGAATTAATACTGGCTGCAGGTTTCCCTGTTCATTTCCTTCCGCTCGAGATACCTCTCTAACTGACGTGGCCTGTGTCCTCTGTTAAATTTTGCAGGTAATTTTGTGGTCACAGCAGCACTCTCCAGGGGCAGACGTTAACGTGGACAGGGGCTCTGCCCATGCTAAAAAAAATAAAGTGGTGCAGGCCACAGATGTGGAAACACAATCCTCTGCTCTGCAAAAACAGTTACAACAGCCCCTGGCATGCTTTTCTCCTGGGCCAATTAACGCTCTCCCAAACAATTCTTGGGTGCAGTTTGGGAGTTAACATGTGCCAAGGAACATTCCCAGTTGGTCTGTTGGATGAATCCATCCTGTTTTGAAAGCTGAGGGAGTTTAATAGATGAATGTAGCCAGACCATGTCAGTTGGCCTCAGTGTCTCGGAATACTCCTGGGCACATTTAATTTACTAGTGAAGATGTAGCCAGAATGGCTCTTCAGGACCATTCATTACTTATATATCTGTGTTAAAGTTGATGTTTTTTGCACTAGTCTGATTGTATCCCACTGCCTCTGGTTTTAAAGCTCTTATTTTTTCTTTTGGCTGCTGTAGCTGATCTGGGACGTGATCTGCTGTCTTCATAAATCTGCGCTGTGTCGGTTTACTTGGTCTTCAAAGATGCTCAGATTCCAAGAGCTGCTGTTTTTTTTTTCCCCACTCTCAAATGATTAAGCAACCCTGATTATAGTCAATTAAAAGGCATCCTTTCTCTTTTGCAGCCTGTGTGTTACATTTTTTGAACAGTTTTTTGTTATTTTCTGCCTTTCTAGTTTCTCTCTGATATGCTTAGATAGTCAGCACGGTCATTGCTGACTCCATACGAGTATGGATAGTTGGTTAGGAAAAATCTGCTGGTGGCCATCTCATTTTTAACTCTACCAGTGCCTCCCATGCTCCTGAGCTCTTGCAGTGGGATATTTCTCATAAGAACAGTGGGGAGCATGGTGGTACAACTCTCCACAATGTGGCTGCAAAGATCTCAAACCTTCTGACTACCTTTGTGCTGGTAAACTACAAAGCACCAGAGCCAATTTTATGGCCCTAGGGTCAACTTTCAGTGTGGCCACATGCATAATTATTAAACTCTCTTACCCTCCAGACCAGACTGGTTGCATTCAAACTGGAATGGTCGCAGACCACGCTAACCCTCAGACAGCTCCTAGACGCTGTTTTGGTCACTGTTAGTTGCCCTAGACAAAAAAACATGCCAAGCATTGTTCTAGGAATGTAAAATATGCATAACTGAGTACCAGGACTAAGGCAAAAGCCTTCACAAGTGTAGACATAGCCTCAGCATACCTCTTTTTAAGGCTGATGGAAAACTTCTGTGTCCCACTGTGTTCCAGAAGGTAGAGTTGAGTCTGGAAAATGTATGGTTAAAGCTTTTGAGATTTTTCAGCACAGGCAGCATGTCTAACATGCCATCCCTACCCCAACCCAAGAAGACGAAATGTCTCTGTGGCAGTTCAGACATTTATTCTGTTTGTATTTTTCTGTCCTCTGTGAAAGAAAGAAACCCAACCCACCAAAATCTCAGATGTTGTTGATCCTGGCTGCAACGTTCATAGCTAGGATCTGAGATGTTTTGTCCCTCTTCAGTCCCCATTGGCATCACTAAGGTTGCAGGCTTTGATGATACAGATCTGATCAACATCCATATGCCCCTTAGATGCCTGCTGGATGCTTGTGCAAAGGTCAGGTGTCTTTAGTGCTCTCCCAGAAGATTTTTAATGGAGTGAGCTGCTAGCTTTTATCCTTTCTCGTAATTTTATGAGGCAGAATCCCCCCTCCCCCAGGCAAGCAGCCAGCCTGCCACGAGCTATTCACTTTAAAATTATGATGAAGCTTGAAATAAAACACAGTCATGGACTGAACCCACTAACCCTCAGTCCAAAGGTATTAAGGCTGCTGGTTGATARAGACAATATCTAGTTCTTGGAAATGTTTTGCTTCTAGCACCCTGGGTGATTAGGAAGAGAGGACTAGGCGAAAAAGATAATGATTCCATATTTGCTGTGGAAATGGCAAGTGCAATTAGAATTGCCAACTGAGTTGTGATCAAAATTCTGATTAATTACTTACTGCTATTTCACAGAGAAGAAATTAGTGCGTATCTAATTGGTGTTACTGAAATGTATTCCGTGCCTCACTTGCATAAATTAAATGTAAAGAACAAATCTACCACTTGTGTGTGAGAGAGAGAAAGAGAGGGAGCAAAAAAGAATGTATCATACTGGGCAAGATCCTCGGGTGATGTAAATCAGGACTGCTCCTATCATGTCTCTGGATGGTGAGGCTTGGACCCAGGATGCTAAAAGAGGTACTTTGATTTGGGTGTTTACTGAGGGTCTGTGCTATACAAAAAGAGGAGGTCAGACTAGAGGATCACAGCAGTCTTTCTTCTAGTCTTATCAAATCTCACTCTATCAAAACCAGTCACAGCAGTATCAAATCCTATTTTCAGCTCATGATGCCATGGCACCAACCCCCACCATACCATCAGAGACTTCCTATCGTATGATTTTTGTTTGCTTTTTTATTTCAATTTCAGCTCTGCACATGCTCTAGGCACATATACAATAATGGCAATTACATATTATACAAAGCACATCAATAATTTTATTATGAAAGAGAAGGAAAATGCAGAGCTTTAATCGGCAGGACCACATTATGTCAATGAAGCGAGGACACGGAGGACTGATTAGATAAATTCCCCCTTGCCGTTCCAGCACCCGGCACTGAAGTGCCCACCATGTTCTGAAAATGAAATGTATGCATTAAAAATGTATCTGCATTTATTTTCCCTCTGGTGTCTTTTTGGTTTTTCTAACAAACAGAATCTTGTGGAAAAGAAAAGGAAAAACATCCCTAGATGGGAGCTTTGGCAGTGCATTTGCTCTCTATAAAGAAGTCAACCTGGTGCCTTGGCGGAGAGGGCTGTCAATGTCAGTGGGGATTAGATGAGCCTCCTCCTCCCTCCTGCCCCTCAATTAACTTTTATTCTCCAAGCAGAAATGGGAGAAAGATTGCAGAAGTGGTGAAGCAAACAGACCCTCTCATTTTGCTAATCTGTGGAATTTATTGTTACCTTGAAAGAGGTTATTTTCCTAAGCAGGGGCTGAATTCTGCTTGCATACTGTAGGTGTAGCCATATTGAATTTAAAGGGTCACTCCAATACCCCCCAAAATTGCCATGAAATCAAGCAGCTATATTAATTGCCTTGCAGCACCTTGCCGTTATCCTTGCCTTTCCTTGCCTTTTGCCTATCCTCATTACAGTGGTATGGAAGTATATGTTCTAACCATAAAATATTCTTTTTTCTTTCTTATTCTTTTCATAATGAACTGGTGTCCTACCTCAAACAAATATTTCACATCTGCCCACTTGAGTCTAAAAGGGCACAGCCATCACCAGTCAGCTGTAATGTTCTTTCTTTTCCTCTCTTCCTATCTCTGCCTCTCTTATCTCCATGATCTTCTTTTTTCTGTCTCCCTCCCCCTCCAGACAGCTTTATTAAATTCAGATCTCTACTTCTGAGGCCTCTGTGTCTGAGCTCCGGTTCCATGTGAGCCACCGAGAGCAAAAGTAAAAAAAAGTCAAGATTCCCTTATGTTTCTCCTCCCCTCAGTGTCCCTGGCAGCACAGGGATCCTTTTGACAGCACATCCTTCTGGTTGGGCAGACTGCAGTGCTGCCAGAATTATTAACCCTTTTTGGACCTCAGGGAAACATAATGTGCAAGAAAATGTTAATTCATTTTTGACAACCGACAACATGCGCTTGATGTAACGTACCACCCTTTTGGGCTGAAGGTTCTTCTCCAGGGAAATTACACACAAACAGAATTCCTGGGGCTTTCATGGAGAGTGGCTGTAGCCCAGATACCTTGATAAGGCAACACAAATTTAGAACTGGGTTGGACCAATTTTCTACCTGCTGGAGTAGTCTTAGTACTTAGTACTGAGYACTTCGTGTACTCTGACTCTGGAATGAGCCTTTCCATACCAGTGGGATACAAACACGACCTACAAGGCTTCAGCCTGGTGTCCCCTACRATTGCCAGGTGAGGATGCGAAAACTGAGCAAACCCTGCCAGATGGGCTCTTTGTAGGCTCTTCAAACTGGCTTGGCTCTTCATGGCACTCTGGGAGCTGAGAGATGCTCTCTGATGGCCCAAACCAACAGAAAGGCCCATGCAGGTTCCTGCTGAGRGCCTGCCACCCAAGCTTTTCAATTGGTATGCCGGAAAATGAAATCTATTCTGATATTATTGATGCCATGGAATAAAGAAGTAAAAATCATGCTTGTGCTCATCTTATGTATCTGTCTGGCAATGCTGGTGTTGTACCAAAGAAAACAGAYCCAAAATTGTCCATACTGGCAATTTTCTTCATAAAAGTTAAATAATATAGACTATTATGCATGAAGGGCATCCTTTAAATACCGGCAGGATGCCAGAGCTAAGCAGCCTTGGGAATCTATATTGTTCTGCCTATCTTAACTCTGTTTCAGTGCTCTTTTTTTCACCGRTGCTAAAGCACAAAAAAGTCTCAAAGAAACAAATCTGCTTGATGCACCTGTCTGGTTTCCTGTGCACAGCTAATGTATTCCCACATGATAGATTTGAATGAAATTTTGTAGCAATTGAATATTTGTATGCTTAACCACATATTCATGACAATGATAAATAAATACATAGTAACCCAACACTAAGAGTCTCAAAAATGTTATTGACTGTCATGTTTTAGGGCTTGAGCATAAGGTAAGCGCCCTCAATAGCAATTTTTTTTTTTTTTTTTTTTTTTTTGCCCCACAACAGTCTGGAGGATGAAATCATTGCCCTATGTAGGAATGCAGCTTTATAATTTTATTCTCAGATAGGGTCAAAACATCAGCTGTTTTATATTGGCTTAAGCATCAAGCTGTCATCAAATAGACCACCTGAGGGAGTGGCCTGCTGGGAATGCATTTTAACCATCCAAACAGAGACATCCAAAACTTTGCAAGCTCAACCACCAGAAATTACAGGGAAAAGCAAATGGGCTTTGGTTTTAGTCCCTTCAAGCACCATACGATGGGCCGTTACTTCTCTTTTCTGTTTCCCATTGCAAGCTGGGATGTTTTCAGACTAAACAAGTCCCTGCAATCTGAAACCCAGCCATCATTTGTGGAAGTACCCTGTGCAGCATGGTTAATAAATAAAAGGTTAAGAAAAATAAAAAGACAACCTTTCCACTATTAACAAAAGACTCTTCAAAGCTATCCTTTTGCTCTGGGCTTTTACAATAATAAGCTGAAAAAATACATTAGAGAGCAGACTCCTTTCTAGCCACTTCATATTTCATTTTGCCTCTCACTTGTCTATTTATTTTCACATCTTTCCTGATTAATTCTCAATTGTAGAAAGACAACATTAGGCACAATGAGTTTTAAATATACTCCCTGGCCAAAATAACTCCAAGAGCTGTCTGAAATTTCAAATGGCTCACTAGTAAGTCTGGAATAAAACGCAAAGGGAGTGATGCCTACTAGTTAGAGCAGGACAGTCAGGACTGCGCGGGTGCTTGCAGTGTTCCACCAATGTAGTTATTCTTTTTCTCCATGGGCACCATACCACACAACCAGGATCAGTGTGACTCTGAGTTCATTCATATTTATATGAAGAAGAAGAACGTTATCTGGTAAAGTCCAAGAGATGCTCCAGCTCCAAACCGACTCTTTCCCTGTTGGAGCTGTCCAGAAGACTTTGGTGGGACAAGGAACAGGTCTTGGACTACCTAAAACAAGCATACCTGAGTATAACAACTATATTTGCACAAGTGAGGCTCAAAGCTTCTTCAAACCATTTTGCATGTGTATGAAGTTAGGTATGAGAGTGTATAAGGATCACAGGTCTTCTTGAAGTAATTTTCAACTCTGGCAGCTTCTCTGGACATACTCTAAACAGGGAGTTTTGTCCTAGTAAACATATAAAAGCCTAAAATGTAGATAMACTATGATTTGTGATAAAGCCCTCAGAAGCCTGATCTAACTTTGTAGTTAGCCTTGCTTTGAGCAAGAGGCTGAAATAAATGACATCCAGAAATCTCTTCTGMCTTATTTTTTCCTAAGATTTGATGTAGGCATGGTATTTTAGGACTATGCCTACAGACACATTTGATTTTCTTGTAAGCGGTGTTTGAAACCAGTCTCCTTCCATCCCTGCACCCGTGTTGGTTCCAGAGGTTAGAAATTAGTTTTACAGGCTTTTGTTGTGTTTGCTTAGATGTCTCTTTTGCAATAAATTCTCTTTTTCTGTGCTTTCCAAGGTATTTTGCTCAGTGCCCCCTCTGTTTCCTATGATGTGAGCTGTATCGCTCAGGAACAGAGTGCGCCGTGGTCTGCAGGGTGACTGCACCAGGCTACCAGTGCTACTGTGAGGTGGGAATATTTGGATCCAGAGGCTTAGCCATTGTAGCAAAAAAAGCCAAATGCAGAGTTTGCTTGTTTTCAGGGTTTTTTAAAAAAAAAATTGTTTGCATCCTGTTTAGATCTCTGTCAGGGACAGGGGTGCTTTCTTTATTATTTTCTAGATTAACATGGTAGTGGCTTCATCTTCCTTCTTTCTGTCTGTCCCCTTGTTCATAACTGGCGAAGGCGGTTACTTTAGAGGTGTGTACAGAGCTTCCACTTCCCACTTATTTCAGAATAGGAACACCTATTACTCTAGCTGTTCTGCAAGCCTCGTTACCTACATCATTAGGAGTTGGACTCATTTCATCTAACTTCAGCTGTCCAAATACAGGCCTTCAGTCCCAACTAGCTGTCTAGGTTTCCCATATAGCCAGTAGAGACAGATATCTCCAGAAATGATACAATCCATCCAAGGAAAAGCAGGAATGAATGACCCTCTAAAAGTCTCTCTCTCTCTCTTCTCTAATGATTATTGTCTAAATGAACAGCTTAGACTAGACAATTAGCTTAGACTAGATGCTTAACATTTAGGCAGCTAAAATTAATGTGATGAATCCCATTCTATGTGCTCAGATAATGACTCTAGCCTTTGTATCTCAAATTTTAGCTCTTCAATATATTTTCATAGGTGTTCAGATTCTGCGCTATGCTTTCAGATTAATTTCGACTTCTAAGGCTTAAAATACTCGCCTCCCATTACTGTTCATTGTCATAAATATGTCATGGCATAATATAGCTATCTGTACCTGTAATGAAATCCTTCTGCTTTAAGATTCAACTCCATAGCCCATACAGGACTAATATTACTGAAAATCACCCTAATAATGTTACTCTTGTGCTTGCGAACCTTTCTGTCATGAGCACAGGCTCTAGGACTGTGCCTTCAGCCAAGGCAGCTACAAATAAGACTTTAATATTTTTTATAGCTTATCGGGGCAAAGAAAAGAAAGAAAAGAAAAGAAGAAAAGAAAGAAAGAAAGAAGGAAAGAAAGAAAGAAAGAAAGAGAGAGATTGGAGACAAGGCTGCTGATAAAAAGATATTGGAGGCATTGGGCAGGATGGGGAGAGAGCTCAAGAATTCACCTCACCCATCCATTTGCTCCAAAGCGGTATCTATACTTACACTGCTCCCAAGAGAAATGAATATAACCTGCTAAAAAATTCTTCAGTCATGTTAGTTCCATCTGGTTCCTAATCAGCTGGTTTCAAGGTCTTGCTATTTTATTTTATTTTTTTTACTAGAAAGATGTTTTTCTGATTTTTAACATAAATCTCCCTGGTTAAAATATTAATACCTTTTTTTTGTTCTCTTCACATTGAACGTGGGAAACCAACCTTCTTTCCTTCCTTCCTGATCATTTTTATGAAACTTCTATAAACTAATTATACTCCTTTAACATACTAATTGAAATGTCTGCAGCCTTTCTGGGCTGAACTTGGGATATTTGAAATATGTTTGTTTAAATGGTATATCTGGGAAAAAAAGGTTTTTCCATAAAACAATTTTACAGAAAAATTTTACACGGTCCAAAAATATTATAATTTCTCAGGTAAAGCTGAAAACTTAGTAAAATTTTGCTATTTAGTCAAAATGTTTGATTTGATAATGAACACAAAAAGGGAAAACAATTTTAGGGCAAATAGAATCATAGAATCATAGAATCGTTTAGGTCAGAAAAGACATTTAAGATCATCAAGTCCAACTGCAAACCTGGCACTGCCAAGTCCACCACTAAACCACGTCCCTAAGCACCACATCTACACGTCTTTTAAATACCTCCAGGGATGGGGACTCAACCACTTCCCTGGGCAGCCTCTTCTAATGCTTGACAACCCTTTCGGTGAAGAAATTTTTCCTAATATCCAACCTAAACCTCCCCTGGCACAACTTGAGGCCTTTTCCTCTCGTCCTATCACTTGTTATTTGGGAGAAGAGACCGACACCCACCTCACTCCAACCTCCTTTCAGGGAGTTGTAGAGACTGATAAGGTCTCCCCTCAGCCTCCTCTTCTCCAGGCTAAACAACCCCAGTTCCCTCAGCTGCTCCTCGTAAGACTTGTGCTCTAGACCCTGAGCCCTGTGCTCTGTGCTGCACTCTGTTCTGTCCTCTCCTTCACCTATGTCTTATTAAAATAATTGTCATTTTTAAGCTTAATTCTAACCTGAATACTTCCAAGATCTGCAGGTATTTGGTGTTTTCCTTCTGTCCCACTTCTAATGGAAAATAGTTCGGTCTCTGCGAGTCTGTTCCCAGGACCAAAGAACTGTTCTCATTGGGAAGAAATGATAATAATAATAGTAAAGTGGAGTTCCTTGCAGATTTTATTTTGAGGCAGTTCATTTTATCCCCTAACTTTATTTTTGCAGAAGAAAAAGATGATTTGTCTTTGCAGTGACTGCAGGCCAAGGAGGGAAAGAGAAGCTGAGAACCTTCCCGTCCGTAACAAAACCTGGCAGCGATGGTCTTAATAGAGTTCAAGTTTATTTGATTAATTCTTTCACCACTTGTCAGAGAACATACTTTTGTTTGCGGTAACAAACCGAGCTCTTTCCTTCCCCATTTCTCCAGTGAGCAGCACAAGCACTTGTGTGGAGCACATATTACCGCTAACCGTTATGATGTTTGCTGTCAAACTCATTTATTTATGCAACTGCTGTGGAAAGGCCTGGGGCCCATAAGCAGCCCTGAAAGATTTCAGAGCCCTGGTGTGGGGTCATGAAAGGGAAAGTGAGGGGGAGGGCGAAGCCTCCACTGGTTATGAGAAAGGAACTGACACAGGAAATGGTCACATATGGCACAGATTTATTGTGTCCGGGACTTCCCATTCAAAACTCATTATATCCACAGCTCAGAGCAGTGCATGGCACGGCCACATTCATTTTTAGGTCTGGCATCTGATGAAATTGCTGTTCTGCTTTCGGGTGGTGGTGGTACTTTTATCATTCCTTGGCCAGAGAGACGGTGACTGGAACCGCGTCGGCAAAGGCTCTGCCGTTCACTGCCCCTCGCCTTTATGTTGAGCCCTGGGTATCAATTTGACTAAAGCTTTGATCAACAGGGTTGCTGGTCAGGAGGAGAGAAAAATCCTTCTGGGCTTTAAATACACCTAAAGGAAACCAGGATTGTCTTAAGGGGAAACATAATGGGAAAAGCTCTGGTAGGACATGAGAAACAAATTGATACTTGCAGAATAGCATGTTTTTTCAAAGGTGAAATAATTTGGACCAAAAGATGGTTCTCTCTGCATTTTTCTCTTTTAATCATCTTTCCTAGGAGACAGAATCCCTCTCACACCCTAAGAGCTATTCGCTCTTTGAGTGATGGTTAGTGAATTCAAGAAGGTTGTGGCAAGAGTTTGTTTATATTCTCTGCTTCATGAGAACATCTAAAAGCTCTAGTCAGGGCCCTGGGTCCTATTTTGCTAGGTGCTGTACAAAAAGCCATTATTTCCACTCCTTAGCTGTGTATTGATGGATCCTCCAAGCCCTCAGGAAGGCTATGGAGACCCAAATCACCTCTCTCATACTGTCCTGTGAGGGTTCACTCTGTCCCATTCACTCCAGTCCCATGCCACACTTTTGATTGCATTACAGTAGGGTTTAAGGTAATGACTCCTGCAACACCTTTTTCTC
Source organism: Phoebastria nigripes (assembly GCA_035582835.1). Lineage (NCBI taxonomy): Eukaryota > Metazoa > Chordata > Aves > Procellariiformes > Diomedeidae > Phoebastria > Phoebastria nigripes. The sequence goes on from JAYKAV010002999.1 coordinate 419,983, forward strand.
CTTCATTCAAGGTGCTTAATTGTTTTGGGGACTCTCTGAAAATGCACAAAATCATGAAATATAGATCAATTATGCTGTTTAATCCTTTTTGTCTCCATGCAAAATATAATGTCAGGTAATGCTTCTTTTGTCACCATATTGGATCTACTTCCTAAATAAGCATTATGGGGAACTTTGTGTTGTCAGGGTGGCTAAAATGACTAAAGTTCCCTAATCATTAATGATAATGCGAACAAAAATCCTCCCTAATTGTGTCTTTCTGATTAAGTTTAATAAAATGATGGACAAGCTGCTCTAAGCCAGTGCTGACAACAGTAGAAAAGGACCCAACGTCTACTGAGTCAAGCAATGCTAGGGTATGGGCACTGGAGCTTCCTGGTCACTCCTGCTACATCAGCAGAACAGCTCCAAGCCCAGTTTGCTCCCAGGGAACCCATCAGTGTCCAAGACAATTCCTGGGCACTTTCCAGAAATTAGCACAAGTCAGGAGCCAGTCCAAAAGGCCAGTTTGGAAGTTCGGACCCATTTTTTGGAGGGTCAGTGACTTTCATACTAGGGGAGTGCCATGCCATCTGGCCTCAGGGACAAGGAACTGGCCTTGGCACTGATGATTTTATTAGTTTTGATGCATGCAATGCCATAGCTGCTCAGTTCCAGCCTAGTCTTCTGGCACAGAGAGACAAGGTATTTCCAGGTGTGGTCACCTTGCGGTGGCAGCAGGCCATTTGAGAAGTTCTGTGGCACTATTAAGTAACATCCCTTGATTCAACCATGACACAAGGCCTGAGATGGGCATCCTCACTAAAGGGCACTTCAGATTCACTGACCCACCTCCTTTAAGAGGGCTCAAGATATATTCTCCTGGCTAGGTTGTTCTCCTCCCCAGCTTTTTGCAGTTTTGTGAGACAGGTTTGATATTTTCTCTCAAACACAAAGACCAAAGATGGTCTCTCTGACGCAAGAGGTTCCTGACCTGTAAATCACTGAAAGCTTGGGGAGCATTTTGGGTGAACACTGCTATATGCATGCCTTGTTCCCATGCTCTTTCTAAATGACTCTTTTTGATCATTGTTGGAGAGCATCCTGGCCTAGATGGACTTCTGGTCTCTCTTCTTAAGGCTTGATTTGTGTACTTATGCTTTAAGGCCAAGAATGAGTTATTGCTATAGTCTCTGGGAACGGGAAAACTTTGCAATTTTTTTGTTCATAACTTGGAAAGAAATACTATTATCTGTAACATATGTGCCTTACCTCTTAGGCATGGAGGAGCTCTGAAGGGTTGGTGCTAGCATAAAAATATATAACCACATGAAAGATGCAAATAATGCTTGATTTCACAGTGAATAAATACTAGCAACGTGTATGGCCATATCAATGCATGCAAAAAATGAATGCAAGAACAAATATTTCATGTACTACACCTGTTTTTCTATGGGTTTGTATGTGAAAGGGAAAGGCCAACGCAGATCCTGTTGCGAGTAACAAGGGTGAGCTTACACTACAGTTTTTCCTTTCAGTGGGAGCACTAATAACTGTTTTTTCTCTTCTTGGACACCTGCTTTTACAAAACTTGTAGGAACATAGTATCTCTGAGTCCACAAATGTGACTGAAATTGGCCAGGGGGTTCAAAGTTTTTTATGGAGGAACGATAAACAGGAGAGCATAAAAACCCACACAGTGTGATCTTAAGAGACTCATTTCCTTCTAAAATAATTTTCTTTAACAGAAAGAATTAACAGCCTAAAGCAATCACTCCATTTTTATTTGCACGGTCCCTGCTATGAGTATATATTTATGTGTGTGTATCTCACACACGTGAGCAAGCACACATGTCACCATGCATTCCTATGCATGTATTCCCAACACAAACCTTGCGAGAAACCCGCCACAAATAAGTTACCTGGCATTGCATAGCTGTGTGTTTATCCCCCACAGGAACACCGGTAATCTCAATTGAGTGATATCCCTAATTTACAGTCAGTGGGATTTCTAAAAATGATGGGGGATGCCTTGTCTCAGCATCCGCTGAAGTTGACGGGCTTGTTTTCGCTTACCTACATAAAGATTTACAAGATTGGCGTCTGCAGAGCCATCACTTTCAAAGGATGAATGCGTAGGCATCAGGACCCTGTGCCAGGGATTAGACAGGAGAATCGGGGCCGAAATTATTTACAGGGAACACCTGAACTCAAGAAACATAGAAAACCTTTTGTATAGCAAAAACGACTGACCTCAGAATAATTTACCTTTGCTAGATTTCTAAGGTCCTATTGCTGGGCCCTTTTTTTTTTTTTTTTTATTTCACATTTGAATGTCAGCAGGTCAAAAGGAACAGTTAATGCTGATGAATATTTCCCCCTCAGCAAAGATATGTGGTGGCCAGCCCAAGGCCAATGAATTGCAATTTCTAAACAGTGTCCCATTTATCTCTCCCCTCCCCCTTCCTCCACTACTTGCTTTTATATTTTTGTAACTATAATTGTAGTTAAATTAGAAATAACTGACGGGCAAATCCAGTCAGATGGAAAGAAAATTGCGGGAGATTTATTTTATTTTGATAAAAAACTGACRTTGCCTTTTGTTTTTGTCAAAAAATGACTATATTTTTCCTTCTACCATGAATTGTGAAATCTATCACGAAATGGGTAAAAATTATTGAAGGAAATGGTGGTGTTAACCTGAAGGGGAAAATCATTAATGTTGATGTATTTCATTCAATTTTAAATGTAGAATTTATTTTATTTTATTTTATTTATTTGGCGTTGGGGAACTAGGGAAAAGGCAGGAGACTTGCAAAGGACTCTATGTGCCTTTAAGTCAAAACATCTATTTTAAAAATACTCTTCCCTCCTTTCCTCCTGCTCCATTTTTCTAAATAAAGGATATGAGATGTTGTTGTTGGTGGTGTTTTTTTTCCTAAGCAAAGAGGACCCCCTCGGCGCATTTTTCTTTTCAAATGTGAAATGAGGTGGAAAATCCTCATTTCACGACAGGAAGGACAAATATTGACACAAAGTTAATATTTGTCAGGAGCCCTAGAAGCAACCTGAGTGCTAAAATCTCATATAGATATATATGTTTGTGTGTCTATGTGTGTGTGTGCATGTATATAATTAAATAATAAACTTGACTTGATGATAAGGGAATCTGCAGAAAGCAAAATCTGCTCTCTAAGGCTGAGGAAACAGCTGGAGAGGGTGGACACACACACTCTCCACATACTATTTCTCTCTTTTTCGTGCACCGAGTGGGACACACACACGGCACATGTGCCCGTGCAAGCACCCRCCACACACATGCCCTTTTCCTCTGCTCGGGTGCACGCAGCTCCCGGTGTGACATTCAACCTTATCCGTGCACACATTGCTACAGATATGAACATCTTCTCCATCATTCCCACCCATTTGTAGGGTCTCCAGTTGACTTGCACTCACCAGGTTTCTCTTTCTTTTTTCCTCATTTCCCCCCCCCCCCCAAACACATGTGTGTGCAAACACACACGCACATACAAATATAACCTGTTTAATCTAATTTCACCCATTGCGGGGGGATGCTTCTGGAATTTATCACTGTTATTGTTCATCGCCAATGTAAATAGCACATGTCAGCTCAATATTCAGTGGTCACTCAGTATTTATTAAGTCCTGTCCACTCTGGCCTTTTTTAGAGGAAAGCCCCGGGGCAGATTAGCTGCTGGCCCTGACACGCCGCGTCACTTATCTATTCACATTGATTATGAGAGTCAGCTGTGGCCAGGACTCACTTTTTCCTTCTCCTCTCAGACCCCTCTTACAAGCACCCCTGCTTGGATTTTCATGAGGAAATAATCAGATTAGGGCTTCAGCGGCGAGTTCATATGGAGTTCTCTTTCTCCAATGTGCTACTAACTAAATAAACGTGTTTTGTGGTAAATTGTAAATGACATTATGATTACTAAGGCCAGCATGGGTTTCATTTAAAAGTGATCGAAATTGCAGGCTGCAGAAATTGTGACTGGCAGATAAGGCCATTTGGAAGGAGACAAGCAACAATACGTGTGCGTGCATGGGCGTGTGTGTGTGTCTGTGTGTGTACAGGAAACCAAGCAAAACCGCTTTGCAAGGCAGGCAGGGCAAAGGAAAGTCCTGGGAAATCACAAAATATCAGCAAATCCCATTTGTAGACAAGAGAAATATCACCGGGGGGAGATGGGGGGTTTCCAGGAGAGCAGACGATGAGACCTGTCAGCCTTTGTGGGCTGGCTGCCTGCTGCAGGGTGCATCCTCCCAGCGCTCCAAGGACAGTACCGAATGTCTCTGAGTGCAGCGTTTCCACTTCTGCTTCTGAATGGAGTTGCTGCTCCCTCTCCCTTTGCCCCCAGCACATGCCGACAGCAAAATACTTACACTGATAAAGCAAAAAAAAGGGAAAGGCAAGAAAAAGGGAATGAAAATGGTAAGCTGGTGTCTAAAAATAGGGGCTTCTGCACAGATCTTATCTGACTTGGACCTCCTCCCTGAACAAAGCTTGACATTTGTGTAATTTCATCGCTTTCCTCGGTGACGTGCAGAGTGAGAGCTCATTCTGGGAAACGCTTGCAGACCGGGGTATCGGTCTGCACATGAGGAATCCCCTTGAAATAAACCATAGGTAAGCGTCCACAGGATCCAGGCATCGAGAGGTAGCTACAAGCAGAGCCCAGACTGATTTCTCATAGTTCATTTCTTTTCCAGGCGGCTGGTATTTTCTTCTAGCAGTGAGTCTCACAGTTACAATGTTTCCTTGATAAGGGAAATGCCCCTTTATTAATCCAAAACTTTGTGACTCTCAAGGATGTTGCTGTCCCTTTCTTTTTATCATTAACGCCAGGCATTTCTGATCTGCATGCATGTCCTCAAAGCCGCTGAATGAGGAACGCACGGTTAGTTTAGACATTGGCCGTGCCTTGCCTAACACGTTCGTGAGCACAGCTAACTAGGGAAGGAGCAGGCTCAGGGAGGGAAGGAGGATTATAGCTGGCTACAGCAGCAAATTCCTCCTTTGATTTTATTTTGAAGAGAGGAAGGAAAAACAGAAACACACATCTTTTCCTAAGATGCTCCAGGCAGAAATGTTTATGTTTTTGGTGCCCGTATCTGAACTCATTTACTTTTATTCTCTCTTTATAATCAGTGATGATCTCATCATTATAGCCTGAGGCACAATTTCTCTCATCTTAAAGCAGAGACCTATATTTGGTCAGATGGAGGATACCCTAACTCAAAAGACTGGATGGATTACATCTCTTCTGTATAGATCCTTCCTTAAAAGGATCCTCTTGACTTGTCTCCACAGACACTTAGGATGGGATTCGGTGGCAAATTCTGACATACATGGAAGTGTCTTAGCTCCTGTTATATTCAGTGAAAGAATACCTAAAGTGTTACCTAAAGTGGCTTTTGTACTCCCATGGATCATGTGTTACATCTACAGATATTGTAGCTACCCAAAGAAGTCCAGGTGTCATTAGGCACTTGTGTTTAAGTGACAGGATCCTACCTCTGGTCAGTAAAGTTAGAGGATTGTAAAGGGCAATCCAGCTGACAAAACAGAGGTATTTTAGGGTGAACTTCATTGCTTTCTAAACTGCTTTGTCTTCTGTATTCATGGCTGGGGAATTGGGAGTGTTTGAGTTACCATAAATGTGTGTCTAGTGTAATTTCAGGTGCTGTGGGGTGTCCCACCGGGCCTCCAGCTGCCACCCTTGTAGCGCATAGGTCTTCTGTAGACCCTGTGCCACATGCCTCAGATACCTCAGGGCATCCCATGAGATACTAGATGCCTGCCTGTGGGCAAACGATTTAAACTCCAGATCTCCACTGACCGCAATGGGAGCTTAGACACTTGGAGCACRTGTAAGGGTCTCTGCTATTTGTAGGTGTCTGAATCTGGTAGTTTCTTCTAGCTCTAAAACTTGGTGAGGCAGTTCACCGCTGGAGTAGATTAATGATGTTCTGGTCCTTTCTAGTTTTTTTGTTTGAGATACAATTCCTGTGAGTGGGATGAGAGGGCTTCATGCAGAGTTAAACTATCTTTCCAAAGAATTGCAGTCATACCCTGATTTGTTACCCTGCTACAGGCTTAGAACAAGGAGAATGTAGAAGACATAAGGACATAGGGACGTAGTGGTGGGTCAGACCAAAGGTCCATCTAATGTGCCTGTTCTTTCAACAGTGGCCATAATTCGATATCTAGAAAGAACAAGGCAAGTGTATATGGTACTTCTCTGTCATTCATTAGCAGTCTTCAACCATTTTCAGCTCAAGGACATCTTGAGGTAGATGTGGTTTCTATCTATTTAATATCCCTTAGTGTCCAGGCTTTTCTTAAAACTATGTAAAATTCTAGCACCAACAAAAGTGACTTTGAGCACTAAATGGGAAAATAAGCAACTATACCACAAACTGTTGAGATGATGTCTGTAACAATTCATATTTTTTTTCTCTCCCCGTCTCCCTTTATTCTCCTCCAGGAATTTACAGAGATGACAGCAAGTGTATCTTCAAGCCCTCAGTACAAGGCTACTTCTGCAAACAGGCAGATCACGCACTTGTCATCCTAGAAAACTTGGACCCCAGTATGGTCAGACAGAGACTGTTTCCAGTGGTAGCAATGACTGGCAGCTTTATGGACACCTTCAGTGACATGACGTCACATGCATCGTGTTATCCTGCAGAGCATCGTTCTACTCTCTTTTCTGTGTTGCCATCCACCAAACTGGCTACAATTTGCTTCCCAGACCTAGCACCTCTGACTTTCAGACTCTACCTCCTCAGTGGCCAAAACACAACCAGACTGCCCCTTGCTATATTCTACAATGAACCACTCAGCCTTCGTGTTTTCATTCAAGGGAAATATGTCTCTCCAACCCCATCTTCTTTCTCACTGAATGAAGGGGCAGGAGCCAATTACTTTAGCTTTGAGGACAATCTTCTCTATGTTCTCCTGCATGAGAAGGAACCTGTAGAAATAGTTGCTGGCCTTTCCCTTCTTGTGGCTTTCACTGTAACTGAGGCTGTTGGGGAAGAGGGTGAAGCAAGTACAATACGTCGATTAGCTGATTTCTTGAAGGTTGGTCGTGACCAAGTCAGAGTAGTCCATCATGTGCTGGGAAGTGAAAGCATGTTGAAGGTAATCRCAACCAATGCTAGTAAAAAGAAATATCACTGCCCTAACATGGCATTTTGTACAGCCTTTCATAGCAGGTCTAGCTCACAGAAAGTGGGGAGAGGACCAGTGAGTACCAGAGCTCTGCAGCCATCTGATGCGGCTGGTCCATCAAGAGTGCTCATCATTGAACTTGGTGATCCACCAGGCCATCCAAGAAATGAGTTGACAAGTGACAACTTAAAGAGTTTGGCCAGAACAATTATCAACACTCATCAGACTGGAGACCTTCAGAGAGGCCTTGGCTTGCCACTTGATACCTTAATGGTGACTCAGCCTGCCTTACTGTTTCCAGCAGAAGCTAACAATAGGTAAGTATCAGATGTGGTATCAGCAGATACTGATTTAAGTGTAGTGAGGCAATTTCACCACTTGATCTGCTTATTAAGATAGGAAGTAAGTTCTCCATTGACTGAAATATGACTAACCATGGTGAAACACATTATAAAGTTTCCATGACAGAGCTATGCCCAAGTTCTAGCTGCACTCCTGAGTGTGAATTACTGTGTTATTCTGCTGGTGCTCCTGGATCTCTGTAGTGCAGAGGTGTCCATGGTGCTTTAAACCATGAACAGAGTTCTTGGATGTTTGCCTTGAAACTATAAAATATTGGGTAAAGTCAATGTTTCTAAAGAAGTTCAGACTACAATGGCTCTTAAATTTTAAACAATTAAATCTACAAATATTTATAAATTGATGTAGCACCAGAGATGTGTTATGAAAGACAGGTTGTTGCCTTAACAAACTTGCAGGTCTAAACCTTGATTCATATACTTTTAAACTTTAAGGCCAGAAAGGACTGTTTAATCTTCTACTTCAATCTCTTGCATGACACAGGCCACTGTTGTTCACTTTGATACCTCAGGGTTGACCTTTCTTTTTGGCTAAAATACTTATTCTAGAAAACCATCTGGTCTTGAAGATATAAGAGCTGGACATATCCAATACTACCTGAATGCGTGCCCAGATGTTGGATGCTATCCCTGTTCTTGTCGTCACAAGTACTTGCCCACTTTCTCTTCTCAGCCTGTCTCCAGCTTCCCGTGAGAGTCTCTTGTTCTTTCCTTCACTGTTACATCAGTGAGTTTCTGGGCATTGACTCTTCCTCATCCTCCAGATACCTCCAGAGTAATCAAATCACTTAGCTGTCTGCTTTTTAATAAATTGAAAGGTTTGAGTTCTGGAGAGTGTTTCTTTCCTTCTCTGTCTCTGTTTTCTGAATCCTTTTTGAAGTGTGTATGTCTGAAAAGCCAACAGTTTTCCTCCGTATCAGTTCCATACATTAAAGTGGTACTAAATCCTGTTTTCTACTGACAGAATTCAATGATGCTATTAGCCCATTTTTTCCACAGAAATAGGAGAACTCATGATCCTCTGTTTGCTCACTGTATTCACTAATTCCTTTTCAGTTCTAGCTTTCCAGGACCAAATCCATCCAGTCTGTTTGCCCCGATCCAACACACCACATGGTATGGGTGCCCATGTTTGACTGTTCTCTCCATAATCTATCAGCCCACCAACGCTTCTGTGCATTTTATGTTTATATTTGTTTCTTGACGTAGATAAAGCATCAGGCCAGCAGCTGATTTTGACAGAACAACACAGGACAGTCCTTTATTTTATAATGATTTCCCAATGTGAGGTACCTTTTGAGCTCTGTCAGTTACCTAGTTCTTGGCCAGTTTTGTACATACTAATTTTTTATTGATGTTCTGTACCAAGACTCAGTTTTTGAAGGTCATTTTTTTTCCTCTTCTCCACAGCAACAAGCAACCCTTCCTGTCCCTCCTTCCTCTGTCCCCGTCTTGCTCTTTTCAGCCTCTTGCAGCCACTATTTGCATGGCCCAGATGGCAGCCCTTATCTGCAGAGAAGGCTGTGAGGAGCAAGGCTGGGAAGGGAGCAGACAGCAGTGTATTTCAGCCTCAGATCCTGAATCTGTATTAAAAGCATATGGGAAATATGAAAAAGGTAATATCCCATCTGTTTTTAATAGGGAACATGGGATTTGATGTTTGGCAACCTTATTGTGTACTCTCTTGATATTGCATAATGTTATTTTTTGATGTTGTGCACTACTGAGCCTCACCCGAGTATAAGCATATTCCATCTATGCAAGAAAGAAGTTGGATTTGTCTAAGACTTACTTTCTCTAATTAATACCATATCCTCTAACATTTACCACTGACCCCTATACCATCCTGATGTCTGTTGGCTGCTAGTGATACAAACTACTATTCACACGCTTAACTTTTTTACTAGGCACTGTGGGGCTTATGGTAGTGAAGCACCCACAGTAAGGTGAAGCACCCACTGGTCTGTGACCATAGAAATCTTTGTTTTGTTTTGTTGTTTGGTTTTGTTTTGTTGGTTTTGTTTTGTTTTGTTTTGCTTTTTCTGAAGTGGTGTTATATTAAGCACACTGGGAAATTATTATTTGCAAGATCAAATCTTAAATCAGGGCGAAACTCTGAAGATATACAATATTTTTTATCAGCAGAACTAACATCACTATTGTCAGTGGGGGTATTTGTGTTACCATGTAGGATACTACAAAATGGGACAGCAAAAAAAGTTGTAGGAAGTTTTACAGCCTGTGATAGAAAATGTTATCCTGTCTTTATGCCATCCTAAGACATGCCATAGCCTGCAGAGTGTGACAGGTAAGGGACCCCTCATTCAGTGTGTCCATTATTGATGATCAGAACAAGAGGAGCAACAATAGCTACACTGTGGGAAAGGAACAAGGTATAGATTTTTTAGAGTAAGTTCACCAGAACCCTATTAAATGCCTATAGGTTCCTGAATGCATCAGTGTAACATCATGGTGGGGGAAGCAGAGATGACCTAAAGGAGAGGACCACCCTCTTCTATGTGCCAGGGAAGAAACCTTGTGGCTGCCTTTTTTCAGGCACAAATGACATCTTCTCCACACTGGGGACTGCTCTACCAGCTGAGGTTTGCCTTCTCATCTGTGCATGCTCTGTGAAACCAGTCTGAGCAGCGAGGATCAGGACAGGTGCCTAGGAAGGAGGCTGTTTTATTATAGGGACAAGAGCAGTGCTAGCTTGAAGCCATAGATTCACCGTCTCCGTAGGGGAAGACCTGGGACATATATTCAAGAGAATACTAACATCACCAGATCATAGGACCAGCTCAGAGCTCATCCACTCTTAGCTGCTTGGGCTCCTCTGCAGTGTTATTTATTGCTCCCCATCAGTCATAGTTTTTCTGGAATTACTCATGGCTGACATTTCTGATGCAATAAGGCCACAGATAACTTGTGAAATGAAATCAGGGTTTTCCTGTTGGGACATGTAGTATCCCCACTGTCTATCTGTCTCTCTTTAGGCAGTACATGCTAGCACAGGCAAGGATAATGGGGCTGGGATTACAAGTCAGGCTAAGTATTCCCGTGTATTTTTCTGTGGAAGGAAAAGCGAAATATTTTCACCCCTGAGTCATGCAAAATCCAATCAGGCTGTCAGATATACACAGAACCTGCACTCCTGCCGGGCCAGTCTCCCTGCGGTTTCAGACTTGATGCTCCTCTTGCATCAAGACAACAACAAAAAGATCTTTGATCAGCAGAGACTGGGTGTTCGTCTTTGCAGCTCAGGACAGTGAGGCTGAAGGGAGCCTTGGAAACCTTGCTAGGCAGTAAGTCTGTATATCACATTGCCAAGCCTTTAAAAAAATGACTTGTCTGTTATGATTTGAAATGCTTTTTTACATGATTTTAATTTAACTCCTTTGTTAGGGTCACTTCAAGCACGGCTCATTGGTTTGTCAAGGAAAGACAGAGGTGATTGCTATGACTGCTATAGTCTTGCACAGCTGGAGAATCAGAGAGGTGACTATCACATAGTTTTATCTTCCCATGAATGTCTGTGTATTAATATATACTGCAATGTATTTACAGATAGAAATAGCCGTTTTGCAAAGTTTGCCTAATATCAATATAAATATAAAAGTGAAAGAACAAGAGAGCACAACAGCGAATGTATTGTGTGTGTTGGTGTGGCTGCCTTCATACAAAATCAGAAATATAAAGCTGGACAGTCATCCAGAAGCCATTTAGTCCATATCCCCACACTAGAGCAGGGTACTTTGCTCCTTCTTGATGAACCTTTAACCTGCTACRAACTGAAATTTGAAGGCATTAATCTTTCTTTTTTTAATCTTTAATCTTTTATTAAGAGTTAGGTATGGGGTAGCATGTGAAAAACAGTGTGCRTGCAGGAAATAACGGTGTTTGAGACTCACAGCAAGCAATAAAAGTGAAGCAAATCATCAAAAACTGCTCATTCAGACAGCAATACCCATGCAGAGGACTAAATGAGAAATTACAACTAATTCGCTATGTCACACCACATATACGCAGGCAGGCAGGGTTAGAAGTCCAAACTAGATTAATTCTGACACATCCTAACCCCAAAGTGCTTGGATTTGGCAACCTTCATGCAGGTTTCAGGCAGGTTGCTGTATGGAATTGCACAGGGTTTTAAAGAAGGGAGATGACAACTTTTTTTCCTGTGTAGGGATCCAACTTTTCCTCCAGTGGGTAGGCAAAGGCAGGATGCTAAAAATCGTGACCTCAGAGCTGCAGCTATTGCAGCGCTGAGGCTCTATCAAGGTTTTATCTGCCACACGCCCCTGAAGTAAAGATGTGGAAACGGTGATACTCAGGGGCTTAAACTGTAAGCTTAAAATCTCCTTAAAATTAAGGTTACATAATTTTAAGTCAGATGTTCATAGGGACACTGCAGAGGGTATATTCTTGAGTAGCATGTGCCACTCTGCTTGTTGATGTACAAAAAAGACAAACTCAGTTCAAGTAGATACAGGGAAGGACATTTAAGATGATCATGGAAATTGAGTTTATTTTAAGATGTAAGGAATAAAAGAGCTTGTTTAACTTGGCAAAGCAAGGCTGAGGGGAGATATCATCCTATCTGTGAAAATACGTTGGAGAAGTAAATACCAGAGAGGAAGCTCTAGACACTAATGGACAATGACAACACAGGAACAAACGGGTGTAAAGTATCAAGATGTAAATTTGCATTTAAAAATAGAAGAAGGTTCCTCCTCAGAGAATAAACTGGAAGAATCTGCCAATAGAACTGGAAGAAGACCATTTCCCATTCGACACCACTCTATTTTCCTGATTTTTTCCCCCCTGTTGTGGTTTAACCCGGCAGGCAGCTAAACACCACACAGCCACTCGCTCACTCCCCGCCGCCCAGTGGCATGGGGGAGAGAATCCGAAGAGTAAAAATGAGAACACTTATGGCTTGAGATAAGAACAGTTTAATAATTGAAATAAAATATAATAATAATAATAATAATAATAATAATAATAATAATATATAATGAAAAGGAAGATAACAAAAAGAGAGAGAAATAAAACCGAGGAAAGACAACTGATGCAAATGAAAAAAACCCAAAACCAATTGCTCACCACCAACTGACTGATGCCCAGCCAGTCCCTGAGCAGTGGTCCCCTGGCTAGCTTTCCCCTAGTTTATATACTGATCATGACATCATATGGTATGGAATATCCCATTGGCCAGTTTGGGTCAGTTGTCCTGGCTGTGCCCCTCCCAGCTTCTTGTGTATCTCCAGCCTTCTCAGTCAATAGAGCATGAGAAGCTGAGAAGGCCTTGACTCTGTGTAAGCACTTCTCAGCTATAACAAAAACATCCCTGTATTATTAACACTGTTTTCAGCACAAATCCAAACCATAGCCCCATACTAGCTACTACGAACAAAATTAACTCTATCCCAGCCAAAACCAGCACACCCCACATGGCTAAAGCAATATTCTGAACTTTTTTTTTTTTTTTTTTTTAATAGTTTGGGAATAGCTGAGACCCATTTTTGGCCAACATCTCATTTAGCAGTCTGGTAAAACTGTGGAAAAGTACACATGAATAAACTTACAGTGAAACCTAGAAGGTTTCTAATCAGAGGAGTGGGATGCTGTAATGGGCATATAGGAGCGATGGGATGAGAAACTTCATCAGAATAAAGTGGAGGCTATACATGTATAAACAGTTTTATGTCATATAAAACTGTGTGATCATATTTCACTTTAGGAATCAGGATGAATTTCACTATTTTGTTCTCAATTCATAATTCTTTTCAAACTGGGAAACTGGGTAGTTGTGGGATCTGTCAACAAGAGGTAGATGGTCATCAAGAACTCAGAGACTCAGAGAGATCTTTCTGCATGGAAGATGGTGGCAATGGAGGTCTGTGTGTGAAAAGAGTTTGAGGGAAGTCATTCTGGATCCCAGAGATGAAGCTTTTTTATCACAAAGCCTTCTGATAATTTTTTGCTTCTGGTGGCAATTTTAGCAGAAAATCCAGGAACTGAATGGGCATCAAAACTGAACTATCAGCATATTGGTGATGTCAGGAAGGCACAGTGATACCACTGATGATGATGCCACACAAGGTCTTTGACTATGTAGATGTTAGACCCCAGGTCTGCTATTCTAGCATTTTTCTTTGAATTGAATTCAGAGTGGGGAAATTGAGGAGATATCTTGTGGCCCCCATCCATGGTCAGTAGAGGAATTAAATTGCAGCTTAAGCAGAAATATTTTTCATTCAGAGACTGTCCTAAATAAATACAAAGTATACCTTGAAGAGTAAGTATATGAGTCATTTGTGCAGGTTGAAGGTAGTGCCACAATATAGATTACTGCTAATTATAATGATGTCTGTCCATAAGATTGAGTGTCTGCCTTTGGGGGGAAAAAAAAACCAAAACAGTCAAAGTAGTCTGCCCCTTTGTATATGATCCWTGTGTGAAGCAAGTATTTCCCTTGCAAGTTTTCAAACAAATCTCCAAAATACCCCTCTGACAACAGCCATGGAGCTTCACGTTGCCACCGCAAATCAGATAATAATAGTTTTCCACCACTGCTCTCTTGGACTGGAACCCTTCTGGCAGTGTAGGAGTTAAAGGGTCTATCACCGACTACCAATCCCCCAAGCTACATTCCCCCTCTGAGCCTTATTTTTAAACTACGTTTCTGTTAGTATTTACTGTACATGGTAAACCTATCTAAAAATTTGCCAATCCCACTCAAAGGTGACATCGGTGAGTTACAAGGTTCAGGCAATTAGAAGTCCCACCCCCACTGTAACCGTGGTGGAAACCACAGCTTGCTCTGGCAATGGGCTTCCAAAAACCAACCAGTTCCTCTCCAGGAAGGGAGCAGGAGGTAGGAGAGGTGAAAAGAGAGCAGGAGAGAACAGAGGAGGAGGAAGATAAAGAGGGTAGGAGAGAAACTCGGGAAAAGGAGTACTGGACTTTGCGTGTCTCTATGGGAGGAAGGAGGCATATATTGCCATATATTCCCCTCACCAGTGTGGGTCTTTGAAATTGAGGGGTTTGTGTTATGAAATTTAAATCTCAGTTAAAATGAAGGGGATCAGCTCAAGAGGAGCTTCTCCCAATTCCCCAGTGTTCCCCCAGAAGTTACATGCAGGAGAGCCATGAGTGTCCCCATCATCTTTCTCGGGGACTGGAAAGAGATCTGGTCCCAGCTCTGGTACCCCAGTGCTGTCAAACAAAACCTGCCTTGATCATATCACATATGGATCCATTTTCCTCCTTAAGAATTAACGGGACCTGCGGTAAAAGCAATGATTTACACGACACGTGCAGACGGCAGAGAGGAGCCGCCAGCCATGTCTCCGAGGGATCGATCCTTTCCCCAATCTGCCTTATTTAACATGTGAATGGTGTCACCTCTATCAGCAGAGCTTGGCTGGCGTGACATTCGAGTGAGTGACGGCCGTGTCAGCTCCCAGGTCAGCCTGCTTTGCTGTCATATCGCGCTCTTGACAGCTGCTGTGCGTCGGATGGGAAAGGAAGAAAAATTCTTCAACATGCTTTGTTAGCAGGAGCCTGGCGAGCAAAGGGTTAAATAGCTTTGGGTGCTGGGTCTTTGTGGGGGTGTATGCATGTATACATATATATATGTGTGTGTGTATATATATATACACACGCACACACCTTGGTTTGGCTGTAGGACCTCACGCCCGCAGGCCACAGTCACATTATCATCTGGAAATTGGATAACGACAGCACAATGACAAATCCAGGTTGCTTGCAATAAGGTGCTAATCCCTTTGCTTTAATATCGGAGCAGCGTGTAATGATGTTTGGACATCACTCCAGTTTACTGACGACCCCACTGGGGCCGGCAATAGAAGCGTACAACTGTCTAACAAGCCATCAGGTGACCGCCGTCGTCAAAGCAACGGAGGATGCAATCTAATCTTCCCTCCATCCCTTCCAGCTCCCAATAAGGACCAGATTATAGAAGTGGCCCATCAATGCTTGGTAACTCGAATCAATTAACGTTAATTCGCACAATGCTATGATGTATTGTGATCACTTTCATTTCGGAGAAGGGGGAAGAAATTGCTATAATTCACCTAAAATGAGGTTGTCTATGGTGCTGAGGTATTAATTGGGTGTCCATATTAAATGGAAAAGGAGCACGGTAGTGAAGGAAAAGTGGATGAGTGACTCTCTTGGCTGCTATTGACCTATCAGAAGAAGACAGTGCCCTTTTCCTTTGCTTTTATCTATTACAGTTTTCCCTATTGCGTGTCAAGTTGATGTATTATAAAAAATTCATTTGGTGACCTTTCACCCCCCTAGCAGATTAAACAATTTCACTGGGATGGCATCATTAACAGGGCCTTGCATTTAATGATGATTTCTCTAAAAGGCCACGGAGATTCGATTTTAAGCTAACAGATTTATTGCACTATTATAACATATCGTAAAAAACTGTACCACCTACGGTCTGGTTTTAGGATAGAAACTGTTTAAGAGTTTATGTGGAGCTTAAAGTGGTATTACCTTGGGATACGCAGCAGCGGCAAGGCTCTGACCTCCGGCGGGATGCTGTTTACATTTAATAAAAGACGTTTCTCCAACAGTAAACTTCAGGAGTGTGTTATGGAGGAGGCCTGGCTTAGCTCCTTGCCACTAGCAGGCGGCTTTGTAAGTAGGGGTATTTCCACTCATCTACAGTAATTAATGGAAGCCACTAATGAATATGGAGGATGTTTCTCTCCTATCTGATGCATCGGCTCTGTCCCTCTCCTTCTAAACGCTCCTGGTAATCCCACCTCACCCTTGAGTGGATCCATTAAGTCCCTCCAGTCTCCCTGTTTTTCTTTTTTTAAGGTGTCTTATCACTCCAGACCACAGGAATCTGGACTCCACCAGCTGCATCCACCAGGCAGCTGCTTGCCTTCAGCTTTTGATGCCACTGGGATTGAAAAGTGCTAAACGAAGGTTGCCTGAGCAGGGGGAAAGACTGGCCTTATTGGGGAGACATGTCTGTGTGTTCCTGGACAGCTGTGTTCATGCTCTGTGACTATATTTACTGATTTGTAACATGGGGAAAAAAAATCCTGAAAGCGAGATTGGGAGCCATTTGGAGCTTGGACAGTCTCTAGCGAACAGAGAAATGGAGATCTGATGGTGGTAGTGCCCCCAAAAGCTAATGTCAGAAGAAGTTGGTCAAAAAGACTGGGTATTTTAATTAATACATAGTCCAAGAGATTATGCATTGGACCTCTTTTTCAGAACTTTTTCAGTCTAACCAACTTATCTGATGCTTTCAACAGCCACGAAATATCCAGCTTCTAACTAAAGCACCTTTGTTTTATGAAAGGAAACCCTCACAATGATTAGATAAAGAAGCATACTCCTCTTGTCCAGCCTTGCCCACAGAGGCAATTCAGTTACTTGTTTCTTATCCGAGTTCACTGTCAATCTAGGCCCCCTTGCTACTTCTCCACACTACTAGTGTTCTCTTGTTAGCTTTCTGCCATCACAGCATCTGACCTCCAGGGCAGAGGACACATGGTTTCGTTCAAAGCTCCCTGCTGGTGTTGGCTAGAATATTCATTTAGGTGCCTTGGTTTTTGAATTTTGGTCTTATTGACTCAACCTACATGAAAGAAGAGAAACATCAGTAATGTCCGACACCATGTGTCCTGTTCAGTCCGTTAGTCTAGTCCTCATAAGGAGATATGATCAGTATTACATATTTATTGTTTCTCTGTTGTCAAGGAAAGCTGAAGCCTACTTTGCACTGGAGTTTATTTCCRCTAGCTTTGATTTCTCTCCATACCATGGGAAAACATGGGCATCTGTGGAAATAAAAGTCATCCTTTGGATAGCCCTTTTGCTTAAAGTAGGAATGATCTCCAACTCCTCACCATCTTCTGGATGCTTGTGTCTCTCTTTCCCTGTCTCTATTACTTAATGATAAGATCTGCAGGGGGAGACAAAGCTCTGAACAGCGCAGCTGAGAGGGCACAGGTACCTGGTGTCTGGCTAACCTCATCACCACACGACATGAGAACACACTTCTCAGCCAAAGATACTAAAATTCTGACAGCCCTTCTGGTGAATTTGCACCTACTTTGCCCTACACAAGTCCTCAGCTTGCCTGTCTCTTGTCTTCACTACAGCATCTTCTTTCTTGTAGCCTGTCTTCTCTTCACCAGCAATCACCAYCTTTTCAAGAACAAAAAAATCCCACCTCTTTGGCTTGACCATGATGCATATTGACATATTATTCATTCCTCAAATTCATCCCGATCTCCTTCCCCTTCCAAGGATATACTGATGCTGCAACACCAGCATTGCCGACATACCCAGACAACTGTTCAATTAGTTTCATTGTCTATGTTTATTAGGAAATTAAATATGCCAGGGACTGTTCTCTGGCACCAAGGTCAGCTGATATGGATCAGCCTATGTCCATAAAATTAAATTCTCTCACCCACCATTTCAGGGTGGCCTCATCCAAACTGCCAAGTGAGAATATTCTCTGACTGTATAGCTCCAAGAYCACTTGAGAGTTGTCTTGGACTTTGCTATTGAGCCTGGACCACAGCTTGGTGTGGTGATGGACTGACAGTTAAACAGTAGAGGTGATCAAGTTTCAGTGCCAAGGCTTGTTATTTTTAATACAGATGTATGTTTTCTAATATAGATGTATCCATCGACTTTAATGGACTCTTGACCCAGGCTCTGCATCTGATCKCTTTCCCCTTAAAGTCAACTGATAATAATAGCTATTATTATTATTGTTATTGCTATTGTTGTTACTGTTGTTATTATTATTATAGTTGTTACTACTATCATTATTATTATAGTTCTTATTGTAATTATAATTAAAAGGACAAGCTCTCCTTGATTTCAGGGAGACTTCCTTCCCTCTGCCCCAAATCTCTCCACTTAGTTTCTCAGTCATGCCTTAATACCTGCAGTAGATCCTCTGCTTTCCACAACCTCTAATTTCCTTCCTACTGAAGAGCAGACACTTGCTCTGCTGCAGAGTCTCAGCATGTTCTGCAGACATGTGTTGGCACTGATGGTGAAAGGATCTGGGATCCTGACCCTGGTGTCCCTGCTGACTACGGTATCACCATCAGCGCCTGCTTGCCCGCTATGCCCACATTTAGAAGAGCTGCAAGGCACTGAGCAACTGAGGTGCTCCCCATTGAGCGCTGTCAGCAGGGAATTGCAAACCAGCCTGCTCCTTCCCAGCATGAGACTTCAGGGTAGTGATACAACAGCATGCTCTTCTTGCCCATCAGGAGAAAGGCAGGTTTCCTCGCTCCAGCCCTTGCTAAGCTACAGGCATGCTCGTCCGTCCCCACCTCCCAGCTGCAAAGCTATTCCAGGAAAGCCTATTTTCCTTCCAGCACAAATCACCACGGGAGCAGCAGGCTGCTCCTCTCTCCTCCTCCTCCACATTGACACTCACTCGCAGGAACGTAACTCGCCCCGTGTGCAGGGTTGCACCCTAAGGCAGGGGCTCCCTCACAGCAAGCGTCAGGTTGGACCGTCTGGGATATAAATGCCATGTTCTGTGCTGTGTTAGCTGGATACAAATTACCTGCAAAGAGACATTAATTTTTAACCATGCATGTGTATTTTTGTTTTGTTTTGTTTTCTTTGCCATTACTCACCCTAGGGAGTGGGAACTACTTCCACAACCACATTTTGCAGCAGCCTTCCTTTAAGTGTGAGGTGAGCACAGTTTTACTGTGTGGGGTTTGAGGTGTGGAGTCAGGGCATTTCATGCCAACATTTTTCCTGTTTGTTGGCAGTTTTAAAGAAGGTGGAGAGAGAAAAAAAATATTTTGGGCTTACAGAAGCTGTGCCAAGGCTCACCTAAACTTGTCTGGACTTAGCTGGAGCCAGGGAGCTCGCAGAAAGTGCAGATCTCTGCCATGAAAATAGGAGTGACTTGGTGTATTGTTCCTGCAGTGAGTTTCAGTCACAYTGCTGAATGCACATTTATGGAAGGAGGTGGATAAGAGCACTGATGAACGCAYTGGTGCCTTTGACATGAATTTCAAACATAACATTGCCTTTCAGACTTTCCCACTCACAAAAAAGAAAAAGAACCAAGATAAAACTGAAATTTAAATCCTTGAGCTAGCTCTTGAAACTGCAGATATCCTTAAACCCTTAGCTGACCTTCCCAGTGTCTGTCGTTCAGACCAGTATGTCCCATCAGCTGCAGCATAAAGAGTTTCTGGTTTGTAATGCATAGTAACACCCAGAAAAAAATCCACCAAACCCCCAAAATAAAAAACTGAGTTAAAACAAAGGAAACTTATGCTTCATTTATTTTCTGTTTGTAAACACCTTTAAGCAAACACTAGAGATGAATGAATAGCTTTTCTACTTTCGTTTCAAGACAATACCAAACCCCCAGCCGCTTCACTGCAATTGCAGATCGAGGGGTTTATATATATATAAATTTTTTATATATATATATATACACACATATATGAGATACTAAATGACACAAAGCACTGGGAGAGGGAATGAAATGATACAGGCTCAGAATAAAGTGTTGATTCTTTATTCAAATGCAAAAGCCCTCTCCTGGGATGCTCTAATTTAAATTTCAGTCTTGGAAAAAACACTGCCTTTCAATGGGGTGTCTGTATACTGCTATATTTCAGTATGCAGACTTCGTAGATAATGAAGGGTAAGAACACAGGTATGGCAGGATAAAGAAATGCAGTAAAGCCCTATAAGTGCTGCCCTTGTGTAAAGGAACTGAAACTTTGTTTTTAGAGGAGCTCGAAGGTGTTCATTGGAAATCTTTCTGCTGGACAGGAAGCATTTGCAGCCTCCGCTGTTATCAGTGCACTGCAATGAAGACTTTGGGGTTAGGGCATTGGGTTTCTGAATCCATAAAATCCCTGTCTCTGCCACATACTTCCAATGTGATACCAGGGAAATAATTTATTTTGTTAATTTCTCACTTTTCCATCTGTAAACTGGGGATTGAAACAAAAGGATTTTTTTTTTTTTTTTTAATTAGTTTGGTGTTGCTCTCTGTTTGGAAGTAATGTCTGTTCAATATTTCCATACATGCTGCTCTCATCCAAGGAATGAAAGTGCCATGATAAGGTAAATTAGTAGTCGTTTGGTATATCACTCCTTCCTATTCATAACAGACACTAAGTGTTGCCACCTGCATTAAAAACCTGTGAACAGAAAGTAACATGTCATTCCTAGACATAGGCAAGGTGTGAATTACCTCTGGGAGCACTGGGTATTTTTATAGCATTAATTTTCTGATTTTTTTTTTTAACATTCCTTTGCATGTGAAAGAAATGGAAGCAGACAACACCCAGGAACATGCTTGTATGTGAGACCCTATAACATCTCTGTTCAGGTGCAGCCCTCAGATGGAGAAATCGAGAAGCAGCTTCCTGTACAGCCGAAAATCATTTTCCTGGACAGGAAGGTAGGATTTGGCCCTCTGTGGATGGACGTTTCTATTAATTCTGTACAATTTTGACATTTCCAAGCAATCCAAAAGCTGAGACTGACCTAAAAATGGCACAGGACAGCTCTATAAATAAATATGGCAAAGGATAGCTCTATAACTAAGCAGTCACGGGCATTCTGGGAACATCTTCCAGGATGGACTCTGTTCATATTTTTCAGGTTTTTCCTGCGAGGGTTAGATTTGTGCTGTAGAATTGATTGTGTGCAGTTTTCTGATCTCTGCTCCTAAAGCTTAGAGGATATCATTGAGGAATGCAGGAACAGCAACACAATCATGAAGGCTGGCAATGCATAGCATGGCTTAGCGCTATGTTTCCTATTTCCTTTATATTTTCATGTCCTCTTTCCTGTTTTCCAACTATTTTCTATTATGGAATCATTTCCATTTTCCTGGATAGGCAATAGTATAGCCACAGAATAACTAGACTCAGGCACCTCAAATACTGTGTTCAGTTTTGGGCCCCTCACTACAAGAAGGACATTGAGGTGCTGGAGAGTGTCCAATGAAGGGCAACGAAGCTGGTGAAGGGTCTAGAGCACAAGTCTTACGAGGAGCGGCTGAGGGAACTGGGGTTGTTTAGCCTGGAGAAAAGGAGGCTGAGGGGAGACCTTATCACTCTCTACAACTCCCTGAAAGGAGGTTGTAGCGAGGTGGGGGTCGGTCTCTTCTCCCAAGTAACAAGCGATAGGACAAGAGGAAAAGGCCTCAAGTTGCACCAGGGGAGGTTTAGATTGGCTATTAGGAAAAATTTCTTCACTGAAAGGGTTGTCAGGCACTGGAACACGCTGCCCAGGGAAGTGGTTGAGTCACCATCCCTGGAGGTATTTAAAAGACGTGTAGATGTGGTGCTTAGGGGCATGGTTTAGTGGTGGACTTGGCAGTGTTAAGTTTGCGGTTGGACTCAATGATCTTAAAGGTCCTTTCCAACCTAAACAATTCTATGATTCTATGATTCTGTGATTCTGTGATTACAGTGATGACCCTGGAGCATGGTGTCAAATCCAAGCTTGGACAGTTTTATGGACATTATTTCTGGATGCAAAGTTGCTTTATTATAAAGCCAGTTCTGTATATCCATTAGTCCTGAGACTGATTTTACAACTGTGAGGCACAAAACTTTCATCTTCTTTCTATTGACTTCAGTTCCCTACGCGTAGGCATCTTGTTGCATTGTAGGCTGTGGAATACGCTATTTCGTCTCCAGCTCCTGTAGAAAGGTAAGACCTTTCCACAAGCCAACTCTGCTGGATGTGGAACATTGCTGGCTGCCTGAAATGACACACAAAACCTACATCTAGGCAGTTGACTTTTCCCTTGTGTTTCATACCCTTCTACAGACATGTTTCCTGTTTTCTACTAGACTTGAGAACCAGTAGCTCCCTCAAAAAAAAAAAAAAAAGCTGACATTTTTATATACACATAGACTATGGGAACTAGATCGTGCACACCTATTATGGTTGGGCAATTTAGGTGTCAAAATTGGTTTATTTCACTGAGTGTATGAGGAACTTAAATCTTCAACCTGACTAAATAGACAGACTGAATCTACTCAGTTTCCTTGAACTTGTGGAGTCACCATCCTTGGAGATATTCAAAAGCCATCTGGACATAGTCCTGGGCAACCCCTTCTATATGGCTCTGCTTCAGCAGAGGGGTTGGACCCAATGACCTCCAGAGGTCCCTTCCAATCTTAACCATGCTGTGATTCTGTGAACTTAGATACCATAGAAGCCATGACGTCAAAATTAGCTACTTCTCATAAGTGATGTGAATGTGACCCTAGATACTTCAAGTGAAACAGCAAACCTTGCCAAATTTTACTGAAACAGACCTGAAGCTGCCAGAACTGGTTCCTCTGAGCTTAAGCTCATCGTAAAGAGTTATGGTGAGCTTTGTGACATGTTACACGTAACATGTAGATGCAAACTGCCCTCCCACTGGTCATTAAAAAATCATTACAATTGTTAAAACCATCAAAACTTTCTTTCCTCTTGTTGAGGAGACAAGACCTTAATTCTTGTCTTTTGTTCTTCTTCCCAGGGTCAACGAGTTGACAAACTGGGGCCTCCCTCAGAACCCTGGGTTGTATCAGCTCACCTCAAGGGCTCCTCCGAGGCTGTGCTAAAAGGTTTGGATGTATTTTCTTATAGGAAGGGTTATGGCAAAGCAGCTATGCGGAATGATGATGACAAATTTAGGAGTTCTCCCTGAGAAAGATTGGATTTGAAAGATAGTCTTTGGGCTGAAAAAAGAAAGTTGCAGTAGGAGTTTGGTGAACTGCCCAGTGATATGCTAAAGAAAGAGAAGCTTATACAAAGTATTTCTGTGCTCTGGAAGCTTAAAAGGAGTATATTCAGTAGTTAGTCTTGAAAAGACATATCTTAGATCAAAAAAGAAAAGAACAAAGAATTAGAAATCCTAATACTTGATTTTCAGCTAATGTTAACTGGGGCATTTCCTTAGAGTCAATGACAATCTGTTTGTCCCAGCAAAGGATCTGGCCAAGTACAGACAGAACCAACTGGGTTGAGTGTTCATGGGTAAGAATCAGGGGAAGGCCAACAAGGCAGATATCATGGTGGGAGTCTGTTATAGACCACCCAACCAGGACGAAGAGAACAGATGAAATATTCTATAAGCAGCTGGGAGAAGTCTCACAATCGTTAGCCCTTGTTCTTGTGGGGGACTTCAACTTACCAGATGTCTGCTGGAAATACAATACAGCAGAGAGGAAACAGTCGAGGAGGTTCCTGGGGTGTGTGGAAGAGAACTTCCTGACACAGCTGGTGAGGGAGCCAACTAGGGAGATGTCCTGCTGGACCTGTTGTTTGCAAACAGAGAAGGACTTGTGGGTGATGTGATGGTTGGAGGCCATCTTGGGCATAGTGATCACAAAATTATGATAGAGTTTTTGATTCTTGGAGTAGTAAGGAGGAGGGTCAGCAGAACTGCTCCCTTGGACTTCCGGAGGGCAGACTTTGGCCTGTTTAGGAGACTGGTTGAGAGAGTCCCTTGGGAGGCAGTCCTGAAGGGCAGAGGAGCCCAGGAAGGCTGGACATTCTTCAAGAAGGAAATCTGAAAGGCGCAGGAGCAGGCCATCCCCATGTGCCAAAAGACGAGCCGACGGGGAAGAAGACYGGCCTGGCTGAACAGAGATCTTTGGCTGGAACTCAGGAAAAAAAGGAGAGGTTATGACCTTTGGAAGAAGGGGCAGGCAACTCAGGAGGACTACAAGGATGTCGTGAGGTTATGCAGGGAGAAAATTAGAAGTGCGAAAGCCCAGCTAGAACTTAAACTGGCTCCTGCCATAAAAGACAATAAAAAATATTTCTATGAATATATTAGCAACAAAAGGAAGGCTAAGGAGAATCTCCTTCTTTATAGGATGCGGGGGAAACATAGTGACAAAGGATGAGGAAAAGGCTGAGGTACTTAATGCCTTCTTTGCCTCAGTCTTTAATAGTAAGACCAGTTGTTCTCRGGGTACCCAGCCCCCTGAGCTGGAAGACAGGGACAGGGAGCAGAACGAAGCTCCATAATCCAAGGGAAAATGGTTAGCGACCTGCTACACCACTTAGACACACACAAGTCTATGGGGCCRGATGRGATCCACYCAAGGGTACTGAGGGAGCTGGTGGAAGTGCTCACCAAGCCACTTTCAATCATTTATCAGCAGTCCTGGCTAACCGGGGAGGTCCCAGTTGACTGGAGGTTAGCAAATGTGACATCCATCTGCAAGAAGGGCCAGAAGGAGGATCGGGGGAACTACAGGCCTGTCAGTCTGACCTTGATGCCAGGGAAGGTTATGGAGCAGATCATCTTGAGTGCCATCATGCAGCACTTACAGGACAACAAGGTGAACCAGGTGATCAGGCCCAGTCATCATGGGTTTATGAAAGGCAGGTCCTGCTTGACTAACCTGATCTCCTTCTATGACAAGGTGACTTGCTTAGTGGATGGGGGAAAGGCTGTGGATGTGGTCTACCTAGACTTTAGTAAAGCCTTTGACACCATTTCCCCATTCTCCTGAAGAAACTGGCTGCTCATGGCTTGGATGGGAGTACTCTTCGCTGGGTGAAAAACTGGCTGAATGGCTGGGCCCAGAGAGTTGTGGTGAATGGAGTTCAATCCAGTTGGTGGCCGGTCACAAGTGGTGTTCCCCAGGGCTCAGTATTGGGGCCAGTTCTGTTTAATATCTTTATCAATGATCTGGATGAGGGGATCGAGTGCTCCCTCAGTAAGTTTGCAGACAACACCAAGTTGGGCGGGAGTGTTGATCTGCTTGAGGGTAGGAAGGCTCTGCAGAGGGACCTGGACAGGCTGGATCAATGGGCCAAGGCCAATTGTATGAGGTTCAACAAGGCTAAGTGCCGGGTCCTGCACTTGGGTCACAACAACCCCATGCAACGCTACAGGCTTGGGGAAGAGTGGCTGGAAAGCTGCCTGTCGGAAAAGGACCTGGGGGTGTTGGTCAACAGCCGGCTAAATATGAGCTGGCAGTGTGCCCAGGTGGCCAAGAAGGCCAACGGCATCCAGGCTTGTATCAGAAATAGTGTGGCCAGCAGGAGTAGGGAAGTGATTGTTCCCCTGTACTCGGCACTGGTGAGGCCCCACCTCGAATACTGTGTTCAGTTTTGGGCCCCTCACTACAAGAAAGACATTGAGGTGCTGAAGCATGTCCAGAGAAGGGCAACGAAGCTGGTGAAGGGTCTGGAGAACAAGTCTTATGAGGAGCGGCTGAGGGAACTGGGGTTGTTTAGCCTGGAGAAAAGGAGGCTGAGGGGAGACCTTATCACTCTCTACAACTCCCTGAAAGGAGGTTGCAGCGAGGTGGGTGTCGGTCTCTTCTCCCAAGTAACAAGTGATAGGAGAAAAGGAAACAGCCTCAAGTTGCTCCAGGGGAGGTTTAGATTGGCTATTAGGAAAAGTTTCTTCACTGAATGAGTTGTCAAGCATTGGAAGAGGCTGCCCAGGGAAGTGGTTGAATCACCATCCCTGGAGGTATTTAAAAGACGTGTAGATGTGGTGCTTAGGTTCATGGTTTAGTGGTGGACTTGGCGGTGCTAGGTTAACAGTTGGACTCAATGATCTTAAAGGTCCTTTCCAACCTAAACAATTCTACGATTCTGTGATTCTATGAACAGAATTCTGTTGTTTTTAATTAGCCTACTTCAACGTGAAAATGTTTTTCACGAGGCATCTAAATGTTTCCCTTCTGGTCCTCATTTATCAAAAGACCTGAACTCATGATTAACTCTAAGCATGTGAGTATTACCCTTGAGGTTATTGAGGTTATGAACTTGCTTAGATATAGAACCTTTTTTAAGTACAGCACTGAACCAAAAACCTGTGGATGATGATATACTTGTAAACTAGAAAGTGGAAATGATATTGATTATAAAGCATCCTAATTTTCATTGCTAAAATCTTTAAATGTAAGTGAACAGCACACACATTGAAAATTGAGGTTTCCTATTATAGGTAAAGCATTTTGTTTGCAGTTGTGTCAGCTTTCAATTGAAAAGTTCACATTTGGAGAAGATAAGTGGTACTCATGCTGTACGTTAGAGCTTCTTGCCCCTTCAGTCTGTGTTTCTTTTAATTAGAAATTCTTCCTACCTCATCATAGTTCCAGGTTTACAGGTTTGAAAAACTCTTTGGTCTTTTCTGTTGTTTTTCAAGCCTTTTCAGGGAGGTACACCACATAGGTTTAGCGTCTAGATGAACCACCGATTATTGGATCAGCTACTAGCTACCAGTGGAAGAATGAAAGGGTGGAAGGGAGAAAGGGAGGAGTGGAGGAAGGAAGGACGGAGTGAAGGAAGGGAAAAGAAAGAGAAAAGGACAAAAAGAAAGAAAAGAAAGAGAAGCAGAAAGAAAGAGAAAAAAGATAGAAAGAAGGAAAAAGAGAAAAAGAGGGAAAAAAAGAAAGAAAAGTCATTGAAGAGAAATGCACTTCACATTCTTTAAAAGATGCATGCATCAAATTAATAGTCAATAAACTCCAGCAAAGAATGAACTGCATAGTACAGATGTTCTGCATGTAATAGTTTGCTGCAGTTTTTCCTTTGACAAACGTCCTTATTGCACTCGTCTTTTGAAGCATATGAAAGCAGCATTTAATCGAAATGGGTCCCGTCTAGCACACTGAGGCTGCTTCATCTAACAGCAGCCAAACTGCCTTATGGAAAGTAGTTTAGCTCCAAATTAGCTTGCTTCTATGTTAAATACCAGCTTGCCTGAGAGATCTTTGTGAAGACTTCCATATATATCTGTAATATTCTGAGCTTTGAAGCATATGTGCCCGAAAGCTGAGATAGTCTCTGTTGAGAAGTACAGTACAATACTCCAGGCTTCATCATAGGCTAGAAATGGCAATTATAAAGTATTTGACCACAGCTGACAAGACCCTCTATAAAAGCAGTGTTACAGTCAGTATCAGAGCCAAGAAAAGTCTTGGTAGCCTGGGCAGATACTGTCATAAGGAGGATCATATGTGTAGCACATAAATAGATGAGCCAGGATCAGGATGGAGCAATTAGAGAAACCTAGATTCCCACATCTCCACCAAGTCTAGTCACAGTATAAATTACTGCTTATTTATACATCACAGCTGGTCCTGGAGACTCAGAATGAAATTGGGGGTTTGGTGGTTTTTGCTGTACAAAAATAGGAAAACATATATGTAGTCAAAACTAACTGGGATATTAGTAAATTAAATAGTACTGGATCATGGAGAGGGAAGCATTATCATTTCTGTTGCTAAATCATTAAAATGTGGCATGCTTTTGCCCAGGACCTTGTCTCAGGCAATTTCTGGTCATGGTTCAGAAGTCAGCACAGCAAGGAAGTAATCTCAGTAGGCAGTCTGCATGCAACATCTCTGTTTGGAGGCTGTAAGACTTTAAGAAATTTGGCCAGGGCATGCCAGTTCTTCAGTGCCAAAGAACAGATCCTGGCACTGTTTAGTTTGTATCATATAGGTGTAGGCATGAAAAATGGGATAAAAACAGAGAGAAATTGTCCTGCAGTCTGGCCTACCATCAAAAGCCTTGTCTCCACCTGTGGAACACTCCTATGCATTTGTGATTGCAAGATGTCTCTCAAAGATGTTTGTTACTTCACTACTTTACTCAATATCCTGGGCATGGGGATGGCAGAGTACAAATGTCCTCCTCACATTCAGACTTTACGTACCTTCACCTGTGCTGCTTAACGGCAATAAAATGTTAAACCACCTGCTTCATAAAGCAAATAGTTATTACGTGTTGTCTTTGAGCAGGCAAAAGTCTGTGTTTGTGATCACTGGAGCAAGTCCAGCATCCTAAAGAAGTTCTGACTTCTCACCCCCACCTGAACCAACATTTTGAAATTTGTCAGTCTTTAGGATTTTACCCCTCTCACTCCAAGAGCCTGAAAGAAGCCCAGACCTGGTCAGCGTTGCTCAAAGGCCAGCACTTGGCTGGTGCTCAAAGATACACACAATAAAATGGAGATCCAGTTGCAAAGTAAATTATAACATTTAAAAAGAGCCTATGAAAATAAAAACCATGGCAAATGTCAATGTTGGGTCAGAATGCATTCCCTGATAGCTTAGAACAAGAGGTAAAGTGATGGAGAAACTGGCTTTCACAGGTTTCATTTTAAAGGTCCCCATGGAGATTTCCCCTGCCAGGTTTCTAGCTGAAAGTCTTTCCTGTACAATCACAGGGCAGTCACCACAGATATTTTTCATAGCCAAATCACTTTCAAAGAATCTGAGAGGGTTGGAGAAAAGTTCAAAATGATTTAACAGTAGGACAGGAGGTAATATGCCCAAAGGATGAGGTGAAACGCCTACAAATCAGAAAAGGGTTAAAACAGTCAGCTCTTTTCCCTTAGCTGCAGTGGTTGGCTCCTTGAGACCATCCCTTTAGGACAGAAAATAATCAGTCTCTCACTAATACTCTTCTAACCTTGTTGACATCAAAAAGATGAACATCTGGAACTTTCTAGTGCATCTGTATAGCTCCCGTTACCTTTGCTTGATCCCCTTGACATTTGTATTCATGTTACGCCCCCACAATATAAGTATGTACAGTAAATGCCATTTCACAATAAGCTCAAGGAACCAAGATTCAGAAGCTAAGGTCCTCCAATCCATCAGGAATTTGGTGTCCGAGAATCTCTGAAGACCTGACCCTATGTGAAATTTCTGGGGTTAGACAAAATGTTTACGATTAGGAAGGACACTGAATTTAAGCTTTCTGAAGTCCCCTTAAAGTCAAAAGGACTCTCTGAGGGGCTTAGGTGGTACTTATCTGGACGCTGTTAATTGCAATGCAATTTTTTATTACTCTGCAGGGCTCACCCAAGTGCAGGTCATAGATGGATGTGCAAGCTTTTCCAGCCTGGCCGTCTCCAGCTCAGGCACAAACTGGAAACTTGTGTTCACTGTCACATCACCTCCAGGTAAGCTCCATTTTCTGCATGTTTTTTGATTTGGTAACTGAACTCAAAACCCTACAGGTGGTCTGGATTTATAAAAAGGGAGTTAAGCTTTGTTTAAATGAGTGGAGCAATGCCAAACCTCTAAATAGCCTGACTTCTGTTACACGTCCGAGTTGGCATTACCCAGGCAGCAAGAGGGTAATCACCCAGGGTGATTCCTCTGCTATTCATGCTAGATCCCCAAAATCAAGATGAGTTAGTACAGGGAAGTATTGCTAGAGAAAGGTACCTCTTTCTTCCTAGATTCCCTAGCTATGAATCCCTTGTAGGAATCAAGTCCTTAAGGTCAGCTAAGAGGCCCGAGCAAACTCTTTCCTATAAATTGAGTCCTCTCATTCCCTCTTTTTTTCCTGTTTGCATTCAGTAATTTTCCATCTATGCTCCCAGTTATTTTCATAGTGCCTTTTACTGACCATTTGTCTGCATCTGGTCATCTTTATGGGTATGACAGGTTATGCACACTCAGAGCATGCCACCAGGACTGGGCTCTGCTAGGGGTATCTCTGAGCAACCCAGTAATGGTGAAGTGGCAGGTGTGCTTACGCCTCCTTAGAAATACCAACTGAAGGGGATGTTGGCACCTTGGGGATAAGGCACCGCGTGAACTCTGGCTTGTAAAAACCTCAGGGCATCTGCACAAAAGAAGCACCTATTCAACTGTTTGGGGGCCTGAATTTATCTACAACTCTGTCTCTATAGGAGTCAAAGTGCTGGTTTCTTGTCTCAGAATGACTGCAGAGGCAAGTCAATGGAGAAGCAGGAACATGCTTTCTGTCATGTAGTCCAAAGACATATTAAGAGATAGACGTTTTAAGACCACGTGTAAAGTCTCTCTAAATACACATACATATATGTGTGTGTATATATGTATGGATAAATATCTAGATAGATATAGGTATAGGTATAGATATAGATATCTCCATATATATATATATATAAAAATATAAATATATATGTGTGTGTGTATATATATATATAAAAAACCTGAGACCCATCAGGTGGAAAGAAGCCTAGGAAGGACAGTTAGAAATATTTCCAGGAGAGGTAAGGCGCTGTGTGTGCCACTGCATAAAGCCCTGATGAGTACTCCTTTGAAGTACTGAACATAATTTTGTTCACCCATGTTCAGAGATGATCTCAAAATGGAGTAGGTACAGACTGAGCATTTTTAATGAGAAAACTCTAAGATAGTGTGGCTTGTTTCAGCCAGGAAAAACAGAGAGGGCAAATACATCAGACTGGTGAAGTGGCCAAGTGGAAGTGGCTAATGAAAAAATCTAAGCTAAAAAATTAGAAGGAGGTTACATTTAGACTCTATTTTTCTGAACAGCCTATCTTAATAGATAGGAATAATGAGAACAGATCAAACTGCTTTTGGGTGGAGGTCAATACACTTATGGATGATATTGTACAACATGGCACACACAATAGCATGGGATAGGATTTATAATCCAAGAAATCCCTTCCTATCCTGGGATTAAATGAAGATCCAGATTTTTTTTTAATGAGAAACCTTCGCTCCTTTAGTCACAAGTGGCTAATCAACATCGAGTGTTGCCCATGGCTTTGCAAAGGGAGAATTGGGGTGCAGGGAGTACTTGGAGGTGGGCCTTTAAAGCGGGGACGTATGTCTATTTTGAGGGTGTATGCTGCCAAACACCTGCAGCTCCCGTTGCTTTGACTTCAGTGAGAGCAGATGGAAAGTCAGCACCTCAGGATCTGACACTTTAGTGGGAAGTACAGCTTAATGAAATGTGTTTTGAAAGCTACTTCAGGGGAGTCACAAAATTTTCTTTCCTCTGAACAAAGGTCAAATTCAGATCCCTTTTATGAAACATTTAGCCAGTCAGAGTGTTGCAAAGAGATGTTTACAGCTAGCAATGAGGATAGCTGATGCATCTGTGTAGGTATCACCTCTGTAAATCAGAGTATTGTACACTTTTAATACGCATTGCAAAAGGACACACCAAACAAGTAACCCCCTTTGCTTGTTTGTGATTGGGAACCACGCTGGAGACAGAATAAAGGTTTTTATACTGCCAGACTCTTACTGAAGATATTTGCTTATTGGTTGAGATAAAAAAGCAAAACTTAAACAATCAAATAGTAGAAGTTTGGGATACAGGTTTCTGTGTGTACCCTGGCATATTTTGCGATTTGGAGACAGCTCAGAAGAGGCAGCTGATGTTGAATGCAATAATCTCAAGTGCTTTAGTGGTAGTTCCTGGGGAGAGTAGACTATTCATAGCACTGCTGCATAGTCTTGCTCCTTGTTTTACAGTAATATTCACTTAACTGACATGGATCCCAATGGACTTGATCCATCCACTTTCCATTTAAACCAACAGCAGTCTACTCACAAACTATTAGAGTAGTGTGAAGCACCTTTAAGCACCTGTCTGTGTAGAGTCCTTGATTTCTGTGAGATTACTTCTCTCCCCTCAACTGAAGTTCATATGTGTTTGTACCTGCAGGCAAATTTTTCCCAATTGGAACATGCTTCCCACATTGTTCTGATGAAGCTCTGCTTTGTTCAGGTGGACAATATTGACACAAATCTAATTAGTTTCAGATAAAAGTACTTACAGCTACTTACCCTAGTCTCCAAGCCTCCATCTGACAGTGTTTCTGATTTTTTTTTAATGAATTGATGAAAAAAGGCTTTTAGATTTTTATTAAAAGTGGAACTCAAACAAGTAAAAGAAATATCCGCCAAAATGATTAGAATTGTGAGATTAGGACTGATAATGAGTCAGGTAGTAAGATAGGTAATGAGTTGATGCACTAATCCACATCCTTCATATTGGTCTATAGAAACTACCAGGGTCAGTTTTGTTAAACTCCTGTCCTTCCCAGGCACATCTCCATTCAAAATGTGTTTCAGAAGTGGTCCAGGGAAGCAAAACCTCTCTATATTTCTGATTTTTAAGGTGGCAGTATTAGGCATGTTCCAGTCCTTGATGCTGAGACCCAATGAACTCTTGACCACAGAAACTATGAATAGTGGCTGGCTTGATTCTGACTTCATTTACAGAAAACTTTAGGATCTCTGGGTGAAGAGCATTACCCAAAGCTTGTGTGCATCAAGAGACTAAATATTTACCGTGCTAACAGCAAGGGGACAGATTTTTTTTGTTTATAATGCTCATTATCAACATGGTGGAAAATATTAGCAAGTTCACTGGGAGTTTTCTGCATCATGGACTTAAGCTTAATGATAGTGAATGTTTCTAGGTTCCCCATAACTTACATTCACATGAATCAGGTGTAGGCTGTAAAAACTGTGCATGACTTAGCACCTTTCTTGTTGCAACCAGCTTCTCTGTCTTGCTAAGCAGAATGTGCATGTTTTCTGTCTGGGCCTGATCCATTTGGTCTCAGAAATAGATACTTTTCTGGGTTTGGTAGTCAGCTGGACAAATTCATGGAAGAAATATTAAGGATTGTTAAATATAAAGAGGCTGCCTCTGCTTCAGAAAGCACTGAAAGCTTGAAACTTACATTGGAGAAGTATTGTTACATATTTGGTTTGTCCTGGTACTCAGTCCTAAATAAATATTGTTGGCTAATGTTGGATGTGGAGATAGACAGACTTATGGGCTGTTCCTGCATGCATTTTTAACAACAGCATCACTGTTGAAAGGCTATAACCTAGTGTTTTAACTGTGAAACCCGTGTCCTTACTTTTGTAATAAACTCTGACTGCTTTAAATTCTCAGGGGCTAAGTTTACTGTGCTGTCTCAGCCATTTACCATCTTCCCTGTCCCCACGGGGGTGAAGGCCAGCATGATCCTTGTTGTCATACTGAGTTCAGCAGCATCTGCATTCATCCTCGCTCTTGCATTCTGCTGGTTCAAGAAGAGCAAAAGCAACAGTAAGTTGGAAATGCCCACTAAAATTTATACTTGCAGACTCCCTGTTTTATTTAACAAATCTCCAGAGTGGCCGCAACAGGATTGAGACAATGGCACTCACAGAAAGCTCTGAGAAGTTCAGTAATTAGCAGTATAGTTTGTAGTTTCAGGGTTATACAGTTTTGTGCCTATAACAGATGTCTGAGTCCTGGCTGGAAAAAGTTTTAACTGTATGTGAAACTGTTGTGGTTTAACCCGGCAGGCAGTCAAACACCACACAGCCGCTCGCTCACTCCCCCCTCCCCTCAGTGGGATGCGGGAGAGAATCAGAAAAAAAAAAGTAAAATTCGTGGATTGAGATAAAGACAGTTTAATAAAACAGAAAAGGGAGGGAAAATAATTATTATAATAATAATAATGATAGAATATACAAAATGAGTGATGCACAATGCAATTGCTCACCACCCGCTGAGCGATACCCAAGCAGCGATCGCTACTTCCTGGACCACGCCTCCTATTTATATACTGAGCATGACGTCACATGGTATGGAATACCCCGTTGGCCAGTTGGGCTAGTTGTCCCGGCTATGCTCCCTCCCAGCTTCTTGTGCACCTGGCAGAGCATGGGAAGCTGAAAAGTCCTTGACTAGCAGACTACTTAGCAACAACTAAAAACATCAGTGTCTTATCAACATTCTTTTCATACTAAATCCAAAACACAGCACTAGGAAGAAAATTAACTCTATCCCAGCCGAAACCAGGACAGAAACATGATGAAAATCAGATTTCTACAGTGCAGACAAGGCATTGAGAAACAAAGGAAGTATTTGCTATGATTTCAATGATCTGTTCAGCCACTGCATTTTCCTGATGAAGGGTGACATAGCAAAATATCGCTGTGGTGAGGTTATGCAACGCCTTGGTGCTGACCAAGGACCAGACACAGCTGCAGTGTGAATGCCACAGAGAGAGCGGCACAGCCATGCTCACATCCCGTATCACACTATCAGCATCATACGAGTCAAAGTGGTAATGGGAGGGCTACAGCTTCTCTGGAGTTCTCCCCCAAGTAAATCCACACCCCTACTGCTTTACCTTAAGGTTGCTTTCTTTTAGCATTGACCTTAGAATCATAGAATCATAGAATCATAGAATCATTAAGGTTGGAAAAGACCTCTAAGATCATCAAGTCCAACCATCAACCCAACACCACCATGCCCACTGAACCATGTCCCTAAAGACAAATGTGACCTTAAGACAAATATAGCTACCTCAGGAAGGCTTTCCCACTGCAGAAGGCATAAAGCTATTTGCATAAGAGAAGGACTGAAGATAAAAGGACATCACTGTAACTGGTAGCTTGACTGCCAAACAGCCATCTTAAACTTCTGGATATGTTGAAAGTTACCAATAACTTGGCCTTTCGGATATGCTAACTGAGTTGGGACGCAGCCAAATGTATAGGTAACCCGTAGTGGAGGAGTAAATGCAAATACCCGTTAATAAGACATCTCCCACTAGTTTCAAGACCTTCTCACTAGTTTCTCCAAACTTTTGCTTTCAAGTAACTTTGCAATCCAGGCTAAAGGGTCTTTCTCCTAAACTGCACCATGAGCACTAGCTGCAATAACATCTGAATTTCTAGTATTACTGAATATGGTGACAATGTAAGGAAGGATTTTACTGAAGAGAACAGGTGGGATCCCTAATGGCAAAACACAAGATGGTATGAACGTAAAACAACTCTCTCTGCTTTTGGGCAGAAAGAATACTTCTAGATTATCTGTTAATTCACCAGCAATATATTGTTGCTTGAATTAATAATTGCTGCTGAGCTGAGGGTGGATTGCGTGTGATGCGACTATATGCTTCATTACAGAAACGAAGACTGAACGGGCTGATGTACCACAGGCCAGTACCAAGGAACCACAGAAACAAGCACAGCCTTGTGCAGCTCACATCCAGCCTTGCTACAATCAAGGAGAAAATAGAAGTGGTGTGCCTGTAGCAGAAGGTGAGACTGCAGTTTGGCGATAGTTCAAATTTATTAACAGTCAAACATCAAAAGAGTCCATTTAGGTCTCTTAACAAACTATAGATTTGTATAGGATCAATGGCACAGTTCTTCTCAGAAGGTCTATCACTTTATTACCTCCTACTTCTCCTCCCTGGTGTTCTTCTATTTATCATTTTATCTCCTTTTATATATATTGTGTGAAATCCTAACTCCACTGAAGGCAGCAGCATAATCCCCCTTACACTCAATGAGTCCATGATTTCACCTAATGTTTTTGGAGTAGGGTGGGGACCGGCATTCCTGTGGTGTCCCCAGCAAGCTCTGGACAAGTTTGCAGGCTGTGGAGGTCTGCAGCGAGGTACACTGGAGGTAGAAAAAACCACTCAGGGCTCATTTGCGTGGTCTCCGTTACCTCCACCACTCACTGGACCTTCATGCCATGCTTTCTGAGCAGTGAGTCCAAGCCAGCACCCCAAAGAGGCTCCATTCCCACCCACCCCACTCAGTGTCCCCCTTTACTCTCTAGGGTCCCTGCCACAAACACCCTTCTTCCGCACACCTCCTCGAGACTTGTCTTTTCATCATCTGCTGATCAAACACGACTTCTTCTGAGGTCATGGAAAAGCAGACATCCTCGGGGGCATGAGGCTGGCAGCATAAAGCACCGGCTTCCCTCTCTGCAAGTGTGAAATGTTCTTATAGTAGTTGTTTTTTTTTTTTTKTCTCACCTGCCAACAGGACAGATCTAAGGGCATTCGGATAACCCCGCTGAACCACTCATTTACTCTGTTTTGGGAATTTCTTTTTCCTCCTCCTTCCCGAAGTCTGTGGATTACATAAGAGGCAGGAAGAGGCGAGCTGGAGTTTTATCTCCTTTTAATTAGCATCTATCACAAAAGCAGAGGGAGAGGGAGAAGGAGAGAGGAAATTCTGCAGTTTATGTGTTTTGATATTTGCTGTACTCCTCCAAAACACAGCGTTCAGCTGTGTGCCTTAGGATACATATCTGCTATAAATTCATTTTTTATCTAATTTGTCTGAGATCTAAGCTTCCTGTGGAGGTCTGAGATCAAAGGATCTGATTCTGTCTGATGTCGGCTCTGACACATAATGCGTGCTGACTTAGTTCTGTCTATAAACTCGCAGTGGGAGGCTGCCATTCTCCCTTGGCACCTTTACATAGTGAACTTTCATTTTGGCTGGGGAGGTACACAGGTACAGCGTTGATTGGAGCCGTCATGTAAATAATTCATGGAAAGATTTTTTTTGTCAGAAAAAGGCAATCCAGCCACTTAAAGTCTTTTAGGAATAGTTGCAAGACAAAAAGATTCCCCGATATGTTCAAATCTAAACAAGGATAACAGTATCTTAAGTGAATTTAATACATATGACTTGGAAATATCTAATGTTTGATTTCCCCTTATTTAAATTGCTGTTGGTTTTGGAGAGAGAGAGAGAAGAAATCAAAGCTGCAGCCTTTTTGTTTAGTTTCTGCTTTATAGTTGTTCCCCCCATAAGAAATCCCACCTTTCTAATGCAATTAAGTGTTCGGAGCCTTTATTATTAATCACCGCAGTAAGTCTTGCAAGGCAGAGTTTTTCTGTTTTGTAGGTGCTTATACAGTGTAAAGACCAATGGAGGTAGGGGCCCTGGTTGTTGTCCCAGAACAAGTAGCTGAGGATGCAGATCAGGAAGAAAGCTGTATGCATAGATATGCAGTACTGCAGGAGAGAAGGGATCAAGATACTACCTTGTCTGACCTTGGTGTAACAAAAAAATCTCCTCAGCTTCACATAATTATCTCTCTCTTGAATTAAATAACTTTTGATTGAGTAACGCATCGTTAACAGAATGGCACCTGGAGGCGGAGGAACATACTATTTCTTTTTTCTTTTTGCAATTTATTCTGGTGGTTCATCACCTTCACCATTGAAAAGTTGTATCCTTTAACAGCTTACATTTCCCAGTTTCAATTTCCAGTCCTTTCAGGTATTGTACCTGATTGATCCTTATCCTGAACTCCTTGGCCACCATCGCCCAGAAATCACTGTTGTATTCCTGAAGAGGTTCTCCCAGTCTGCAGATATGGTTGGCATCCCTTGCTCCTAGGTTGCTCAGATCAACTCCTCCTTCTCCCTTTCTACCAGTTTGCCATTTTTTCCGCCTTTTACAAAATTTCATCAGAATCAATTTTAGTTTTAATTCCAAATCACTGGTGGAAACACTGAATATTATCCATTTCAGTGGTAGTGTCTGGTACTGCCACACATCCCCACCTCTGAGAATTATTTCCCATATATAATTACTGCCTGAGCTCTGTCTGGTAGCTTGTCCTTAATCCAGTTAATCGTGTGCTTTATTCATATTGAGTAGTTTGTATTTAATTTTAAAAAATCAGGATATTTTAGATTACTATGTCGTATAAATCTCAAGGCAGTATTTCATCCTTGAAACTGCTCATATCCAGAAAACTTTTAGCCTCCTCCATTAATTCAAACTCATTTGAAAAGACCTATTTTCACACTTGAAAATGGCACCTTTGAAGATGAAGAGGGCATCAATACATATCAAGAAATAACATGAAGCTTTGGTATAGGGGATCACGACCTGATCATCTGGTTTATGTGTATAAAGAAGAAAATTGAACCTAGTGATTTATGCAATTTGTACTTTAAAACAGCCAACTACCTAATGTTAAAGCAGTCTTAAGAAGGAAAACAGTTACGCACAGAAACATATGTGACTACTGAAAATTTACCGACAACTTTCCAGTGGATTTCCAAGGGGTACAATCCTGAAATTGAAAGCTATGACTGTAAAAGTTGAAAAAAAGCAGCACTTCTTAACAGGAAAAGTGAGTGTAAGCATGAAGAAATAGGGAAATTGTAGAAAATAAATGAAGATAGGGAAAAATCATTATTAACCCTGCTAAGGGTTAAGCTTCAAGGACAAACCTGAAAAATAAGGAGTTGTTACAGCACATTTTCTGGGATCATTCATGGTAAGGACCTATAATATATGCTGATGAAGAGACTGCAAAGGCCAGTGTTGTCCACTAACGCATGAGATATGTGGACTAGAACTAGTTCTGAATTTGGAACAAGTATAAAAGGTTTGGGTCTGGGCTGGTTTCATTTTATTTTCAGGGGGGAAGGGAGAGGATTGCAAGGATTTTACAAATGTTTTTAGCATCCAAATGAAGCAGACTGCCAATCTTGCACTGAAGTGATAGCACACCCTGTCAACTCAGAAGCCATCTGCTGTAACACTACAAGTGATTCTGCCTCTGTGGTTGATAACTGTTTGGTTTATTAAGATGTAAACATTTTTCGTTTCCACATGAAAAACGTATCGTATATATTTTGCTTTTTCTGCATTTTTTCAATGGCATTTTTAAACAGCATTGCAGGTTACAGGCTCTGCCTTGAGTAGGATTCAAATGTTGGAAATAAAAAGTTCTACCTTATATTACAGCCTGATTCATAGAGGGTTGATATATTTTATAGATGTGTAGTATTAAAATGATTATTAGTCTTAACAATACATAGCTTATTAACCATCTGTATTCTATCTACTTTATTATTAAGCATTTATTGAAATATTTGAAAACCATTGGAGGATGCTCTAGGAGCTGTTAGTGTATCAAACTAGCTGTTTTGGTTAATGTATATTTATTTGTGGAAACAGCTTATGGTTATTCAGTTTTAACAACTTATTTCTGTCAAACTAAAATTTGTGGCCAGTTAAAATTATTTCCCCAACTCTAACTGCTTCTTTATTAATGTCTTTAACACACAGTAAAGGCATAGAAGGGTAAGGAAGATGAAGGTAGGGTCTTACAATTGTTGTAAAGTACAAACAAGTCTTGCTTTCACAGATATGGAAGGAACTGGAGCAGTGGGACATGCCACAGGACAACTGGAGGAGCTGAACCTGCAGCCCTGTGAAGCCAAGTCAGTGAGAAAGATGAGCACTGTCCAACGTAAGACAAGTAACAGAGACACCTTTTCTTCAGCTAGGAGCAGTGACAGTCACCAACAGCCACATGAAGGAACATCTGATGACTCTCTGGAACTTCAGCAGCCAACAGTCCCGCGGTGTTCCAGCCAGAAGGATGTCCCCCAGCCTTCAGCTGGCTACAATGAGGAAAGAGAGAAGTCGGAAAGGATGCCCAAACCTCAGAATGATGTTGGAGAACATGTTGCTGTGGTAGCAGCAGAGGTGTAAGAGAAGTGATGTGAGGTGGTGGACCACCGACAAAGCAAGCTTTGCCTGGCTTGCACTCAATGCAAAGCAGAGACTTTTGTCTCTGTGGTTAGAGTAAAAACATACACATATTAGCATGGGGAACCAGGCTGCTACACGCCCCATGCACAAATGAACCTGCTACCTGGATCTGCAGCCAACTGGGAGACTCTGGCCATGTCTATGACGTTGAACTTTCTTAGCTTCGGGTGGGTGCATCCAAACTGCTTGTGGAGAGTAGATCTTCTGACACCTCTAAAACTCTCTCCAAGAGTTGTTTTGGGGGAGTGCTAGCTGGCTAGCTAGGTCAGCTTTGAGATTACATTCAGAAGCATTCAGGTATTAGCCTAACAATTCAACAGTGCAGATGATCGGATTTCTGACACGTTAATATACTAGCACCGATGTAGTCTTAGTGGCTAGAGCAATGCTGATTGATGTGAATGCATATATACAAATGTAGAGGAATTTTCCCATTTCTTCCCATCATGCCTTTAGTTTCATTCAAAGAACCTCAGTATGTGCATAAATCTTTTCCTTTTTCTGAGGCAAAACAAACATGTATTCAACTTCCATTTCATTGTGACTTGAGTAAGTGCTTCCATTCCTCCCTAGTTAAATCTGTGTTGGGTTTGGGTTTTTTTCTTTTTTAATTAAAGTATTTTGCTGAGTTAAATCTTCACCATGTCATTGTTTTCTAACACCTTTAAATCACTGGCTTGTTATGAACACTACTCTTCATGAATGATAATAATAATGCTGATGTTCTTTGGTTGCTCAGAGAATTCCTCTGTGCTTTGCTTTACTGAGCTGGAAGATGAGGGACTTTATTATGCTCTCTCTGTACCATAAAATTCTTGGTTGCAAGGTGGCCTGGTGGCACAAGATAAAATTTATACTCTTCCGCAGAAAAAATACTTAAGCAGGAAGGTGAGGTTTCTGCCCAGATCAGCATTGGAAGAGAAGGTAAGAAACCTTGATTTGGAAAAACAAAAAAACAACCACAAAACAGTTCACTTCAAGCTGAAGGAGCTGAGGTGCAGATGCTGGTCAGTGAGTTACACAGTTCTCTAGGCACAAAAATAGATTCACCAGCATTGGCTCCTGCATTATATTGTGTTTATAAGCATCATTTTCTGGCAAAATCAGACTGATTCCATGGTGAGCTAGGCTTCTGGCTGTCTGCACAGGAGCTTTTTTGGCTTAAGACATTTGAGGATGAGGGCCTTATATTATTGAGTGCAATAGATCAGCCTTTCTGACCCCTTCCATGCTATGGAAAAGCAATTTCTTACAGTATTTTCTGCAGAGGCCAAAATATTCTTTTATGTGAGTCAACATGGTAGATCCCTAAGCCTCATGATTCCAGGTCCAAATAAGAAGATATATCTTGCAGAGACATCCAGGTTTGGTGAAATGATTCGGAGATCCTTCCTTTCCTCCACAACTGATACCCAGTTTTAGATGTTTTCACATGGTAGGAGATCCTTTCCTCTCTGCAGTTATACGATTCCTGCATCCCCTGAACTCCACTCCCCTTCAGTAGTTCTGCTCCTAGTAAGTGGCTCTATCATATCCAAGCAGTGTGAAAGCAAATAATATATAATTACAAATGTCAGAATGTATGCAAATAATATGCAAATAATATCAAATATAAATGATTTGCAAAAATTATACAATGGAGCCTTCTTTTTGGGAAAAAAATCAGACATACTGGAAACAGTTAAGGGCTTTAATTAATCCTTTAATTCATAATCCTTGCATTTATCCATACTTTGTTTACAGAATAAATGATGTCTCGCATGTCTAGGCCTCTAATGGAATAAGCAGGGCTAAAAAATCTTTAATTGCAGCATTCTCGATCTTGATTTCCCACACTGCTATGCATTAACTGACTGAATGGTGGAGCATGGGAAAGAAGTGGGGAGAAAGTGAAATAAAACATGATGAAAAATCAGTGCAAACATGAAGTGAATCCTGAATAAATAAGAAATTTAGGGGATCTTGTGTTGTGTATCAAAAAAAAAATCAGTATGGTGGTCAGAGAGAAAGAAGATGTGACTGAGACTTGGTGGCTGAAGAACATGGTTAAATATTAGGTAGTATCTTTTCTAAAAATAACTAGTTTTAGACTGATTGCAACAGCACTTGGATGAAATGGGATCCTACTGATCTGTGGCTGATGCAGAGCCAGACTTATTTTGAAAACTTTTCCATCTAGACAGGCAAAGAAAAAAACCAGCCTCTCACTCTTACAGGGAGTGTACAGTTAGATGAACATACCCAAGCTGTGCCAGGACTTCCTGGGCAAGGCAAAGAAAGAGAATACACATCTCACGTCCCAAGCCAAAAGCTTCATTTTACAATAGTTTGAATACCAGCTTGGCCAGGGTGAGGGCAGGGCAGGGTAGGGATGGAGTGGAAGGAGCCACAGGAAAAACCCACAATGTGCCATGTGGGTTACCCATGAGGGATGGGGTGCCTTGATAAACTTGAGGTTATTAAAGACTTCTAGCCCAGCTGCAAGGGATTCAGCTGAAAAGAGTTCACTGTTTTATACTGTCATAGTCCAGCTTCTGGGAGGACACATAAAAAGACAGGAGCAGGATTTCAGCTGAGCTTTTCAAAGAAGCCTATAGGCATGTCGTGGCAAAGACTCATGCTCTAGCACAGCCCACATTCAGGCCAGCTCTGCGAGGGACATGAAGCCCTTTCAGCAAATCTACTTAGGCTTAGCAAAGTGCTAACCTCCCCACACTGAACACCAAGGAAGCCTTCAAAGTGCAGGCAAAATGAATGCAAAAGTCTCTGTATCTGCCTGTGTAGAACCATCCTCCGAGACCCAGTCTTTCTTGACAGTCATGTTAAATGTCAGTGAAATTTGACAAGTTTGGCTCCACCGCAGCCAATGGCAAAAATTTCATTAAGTTTGCTGGATTTGGGGTTTCCACCTGCTAACCTTTTTCTGTAGTCCCATCTCCAATAGCACTTGAGTTCCTTTATTGATATGAATAAGAGTGTAGCTGAAAGGATGCCTTATTTTTAACCAAGCTCTCCAGGCTTGTCTGAATTCCTAGACAATGTATGATCAAAATTATTCTTCTTCCTTCCCCCCCCCCCACATTTTGTGGACGTGGTATTTTTTCTTCTTATGTATGAAGTAGAGGAGTGTATTACAGACAAATTTGCCTAAGGCTTTGGGCCAGAGTTGATGAGACTTCACGAAGATACAGGAACAGGCACATGGATAGAAAGAAAGAAAGCCTGTGAAAAATTAAAATGACAAGCCTGGTTAGGGAGCAGAGATAACTGGTGATGTAGTAAAATTAATTACAGTCTGGGTTGAAGGAATTGTGTGCCTAAGACAAAATTAAAAAAAAAAAAAAAGAAAAACCAAATAACAGCAATGAGATTATAAACCCTTTCATCATCTCTATATGGCATAACTCCAAATCCCTATTTATTATGACATTTATTATGGCATTTATTTCTATAGGATGAGAGACATAAATGGCAAATAAAGGAGGCAAGTGTCCAGTCAGAAAGCTTTTCTCTGAGCTTCTGCTTCTGCAATGAATAGCCTTATTAAGAGTGAAATTAAACCAAAAAAAAAAAATCTTCAGTGGACTAGGAACTGTGAGAGAAATCCTTCACTGGATCAGGAAAGCTGCATGATGCAACACTCTAAGGGTGATTATGGGTACTTGGTGATTATGCAGATTCACAGACTTTTTAGACTTTTTTTTTTTTTTGCAATCATTATGCATTTGCCAGGGCATGAAATTATTCCAGCTTTGTACCTACTAAAATGGGCRAAATGTTGGGTGATGATTTGTTAATCAACATTATAAAGACAATTGCAAGAGCAAAAGCCAGATACACCATAGGATCGTCCCAAGATTTCAGAACACAACAGCAAAGGGTGTTTGCACGGGGATTTCTCTGATATATAAAAGGAGTGGGGTGGGACAGAAGGTAGGTGCTACCTGAGATACAAGATTTCACATATTAGGTGACATGACAGAAGACAACCAGGGTATAAGGTTACAGTGGGGGACAGAGAAGTTCCTAGGAGCATGAGGTCAACCTAGGAAGCACCTTTGGTAGATACCATAGCTGCTTTTCACTGGCTTAAACCTCTGTGTGTGTGCAGGTCTGGAGATGCCAGGAAGCTACCACCAATCTACTACTGTCTCACCAAAGCATTTCAAAATTTTCAATTTTCAAAGAAGAAACGGAAACTAGAGTAATCATTACAATAGTGAGTTTTCCAAAAAGGAAAATAGAAAGACATAAAGAATGTTTTATTTTTGAAACTGAAAGTTGAAATCTCTTTTGAAGGAGGGTCATTTGCGGAGATATTTGCCCTAGCCTTTTGTTTTTCTTTTTTTYYCCCCCCATCCTCTTTTCTTTCACATTCTGACCAGCAAAGAGGAGAAAAGCAGTAGGGAAGAAGGAAAGAAAAAAAAAGACACAACACTCGCAAATTAGTTAAAAAATAAAATATTATAAATTGCTCAGCTTATCCTTAGCTTTATGCTCAAGGTGAACATTTTGGCAAAAAATACCCAACAAAACTGGAAGACAGTGTGAAAGAAAAATCTGACTCTATCTGAGCTTCTGTTCCTCTCTCTCGGTCTCCAGCTCAGTGAATCATTTTCTCCTAAAATACTCCCAGCATGCTGTCAACTTTGCCTCAGATGTTTCAATTCAAAGCTTTTTCCTCACATTACAAGCTAAATGAAAAATAGTCCCTGTTACTGATGAGCCTGGCTCAATTTGCAGTTATGAACGAAGGCCATGGCAGAAGATTGCACATAAGCTAAGTAAACCTCTGAATAGCTTCCATATTGTATTAGACCAGACCCTCATACTGAGGGCTGCCGGTGTTGGATATTTGGGGAAGAATATAAGAAAAAGGCAAATATGAAATGAGCCTTCCCTGGATTCAACCTTAAGCAAGAAGA
The DNA here is from genome assembly GCA_035582835.1 of Phoebastria nigripes. Taxonomy (NCBI): domain Eukaryota; kingdom Metazoa; phylum Chordata; class Aves; order Procellariiformes; family Diomedeidae; genus Phoebastria; species Phoebastria nigripes. The sequence continues at coordinate 464,615 of JAYKAV010002999.1, forward strand.
GACTTCTGGGAATGGTGGTTGCTCCTAGTGACCATTGGATGGATCTATTGTCCCTGAACATTTTCTGAAAGTGTGGCATGAATGTCATGTTATACTGAATTATCTATATCCCATGTGAAAAAAGAAGTTATTTCTGCTTTTATTTTCAATGTTCTGCCCRATATTTTCCAGGTTTTGTTGCCTGATAAATAGGGAATAATGCTTATTCACCTTGCTTTTCTAGATGTCTCGCACATTCTTCATCACACTTAGCTCTTTTCCAAGTTCTGTGGGAGTCCTGTGGGAGGCAGGGATCTGACTTAAAATTCAGCTGAAAAGATAAGGGTTAGTACCCCACAGGAACAGAAGAGAAGGGGAATACATACTCGATCTTTCTGCAAAAGACCTCCCTCCCTCTGGACTTGTGCAGTTAAACCTTATGCATGTAGGTGCTCAAGTTAAGAGCGCAGTCACCCTGGAATCGCTCTGTGCTCAGCAGTGGGAGGTAACTCCGGTGTTTCCAGAGAGGGATTCAGTATTTTCTGGGAAAAATAATTTCCCTGAGGCACTGAGTGAAGAGTGAGACTAGGCTGACTAGGACCCTGATCTTGGGTCCTCAATTAGAAACCTAAATTCAGGTGGAAAAAAATCAGGGATGAAAGGGTTTAATATGAAAACCAGCCACTTGAATTTGGGATCAGTAGGGAAAGGAGAAGAACAGAAACAGGTGACACTGCCAAAACAATGGCATGGAAAAGGATCTCTGCAGCAGCAGCACTGTGGAAGATGGACTCAAGCCAGATCAGCCTGTGTTTGTCAGAGATAGGAGCTACACGCAAGCTGAGCGTGGAGCATGCGCTGAAATGCTCTGCTGCTTTGGGTGTAGGTCATCTCATTCATTTCCCAGTAGGTCATTTGTCCATCCCCAGGGACAGGTTAGGTGTGGTTGGATTAATTTGTGCTTTCCCTCCTGATACACCTTTCTGTTCCAAAGTACATTAAAGATGAAGCCGGTGCCCAAGACACGCCAAGTCTTGCAGCTGTCAAAGGGAACGAGGCTAAAAATATCCCACCCTTGCTCTCCCTCCCCCCCCTCAACCGTCTCTCCATGTCTAGGTGCTGACAAAAGTTATTTGTCGTATTCCCTTCATTCGGTGAGTGACAGGAGACTGGTGTCAAGTGAGAAAATGAAATGTAAATTTTATTAAACACCTTCTCATCTCTGTGTATCAATCCAGATTCCAGCCTAACACAGCAAATCAAATCCTGTCTTCACCAGGCCTGAGGGCACACAAAGAATCATTTCTCTTTAATACCATTCCCTCCTAGTAAAATATTTTTCTGTTTAGTAAATGAAAATTTAAAATGCAAACCCTATTTTAATCCCAGAGAAAAGATGTGCATTGCAGGGAGAAGGATGCTACATTTCATTCTGTTATGCCTTATGCTTTCTTCTTGTTTTCAGGCACAGCAACCATGATTAGATGAAGCATAAATTGCAACTCCCTTTTAAGACTTGCCCATCGGGACTTTTTATCTTCATGTCCACCACTGGGCTTAGTAGTTTACTAGTCCAAAGATGATTCAGTATCCACTTGTTTAATCCAAAATTGCATGGTAAATTTTATGATGTACTGAAGTCTGAAACACTATTCCCAAGTGAACGGCATCAGAAGTTCTTTGCTGTGGGTCCTAATACCTCTATTTCTCTGAGGATGAGAGTCGTGGTCCACTGTGAGAGGTTAAATTGTCACAAAAGGAAGCTTTTAATTCAAGGCTTCTTGTTGCTGAGCAAAATCATGGTTGATTTGACTTCCTTGATATTCACAGACAGAGCATAAAATAATTTGTTTCTTTTGGTAACAGACATTTATATCTGTTTATTCAGGCTGTGTAGAGGTTGAAATTAGGACAGAGACAATACATATATGAGATAAACCCTGAACACAAAACAAATTGTCCTTTACTCCCCAGAGGTGGCACTGGAGAATATTTTTATCAAAGTCACTGATTAACCGACCCTCCATCTTAGTGTGTGATGCTGGAAGCACTGGACCATTGCTTTCTGAGACACTCAGTGGAGGAGCACAACCAAGACCACCTACCTTTCATCTACACTCATTATTAAAAGTTAGGGGTCTAGTTCAGTCTAATTCTCCTTGTTATAGTCAGATATGCACTCAGGAGGGTGCTTCACTTCCCGTTTCATACACAGCTATTGCAGGACGGGCTGAATCACCCTGTGGAAGTGCTTGTGTCTCTGCAGGTGTTAACTGAGTAGGTTGGATGAGATGGTTGACTTCTAGCCTTGTCAAGTGAGCATTTCAGCTTAATCTGGCTATGCACTTCCTACTTCCAGTGGGGTCTTTCACTGATCAGTTCCCAAGTCATCACGAGTTACCTTCTGATGGGAAAAGTACAGTGGAGCGCACAAATACTGCACAAGTAAATGTCTTGTGGCAATTTTTCCTTCTGAAAATAGTTCCCTGCTCTGTAATCGTCCCTCTTAGCAGTAACCCAGTACCAGCTYACCTTGGAAGTGGGGGGCCTGGGATTGCCTGGTTCCCCCACCTGAGGCAGCCCCTAAGAGGTTACAGGGCTTCGGCCATCTCATGATCCTGGGAGTTAACCACAAGGTCAGTCAAGATTTCCATCTGGAAGGTCCTGCAAGAATTGCCTACAGTACTTCATTTCAAGGAGTCTGAGGTCTATGCAGTCGCCAAAAACTCTGGAAAAAATTGTAGTATTTCTAAAGAAAATGTTTTCATAATTTAAAAAAAATTCAACATCTCTGGTATTCTTTTTTAAATTCAGATTTTCCCTTCAAAGAGAAATAGTGGACTCCTGCCAGCCCTAATCACTGCTTTTCCTAACCCCTTTTGGAGGAAAAGCTATGCCATTGTCGTGAATCAGGGATAGATGACATGAAGCAGGGAAGAGTTAAACAACTCACTAAAGCTTGCACTGGGAAGAAGTGGAAAAGAAATCAGCAAAAGCAGCCATTTCCCTTGGCTATCTGTCCTCAGACAAATTCACTACACAATTTTTGTTATCTAAGCCTGTTTCAGAGAGGAAAATGGAGACAGGCAACACTGAAAAAGTAATGCAGGGCAAGACTTGCAGCTTATGCATTAGGTTGGATATCAACTGTCCTCAGTTCAAGTCTGCATCCTGCCACCAATTCCCCTCTCCGACCTTAGGCCACTCATTTAATGTCTCTGCCCCTCAGCTCCTCATGTGCAAAATGAGAATGCTAATACAGCTTTTCTCCATACCTCAGTCCACTTTGCCCACTCAGGCTTCAGGGTCCTAAGCACTGAGGCTGTTTCTAACTAATTATTTTCCAAGTGCAGTTGAATCCTGGCATCCCAGTTGCCATTGAAACCACCCTTGAGACAAAAGAGTAATAGTGATAATAGTAATAGTCATAGTAATAGAAATAGAGATAGAGATAGAGATGGAGATGGAGATAGAAATAGAAATAGAAACAGAAATAGAAATAGAAACAGAAACAGAAACAGAAACAGAAACAGAAAGAGAAATAGAAATAGAAATAATAAGTGTACCTAGACTGGTTTCACTTGCAAGGTGCTGAGGGTTAAAGAAAAAAAGGAAAAGAAAAGTGCAGTCCATGCAGAAGAGCTGTCATGTCACACAAATTGTCAGCTTCCCTAATATCACCAATCCCTCCTCTGCCTCACCAACTTAAATTCTCCCATGCCTCAAGGTAGACGGCTGTTGGGATTCGGCGCTCTAGATACATCCACACCGGAGATCAGTCATTTCACACTGCCAGTGGGCTTCTTTACTATTCTAATACAGAACCGATTGCACACTATGACTAATAATGTTGGCTGTATGAAAGAATTATTTATATAGAGACTGAGAAAGGCCTCCTTGGATTTCTAGACAGGACAGTCTTGATTTGGAGAGAGCAAAGCATAAAATAACTTCAGGGCCATTTCAGACTCCTGTCTCCAGGAGACAAGCTGACAATTGGTGCTTGAATTTGAAGCTGCGGAAGTATATGCTGTGGCAAACTCTCTTCCCTCGTACCCTAGAGTCCCCCAACCTCAGAAATAAAGAAGGGACATCTAGTGAATGCCAGTCAACACAGGCTTATGGAAAATAGATCCTGTCAAACAGGATTGACAGCTCTTTTTCTGATGAGATTACAAGTTCAGTCGATAAAGATAGCAGTATTCAAGCAATAGGCATCTGTGAGGCATTTGGCTTGGTACACCGTGACATTTTGATTACAAAACTAGAAAAAAAAAAAAACCACAAAATTAACATAGTGCACCTTAAGTGGATTAAAAATAGGCTGACAGCCTCAAAATATGTTTATAGATGTCACTGCTGAGCAGGTCTGTTTCTAGTCTGGTCACAGAGGGATCAGGTTTTGTCCTGCTGCTATTTTAGCAATGTTTTATCTATAAACACAAAGATAATCTAAAAGTTGGTATTCAGCCAATTGGCTAATGAGACGGAGATTCAGGGGATGATAAATAAAATAAGAGGACAGATCCCATATGTTGTGTGATCAGTGGATCAACAATGTTCAGACAAATGAGGTACATTTTATTATAACACTAGAAAAACTATACTTATGGATAGAGGCTGTATTTACCAGGCAGAGTTTCTCTTCTGGCAGCTGGTGACTGAAAACAGCTTGTCGTCATGATAGATAATAACTAAAGATGATTTTTGTCAGGATAAAGGTCTTACAAAGGAGCTAATGTTATTTTGCTGCATAGACACAAAGCTTTTAAATAAGAAGAGGGTGCTTTTATTCCAGGACTGATACCGCTTCTGGTTTTGATGTCTGCAGTCAAGAAGTTGTTTATAATTTTGTAGAGGGTTCACAAAGGAAACACAGATGGGGAAAACACTTTGCATAGCAAAAAAAGCAGGGATTTTAAACCAGCTGAAAATTAAGTGCCCAGTGTAAATTGGTCATTTAGGCTTTCTCTGTAGCCAGCAGTGGGTACCTGCAGAAGATGCCTCACTTTGCATCTCTTACTCTTACCTTAGTCTTACGGTGGAATAAAACACCTCTGAAAGTGCTGATCTTATGGCATGGTCACAGTCTAAAAATAGCTGTAGGTGAAACAGAATTTTGAAAATAAAGAGCTTTTCTGTTGCATAGACAAAACATTATAAGCTAGGCAAATTCAGAGTGGAACTAATGGGATGTTAAGAGTGAGGATATTAGCAAATGGTTTAGTAGGGGAGGGGGTGATTGTGGGAGATCTTTGCCACATTTTTGACTAGAAGACTAAATGTTTTTGTTTGAATGCTTCCCCCTGCCCCTACACAAAACATACCCCAAAATTCTATGTAGTTCAAGCAGAAATGAACTGAGGGCTGCCCTGTGACTCATGCTCTGAGAGGCTTTAAGCACCAGGAACCTGAAGGGGGTAGCAAACTGCCCAAAGGTCTCTGCAGTCCCTCTCTGCACCCACCATCACCCTCAACAGCAGCCAGAAGAGAACAACGTGGTCCCTGAGGATTTTCTCTGGCTCCTGAACTGGCCCAGGAATCTCCTTTTGTCTTTCAGAAGATGGCCCATCCCACCTCCTTCTCCCATCCCTCTTCATTTTTCCAAAGCCCTGGAAAGGCCAGGAGAGCAGGAAGGGTTGCTGGACAAAAGGAAGATATTTCTTACAAGATGGATGGTGGAGGAGACAGGAACAGGAAAGAGCGAAGAGAAGCTGTGTGGGATCTCATCCCTCATCCTGGGAGAGGTGTGCTGAGGGTGGCGATGCCATATCCCATGGCAGCAAGGAGAAGACAGGAGAGAGCCYGGGAAAGGAAGCAGGGCAGCAACGAGCACCTCCGACACCACTTCCCAGTCCTCTTTATCCATCCAGAGCTGTTTCAACTCTCTGATGTCAAGAAAAATCCCACACAATTAAGTCTTTCCTGCCTGATTATGTCATCTTACAAAGCTTTGGTAAGCAATCTTTGAAAGCTCTGACTGCATTATTAGGAAGCTAAGGCATGTTTTTCTTATGAATCTCAGGACTTGTTCCTCACAAGGTTCCCCTCAATGTGACAGATGTTTCCACTGAAGTGCTAGATGCTGTCTCTGAAGCAATGATAAGTAATGGGTGTAGCAGCAGCCACCTGTGTCTCTTTTGGGCTGACTCCAAAGCCCATCCAAGTCCATGAGGTCCATTCTCTGGACATGCAGGTTTAGATAAGGTCTAAAAGGTAAACGTGGTTAATTTACTGCTTATGTTTATGCTGAAAATAGAAAAAATAAAAATATTGGCTACAAACCCTCTTTCAAAGCCATCCATTAGGTTAGCTCCTTCCCAGATCTATGGAGTACAAACAGCTGTGAAATACAAACTATGATGCCAAACACAATTTAGTAACTCCAAAAATGCAGCTTCAAATAACCTTCCACTTTTGTAAAATTTAAAAGAATGACATATTCTGCATTGAGCATTATAACGGGCAGATTGGAAAACCTGAGCTCAGACATAAACTTGCTTTTCAAATTAGCTCTGGCCCTACTCTGTTCAAATGGACAAAAATTGGAAAGACTCACATGCATTAAGCCATCAAATCCCTCCTCTGCTCTACCAAGATATGACATATATAAGGCTCATTAATATTGCTTAATAAAATAGACGTATTACAAGAACGATTACAGATTAGAATCATATTCTTGTATTAAGATTGCTGCAGAGGCTAAACCAGTACTGCTCTGATCTTAATCACCATGGATATTTCAGAGATAAAAGAAAACCAAGACTATCCTTTAAAACCACTGCACATATACTCCCCACACCTCTCAGAATGTTTGGTTCAGTGAGGCAAATATCCTTCATCTCAAGGTTTATTTATTGGTTTATAATATTCCTGGGTTGCATAATAGAGAGATGTCTACTAATACTCTAGAGAAAGCAGGATTTCTCATGAATTTTATACACATAATTTCCTTTGGGAAGTGCTGAGTATGATACTTCCTGAAGGACTCTGTGGAAAATTCATGTAAATAAGGCAAAATGGATTCATGGCTCCAGCCTGCAGTTATCTTGTGAACAGTGTTTTGTGAAACGAAAGCACTGAGGGCTTAAAATGTCGACGTTTTCTTTACACACAATGGGCCATGGTACATTAAAAGGACTTGCTGGTGCCTGCTCATAAGGTGACTGATCAAGGTATTCACAGAGATCAAATTTTGCCTTTCTGGCATCACATAGAAGACTCCTCTGCACTTTGCAACGGTTCATGCAGATTCAGTTTGGACTAACAACAGTCCCTAGACCTTATCCATGAAGCACCTTCAAATAGCATCAACATCTTGAGGACTGCATACTGTATATACCCTCTGCTTATACCTTCTGATCAGGGGTTTTGTGCCATTGGTGTATAATTATATTGAACTCCCCAGTGATGCTTCTTGAACTTGCACCTCCATGAACTGGCGACTTGGAAAGTTCATCAGGAACAAGCCTCATTCACCCCATACAGCCAAAACCTCTGGTGCCTGTACCAAGCTCTGCTGGTCAAGAACAATTTAATGATGCCCTATGCAGTCTCTCAGCACTGACAATGCAACTCGGCTTTTCTAATGTGCTTTCCAAACAAGAATATCCACATATTATCTCACAGATACAGATGAAGTCAGCCCCACGGTTTGGTGTGAGCAATGTAAGTAGAGATGAAGTGCATCAGTTTGCTCATAGGCACACAGAAGAAGAGCAAAAAAACCCAGCAGTTATGGGTTTCAGAGCATTAACTAGAATTTCAGTCTTTCTGCTTAGCAACCACATTATTTAAATCTCCCTGTAGGAGAAAGGTTTGCAGTGGTTTATATCTATCTATATAGCTGGTGAAGGGTCTGGAGAACAAGTCTTATGAGGAGCGGCTGAGGGAACTGGGGTTGTTTAGCCTGGAGAAAAGGAGGCTGAGGGGAGACCTTATCAGTCTCTACAACTCCCTGAAAGGAGGTTGTGGTGAGGTGGGGGTCTGTCTCTTCTCCCAAGTAACAAGTGATAGGACGAGAGGAAATGGCTTCAAGTTGCACCAGGGGAGGTTTAGGTTGGATATCAGGAAAAATTTCTTCACTGAAAGGGTTATCAAGCATTGGAAGAGGCTGCCCAGGGAAGTGGTTGAGTCCCCATCCCTGGAGGTATTTAAAAGATGTGTAGATGTGGTGCTTAGGGACATGGTTTAGTGGTGGACTTGGCAGTGTTAGGTTTACGGTTGGACTTGATGATCTTAAAGGTCTTTTCCAACCTAAATGATTCTATGATTCTATGATCTTTCCTTTCTGACTTTGCCCTGATAACCAGAATTATTATGGAAGATACTGATGTTCCATGCTAGATCCCTAAATGAGAATGACCAAAATTTATAACTTTCTTTTTTTTGATGGAAAATTAAATATTCAGCTAAATTTTAACAGTTTCACRAAGACTGTCTGTCTTCCTCAAACATCTTTGTTTTAAAATTTTCTTTGGAAAATCAAATGCCCCAAGTTTTCAATAATTCTCTGAATACCGATATTTTTTGAGGACATTGACCAAACTTGTCTGTTTTCCAGCACTTTACAGGCAAAAATTCTTCCCCTGTGTTAGATAGCTGTCCACCCAAATGGGTGGGCAGGTGAAGCCATGGACTATGCACTGTCTGGGACATGCACTCTTGGCTTGACTGGGAAAGGTGGGGACATATCCTTTTACGAAAGGAATTAGAAGTTTATTGTTATTGATAGGAGTCTTCCCACTGACATCTCGTCTGCTCAATGCAGGTGCAATTGCTTTCTTTACCTAGTCCGAAGTTTGTGTGTCCACTGGGTGCATGAAAAGAAGTGGTTTGTCTTTCTTCCTTACCCATTCCATCTGTAGATATACCTCCATCAACAGAAACGGCTGAATTTTTGGACATATATTGTCAGGCAGGATGTCTCAAATGATTGCTTATTTCTCCCCATCTTCCCCAAATGGAGGGGGAAAAAAAAAAAAGACTGAATGGTATAGATTCAAAAGCAAGGGACACATTGTGAATTGTACAAAGAATGTATCAAAGGAGAATTTTTTTCAGGAGGAACTGTTTTTTCTACTTTTTGCTAAAAATTCCTCCACTTTAAAAACAATAAAAGTACAGACAGGTCGTGAGCTTCTGGAGCAGAGCAATACTTCCATATCTGTTGTAAGAATAGCTAAAAAGATAAAAATGAAGAAAAACTCCTATCTCATTTTTATTTTGTTTCAGGAAATATTTAAGAGAGACCATGAAATTCATAAGTGACAATTCCTATTGAATTTAACACAGGTATCCAATATTGCTGTATGGACAAAAAGCCACAGTTCATACATTTTCAACAATTATTGAATGACAAGAGACTGGGAATTTTTGGGTTTAGGCTGTGTAAAGATCCTGTATCCCTACATTTCATTTACTGGTGGGCAAGCTGAATCAAAACTCAAGATTTTGTCTCTAATAAGACCTCAAAATCTTCAAGGCAACAGATATACCCCGAGTTTTGTTCCATCTAACAAAACACCTTCTCATGGTTTAAATTCCTATTCTCAAAATGCCGCCTGGAGACCAATGCAGTGGAGAAAAATAAAATAGAATAATGTAGAAATCCATATTCAGGACAAATAAGTGAATCCTCAGAGGGGGTAAGCAGGCACAGAGGAGCTCTTCTGATTTACACCAGCTGAGCATCTGATGCCAAATATCACTAATGAAGTCACCAAGCCAAATAACGCACCCATCCTATTCCCTTATAATCATTCCAATGCCCCTTACAGCTGTTTCCTACTGTGTCTCTGATCTCCTTGCTAAGACATTTAAATCTCCTGTTTCATTTGCATGGTTATCCAGTGAAATAGCTCCTAGTGTTTCTTTTCTTGTTTGCAAAACTGAAGAGAGGGGGGAGAAGGAAAAGGGGGGGGAGATGTAGAAATGTGAGGATTTATCTACATGCAGGGAAATTATTTAAATCTGACAACTTACTTTTGTTCCACGAGAGACTAGCTTGGAGGCTTGGACTCTCACGGGGGCAGATAGTTTTTTTTGTAAAGTCTTACCATAATTAGTATTTCATCCCATCTTGTTTGGCATCCAAGCATTGCACTGCATTTCCCTATGATGGAGCTGGCTGCACTGGAAGGACCGTGGCTTTGTTTTGTTGATGGTGGGTTTTTTTCTAACCCATGAATAGGTTCTCAGGTCAGCAGATCAAGAACTCTGCAGGAAAACTAGCTGCAGGGCAGCTGGGCTGTGGAACAAAGAGTAAGACCCAGCAGAGAATCGGAAAGAGATGTCTTGTGATGGGGACATAAGAATAACTTGGCTGGTCCACATCAAAGATCCATTTAGCCTAGTGTCTAATAGTGGCCAGAGTGCCAAGGGAATAACAGAACAAGCAGGACAGCAAAGATTGATACTTCCCTGGCGTATTCCCCTACTCTCCTGTGACTCACAGCTCAGAGGAAGCCCATTTCTATTTAACATTCCTTGATGATTTCTTGCCATTTATTTGTCCTATTTTTTTTTTAACCCGTGTAGGTTTTAAGTGTCATCTTGTCATCATACAGCAACGAATACATCAGTTTAGTGATGTATTCTTTGAAGAAATAGTCCTTTTGATTGTTTCAAACCTGTCTCTTGAGCTTTTTATTTTATACTTCCTAGTCCTTTTACTGGGGGAGAGAGTGAATGGTCATTCCCTACCTTGTGCCCTCTTTGCCCTCTGCACATCCCTTTCCAGGCTGAGTTGGTCTACTCAATTTGTAGTTCTGCATTGAAGAAAAGGGGACTATGCACTAGAAGCAGGACATTTTGTAGGACTTAAGAGCCAAATTTTTAATGTGTATATATTGTTTAATATCAAGCCCTAAATCCTGAATTGGTATATTATCCTCTATTTTTGCCTGTTGCACTCCATTTCACATATTTTCCACTCCACCTTTTTCTCTTACTTTTGATTCCTTGGTCTCCTTCTCCTTCCACAATTCCCAGTACCCTTTTCTCCTGGAAAAATTATCTAGCTTACCTGTTTCTTGCTTTCCTCCTACAGCACCTGTTGAATTACCACTTGAACAAGTCTCCAGTGCTCTCTGTACAGTGATGGCTGCATCTGACCATGTAAAATAAAATAAAATAAAGAAAATAAAACAAAATCAATCATAAGATATAGAAAAGAAGTTGATTGCAAGCATCACCCCCATATGCTCTATTCATTCGCACACCATCTTCCAAATTCTTATATTTCTGCTGATTCTGACTTGTTATTTTACACAGTCAGAAAGTTGAAATCCCATTTTTTAAAGGCAATTGCATTTCATAGAGCACTGATTTCTGTAAGCAATAAGAAGTCCAGTCCGTGTGGTTCCTGAATCCCTTACTCAGATATATCATAAGATGCTTGGGTTATAATTATGGCCACATTTGGTTGGGAGGAATCTGCTAACAGTGTCCTTAGCAGACTTTATATCCTGCAGCATCCTAAATTCCTTTCACACTACACCCCAAGGTATGCAACATACATTCTCAGTGTGATGCAATAAAAACATAATTCTGGCCATAAGGCAGACCTCACATTAAAAAAAAGAAAAAAAAGAAAATAATATTCATGTCTTAGGGCCATGGAGGCATCTCGTGGGATCCTGAGAAGTCATAAATGTGATGTAGTGCRGATTAGATAGTTTCATTTCGAGGAGGTTTGTCCTAAACTGTGCAAACACAAGCCATTTCTGGGCTACCTGATCTCAAAACCAGGGATCACTCCTTCACCCTTTCTTATTTAGCACTGTAAATGTATTTTAGATGGCTAAGATCAGAATAAGTCTTTATGCTTACCCCAGTGGTAGTGGATAGTGTTTTTGGAGAGGAAAAAAATAAGTTTTCTTTATGGGTGTGCTGAATCGTTGCACTGGAGAAATTGCAGCCAGCCTTGGGCTAATGCATTACTTTTCTTTTTATTTTGAAAGGAGCAAACAGCATTGAGCTTTTTCTGTAAATAAGCAGCAGCATGTCTCCAGCACGCAAGGAAGAGAGCTGCTGTCGATGCACACGCCACAGCGCATTGCTAACGGGACACTGGAAAGTCCRTTCTCTTCTCTTGCTTTTGTCTTCAGTGGCATTGCCTTTTTAAGAAGTAAATACTAATCAGACACACAATGATTACAAAAGGAGGTACTCCTACAAGAAAAAGAAAAGGAAAAAAAGTCAGAGGAAAGGATGTACGCTGTGTACTCCCTCAGCTACAAATCGGCATCGAACTGGAGTCTAAGAAGTGTGTATTAACATTCAGCTGGCTGTTACTGCGAGCCATAATAGACATGAGCATTGACTAGACCCAATATTAGTGATGGTACTGGGAAACCATCCTTGCTTTTGGCTGCCTGAAGGCAGTAGTGATCCCCTGCTTGTCCTATCTGTCAGTCTATTTGATCTCCAAATGAATTGCTTTTGATAACAGCTATATAAATGCAGAACTGTTCCGCTGGGCCTTCTTAAATGAGACTCCTCTCTTTCATCTCCCAGTCATTTCAAAAAGCAGATAGACTTGTTAGAGGTTTTTAATGCAATGATTTATGTTTTATCTTGCCTGGTTTGAGGCAGCATTTATTTAGCACTAAATTCTTCCCAAGCTTATATGTGAGGGAGAAATGCTTCAACACAATATTTGGCACTTAAAATAGTGTGTCTATGTGCATGTGTGCATATGTGTACATGTGTGTGTGTGTGTGTACTCTGCTTCATCAGAGAGAAATAAGTGATGTACTTTCTTTTTAGGAATTCAATGCTCCAGTTCACTTGGATCATTGCACCTCCAGCCAAATTAAGAGAAACAGGAAGGAAACAATATTTGAAAATCATCTAACTAGTAGCATTCAGTCTAGGGCAAATAACGAACACTTTGGAGAGGAAGAGAGTGAGATAAATGATGTATCTTTATTAGGTTCAATAAAAAGAAAATCTCTGACTTTCTTTAAGTTATTAGCATTTCTTAACATTAGCAAAAGTTCACTATAGCAGTGGGTTGTCCATCTTTTGCATTTTTCATTTTCTTCTTGTTGCTGAATGAGGATATGCAGCTATTTGGATCTAAGGATAGGTGAAGAGTTGATTTTTAAGACTCTCATGTTCATTCATAAAGAAATAAGCGATACTGCTGCTGATGTCTGTATAATGGAAAGAATTGAGGTCCTTTGGTGTAATCCAGGAACATTCCTCCAGACTCCATGTGAAAGGATGAGATAAAATTTCAGGCCTGGGCATTATTTTTTTCCTTTGTTTTACTGTAATAATGGTTGCATTGGAGGTACAACTCAACCTATTTATTCCAATTGTGAAAGTTTACGTTATGCTGGGACATGCACAATGGGTGGAAGAGAAAGTTCTTTATAGAAAATTGGCTTAAATATCTTTGGGACTAGGAACCTATGCTCTAAGTAGACTAATTTTTGAAAGTAATGAAGCTGGCTGGCCTGTCACTGTGTTATGTAGCATATCATTCTCTCTAATGAGAAATAACTGATACATTCAAAAACCTCCTTTCTGCCATGGAAATAAATAATACAATAAAAGGAGCTAAACGGAAAAGGGAAAATATATGTAATTTAAATAATCTGTTTAAAATAAGGTAATATCTTTGATGCAACAAGGAACTGAGCAGTAATAGGAAAATTAGCCTATTTTTCTTTGAAATGACAAAGCTAATTTTTTGCCTTGAAAGGAAAAGGGAGATTTGGGTTAGCATCAGGCAGAGGAGAGACAGGATTCTTCCACATCTCAAGTTGGGGTTGAAACATGAAGATGCTATACAGGAGGCCTCCAAGAGATTATCTATTCCACCAAGCTTAGACACATATTTTACACTTGGAGCTCAAGAGACACCTATTTCTCTCCATTAGCTACAGAGGCAATTTAAGGATGTTAAACTTCTAAATAGGACTTTCTCCTTTCTTTTCTCTTCCATGGTGCTGCATCAGTTAGTTAAACAATCTAAATATTGTCTGGAACAAGAAGAGAGAAGTGCTGAATAGCCTGATGGTTTAGAGAGTATCCTGACAGCTGCTGGCCCCAGCTCAGTTAACCCAGGTTCATTGAGATCCTCTGTCCCACTGGCTGGAGCACTTTTCCAGGTTATGTGGATCCTTCCTCAGCTTTGTGTCACAACTGCAGTTTTGTCCTACTGAATTCTGGGTGAATGATCTATTACCAGCATTCCTCCTTTTGCTTTTGTTTATGATGTCTAAATCTCTAAATCTATTCTGGAAAAAAAAAACCAAAAATAAAAAATAATTAAAAAAATCCACTGTGGAATACTTTTTTTTCCCTTTTTAAGTGTTTGTAAGAATTTGCTAAATTTAACCCACATCCTCAGATAGTTTCCACTGTCTTGGATTTACACTTTCTAGAAAATAAAAAATTCAATGAAGCCCAGCTCTATTAGGTTCATTTTGTTAGCAGAAAAAAACAAACAAACAAACAGTGCCATTCCACAGTTTCATGGTATAGCATATATCATATATATTTCTCCAGATGTTTGGAGATATGTCCCTTAGCTTAGATGCCAAGTGTCCAAAACCACTTGCGCTGGTATTGCCTATCAGGTGCCCAGTGACCACCTTCCTCAATGCTGCACAACAGGACCCCTGAGCAGACACTGCAACACCTGGAAACTGCAGCCTGATGGATCAAATACGCAATACATACTCATCTTCCCAGCCTAAAATATAGAATCATAGAATCATAGAATCATTAAGGTTGGAAAAGACCTCTAAGATCATCAAGTCCAACCRTCAACCCAACACCACCATGCCCACTAAACCATGTCCCTAAGCGCCTCATCTACGCGTCTTTTAAATACTTCCAGGGATGGTGACTCCACCACTTCCCTGGGCAGCCTCTTCCAATGCTTAACCACTCTTTCAGTAAAGAAATTTTTCCTAATGTCCAATCTAAACCTCCCCTGGCGCAACTTGAGGCCATTTCCTCTCGTCCTATCGCTAGTTGCCTTGGAGAAGAGACCAACACCCACCTCGCTRCAACCTCCTTTCAGGGAGTTGTAGAGCGCGATAAGGTCTCCCCTCAGCCTCCTCTTCTCCAGGCTAAACAGTCCCAGTTCCCTCAGCCACTCCTCGTAAGACTTGCTCTCCAGACCCTTCACCAGCTTCGTTGCCCTCCTCTGGACACGCTCCAGCACCTCAATGTCCTTCTTGGAGTGAGGGGCCCAAAACTGAACACAGCATTCGAGGTGGGGCCTCACCAGTGCCGAGTACAGGGGGACAATCACTTCCCTACTCCTGCTGGCCACMCTATTTCTGATACAGGCCAGGATGCCGTTGGCCTTCTTGGCCACCTGGGCACACTGCCGGCTCATATTCAGCTGGCTGTCAACCAGCACCCCCAGGTCCTTTTCCGACAGGCAGCTTTCCAGCCACTCTTCCCCCAGCCTGTAGCGTTGCATGGGGTTGTTGTGGCCAAAGTGCAGGACCCGGCACTTGGCCTTGTTGAACCTCATGCAGTTGGCCTCGGCCCATCGATCCAGCATATACTTCCAAACATGTAAAACAAATATGTAAAGAAAGAGCAAATTGTGTTTCTTTGGATAACGATTTGCCATTAATATTAAAAAGTAGTTTCCTGCCAAAGGATACTTGAAAATGCTGTCAAAGCTTTACACGCCTAGACTGTATTTGTATTTATATTTGTATTTACATATGTAGATGATATTAAAGAAAAAAACCCAGAAAATTCAGAAGGCTTTTTTTTTTTCTACATTCCCTTATGAATGGTATGAATTGGCAAAATATGAAAGTAATATTGGATGAAGGACCTTAGACATATATGTTTGTTCTCAGACATCTCTTCCTTCCAGAACGATGTAAAGGAGATTGATGTGGGAAAAAAAAAAAAAAAAAAAAGAGTTTCATTAAGTTTAAGTGGCCTGATTCTGCTCTTATCAAAGTCAGGATAACATTTTTATTTACTTCAGAAGGAATAGCATTGATGTAGTCCATGAAATTAATTTTTATCTATATATACATACATATATATTCTGAATATTTTTCTGAGCTAAGTCTATAGAACAATCCAATCAACTGACATTTGTTTMATGAATGCAGAAATACCTCCATGTTAAATGCAACTATTGCAAGGAACATCTGTCCAGAAGTAGGCAGAATACTCTCTGCTGCTCTTTTCACCTTGAAGGAGCTATATTATTTTCATTTGGAAATGTTTTCAAAAAATCATTTTTCTAAACATTTTTGTTCTTAAGGAATAAAACTAAATTGATGACCATCCTTTAAAAAAAAGCTTATGCTTTAAAAATATTTGAATACTTTTATAGAAAATTGTTCTGTTTGGAGTGCCCAGGTTTCCATTGGAAGAGATCTAAAATGTATGTGGAAGAAAAATAGAAAGCCTGTAGAGAAAATAATCCAGTGGGGAAAAAAAATGCCACTTATTTCAGTCCCTGTTAAAAATGTTCTCATTGCTACTCTTACTTGTTTGCCATTTAAAGTAGTTTAGGAACGGTTAGAGATAAAACTATTTTGTCTCCTGAATGTACCAGTGCCGTCCAAGTTAGGAGCAAGTACAGCTTTTTAGCAGATATAGTGCGGCTCCATTAATAGGATGCATTTGGTCCTGCAATCTGCTTTAGGATGTGAACAGCTATACTGTGTTTAATTCCAGTGCTAGTTTTGGCGTCTCTTCTTTGTGGCACATTGTACAAACTAAACTCGCCCCTAGATGGAGGAAACTGTTCAGCAGCAATTGGATCTGTCAGGGTCTCCAGCCCAGGCAACGGTACYGCCTTGGCAATGGTGTCAGATTCAAGGGGCAGCTAAATAGACAAGCAAGGAGAAATCCTTTGCTGTTCAGGAAGTTTAGCATACAGAAGACAGAGACTTTCAGAAAAGTTTAAAGATGATTTGAGTAATGAAATAGAAGCATTATTAATCAGTTTTGACAGATGAGAAACCACAGTACGAAGAGACTAAATCCAGGATTTTGTATACAGATATGTATATATACATATATAAATTTATATATGGGAGATCCTGCTGCTATAGAGGACTCAATGTAACTGGGCAAGTTTCTAAAGAGCACAGTATGCTGAAAACATGTCCTTAAGCACCACAATAAAAGCTGAGTGCTGTTGACGGCAGTAGAAAAACTTGAAAATGTTCCATTTGAAATGTCTTCTTGTTGAAAAATGTTTCTTAAATTGGAGTTTTCTATAGGAAATGTTTCCTATGAGAAAAATGGTTTGCATTTTTGGCAACCAAAAATTGGCCAGAATTCAATTTTTTTTTCCCAACTATTGGCTTGCTGACAAAATTTTAAATACTTTTCAAGGCAAGACTATCCAAAAATGCAGAATTTCAAGTTTTTATCTAAATGCTATTTTAGAATAAAACACCTTTTCTGCCTTCTGAATATTTAGCTTTTAGGAAGGCACCAAGGAAGTTGATGAGTTTGTTTGTTTTAAAGCCTTATTGAAAAAGTGATGGACACTTCAAGACCTATCCTTAAATTACATGCCCAGGGTGCCCAAGAAAACAGTGGCAAAACAGCGAATCATGCTTAGCTCTTCTGAGCAGAAGGTCAACACCTTTCTCTTGGTAGGTACCATCCACCTGTCCCTCAACGCAGAAGTTCTCATGCAATTTCCCATGAATATTATAGAGTACAAAAACAGGAATAACAATTAATTTTCTTCTTCTTCTGTTGCCCAATGCAATAGCTCCGTGACCTGGTTCTTTGGGATTACCTTTGCAGGGGAATTTCCATACATGCCATCAGTGAATGCCCTTTTTTACCAACCAGGAGAGCAGATTCCATTCTGGTGGTATTTTTTTTTTGTTTTGCTTTTAGTCTGCAAGGCGTTCAGGCCGCTAATTTTGGGTTGGAGCAGGGGGAGAGCAGGAAGAAGAAGGGATGCGCCACTCCAATATTTTCCCCTCTATAGCATCACTTATTAAAATCCTGTTGTCCTGACCATTGTTGTTGCCATTGAAGTCTGGTTTATTTACTTGAAAATCTGATTTGTTTCATTTTATTACTGTGTTTGCGAAGTAACTGATATCAGATTCTGCAGGAAAGAGCTGCCATTTACCAGCAGGCTGTGATGGCTCTGACGCGATCTGCAGGACCGGCTCCGAGGCTTGCTCTGCCCCGGGGGCTCTCGCAGAAATAAGATTACTGGCAATAACTGCTTCAACTGCTTTGAATAACAGACACAACTCAGAGAGCATAAAATTAGCATAAACACAGCATCAGTGTGTTCCCTCTGCGGATACGAGACAGGCAGGATATGGAAAATTGACTGAAATGGGGTCAGGCGCTGCTGAAATCGGAAAGGCAGGAAGCGCTGCCGAGCGGAGAGGTGGCGTTGCTGCTAATAAATAAATAAATAAAATGATAGCCATGAAGTTTTAATGATAACACGTTCAGAGGGGTGGATATTAAAAATGCAGCGCCGGTGTCAGAACACCCTAAATGTTGTCTTTCCAGGCAAATTACTCTTCACCATCCTTTGGCTTTTCATTCCTGATTGGGTGGAGGGAGGGGAAGAAATAGCAATAGTAATAACAGCAATTTCCTGTAACAAATTTCCTGGTTTGTTTTTTGGGGGGGGTTGGAAAGAGAAAAGGTGGAGGAAGGGCACACCGTAATAATTTGAGGAGGATGCCCTAGATTTGTTAATGAGTGGTAGCGAGTATTTTGCGGCACTCCTATCTCTTTATATTTATCAAATATTAAAATGGGAGATGCTTACTGACACATTCAATAAAGAAGTACATTAAGAGGGGAAGGCACAGCAGCTCTGATTTTGCAGTTTTAATAATGAGATGCTGCAGATACTGCTTGCAACAGATTTACCCATGGAGCTCTGGATATCCAAACCCTCAGACCTGTTCATACAGAGAGAGCTGGAACTAGCACATGCTTAAAATCAGAAGTTCCTCAGAAACCCAAACTACTGAAAAAGACCCATAGCGAGCGTGATTATCTCATAACCAGCATGAGATTTGGGATATTGTTTTCAAAGCAGCCTCCCCTCCTTTGAAGAAGAGATGCCAGAGGAGGGTAATCCACATTGGTGGAGCATAGGTTGTTTTCATTCAAGAAAGAAAACGTTTATGACTCTGCTCCTGCTTCCCACTGTTGGGAGTTTGTCCTTCAGATGAAATGAGGACTCTCTCAAAGTCTCAGGATCAAAGCCCTTTATCAAGCCAACTTACGAAGCAGAGCCTGGGACCCACTTTCAGAAAAGCGCTTTAACCCATAGGTACTTCAGACTAACACAATGTTCCATGTTTCAACCATCTTTAGCCAATGATGAAGAAAATTAAAAAAAAAAATTTTTTTTTCCTAAAATTCATCAAAGATGGTTTGGGAAGCTTGTTTATCTTCCTTTCTCTCTTTCTCCTTCTTTCCTTTGCTTTCTCTCCACCCTTGCTCTCTCACTCCCTCTCTCATGCAGAAGCTTTTTCAAGGCCTTGGTAGGGAAAGATGGGGTGTCATCAAATATTAATCTTTGCCTGAAAAATGATCTGTTGAAGGTCAGGAATATTACCTGAGGTTTCCACTGCCACAAGTGACAGACAGGATGAAGGGAAACACCCAGAAGTGGGTAACTTTAGCTAACCACCTTCAAGACAGCTAACTGTGCAGAAAAACAAAGGAGAAGAAAGACTCTGGATAAGAGCAAAGCATGGCATACAATCATTTTTTGGCTGAGGTCTGCAGTCAATTGTATGAGGAAGTGAGATCTAGAGAGGGCTGTGGAGTGAGTTTTAACGTTCTTGCCATTAATATTTTATCTTTTTTTTTTTTTAATTATTATTTTCATGACCTTTATAATTTCCTGAATTGAAATAGGGTCAGAAAAGACTCTGAGAGAAACAGTACTGCTAGCCTAGCCAGCAGTTGCCTTAAAAAAAAAAAAGCCTGCTATTGTGAGATTTCAAGGCCAACAAAATTTATGAGCAAGCTTTGGATGTGGAATGAAACTCTTGACAGTGTGCCCTTGTCTATAAAAATAAGCGCTAATGACCCTCTGTCCCTTGCTGGTAGATCCAGAGGAAAGGGCAAGTTTAAAAAGGCCCGGGAAACTAAACTACTTTTTCACCCTTAAAGGTGGTCCTTTCAGGTCATAGGGAAGACGTGGTTGTGGAGCATGGATATAGCATGCCTGGGGACAAATAAAAGACTTTGTTCTCCCCAAGGCATCAATCCAGCATCTCTGACCAGCACCACATTCGTTAAACAAATAAGCAGATGAATGTACCAGAAGAACATGCGAGGAAAAACAAATCAGACTTATAAAACATCTTGGAGTCCAGCCATGATTTTCCTATGGAAAAAAACTTAATTCCAGTCTCCTTCTCACAAAGAACCTTTTTCTCTCTTTCTATTGGGGTTAACCAGCATTTAATTGATTTATTCAGGAATATAATTGATTCTGATGACAGTGGCAGGACTAAGCCCTCAAAGACTGCGGCTTACTGGCATGCAGGCTATCACGGTCCTCATTCATTTAGCTTAACTGTGGCTCCTGTGTTAGATGCAGAGTTGCCCTAGGCTCCCTCCGTAATCCCTGGAAAGAGATAGGCTTCTCTGGAGAGTGGTGCACATCTAGCCTGGGCTAAATTGCTGTCTGACAGCGCTTTTCTCAGTGACTATAACTGGAATCTAGGATGAGTATGTGGGATACCAGTCAAGCACCTAAAGTTTAGTTTACTAGTAGAAATACAGCCTTAGTGGCCAAAACTGTCTCATTGTCTCTTGCTACTTCCCTGTCTCCACTTGATACTCTTTTGTACCAAACATGGATCAAAAGCTTTGCAAATCAGACTTTTTTTTTTTGGTTTTTTTGATGACTCATGGCTTCACATAATAGAATCCTGGTCAAATACAACAGCTTGCAAGTTTTACAATCATCCTCATCTTCACTGCATTCACTTCTCATGTGTATAAATCCAGATTTGAATGATTCGGCCAAAAATTAGACCTCAAGTGAGATGATTAAAAAGATGTTAAAAGTGGAATCACCCATTTTCAAAAATGAATGATCTAAATGTGGAAGTTCACCTCTCTGTGCTTCCTTCTCCCTGTCTTTCACCTGTATCGGTCATTTTCACATATACTCTTTCCTTATTCTTAAAGAAAATAAATACACAGCTTAAAGGAGATTTTCATTTTTCACTGAAAGATATCATTTAATGGAAATATCATATAATAAACTTCAGTTCTCTGTTACTAAGCAGCTTCGAGTAAAGGCGACACTTGCTAGTCTCTAATCCTCTAAATATTATCTAATTTAGATTTGGGACCATACAAATAAGGTTAAGAAACAAGATGAAATTGACTTAAAAAAATCACTGAGAATATACATTTACTGAAGTAGCATGAGACTTCCACAAACATTTTTAGAAGCTGTTAATGTCACTATCTGAAATCCATTAGATTTGAGTAAGAAAACAATTCTGATTCAGATAAGACTGACTAACCATTCTTAGTTTTGAATGATAAATCCAAATGATGGCACCATTAAGGAGCCAGTCCTAGAGAGACTTATTTGCATGTCTTTTCAGCTCTCTTGACCCAAGATATATACTGTTCATGGCATTAAGGCCATATGCAAATTTTTTCCAAGACTAGCAACTCAGTTTGCAGGTTTTTTAATCCCCACATTTCTGGGTGCTGAAATGAATAGTTGAGATTTGCAGGTGTGTTTAAAAACTCTTCACTTAAACTGTATTTCTGAAAAAAAAGAAAAAAAAAAAAAAATCCACTTTTAATTGGATGAATTCCATGGGAAAGAGAAATAAATTAGCCTATCAGTCTTCTGAATGTTGTCCTGGATATGAATGAAGAAAATAAAAAATATTTTCCTAGTTCACAGGAATGCTGGGATGCTAAATACAGTGACTAACAAAACCAAAAAATGTTGACATTCTTACAAGCAAGTTCTGGAAAGAAAACTTTCATTACTATGTCTCAGTTCCATTTAATGCCTGATTTCCAATGATCTGGTTAATTCCCTCAAACGTCTGCTAATCTTCCTTCGTATAATTTTTCCTGCTGAAAATAAATAACATCAGCCAATTGTTGGTAAGCAACTTGGTATTAACTCATTTAGTAAAACAGAGGCTTGTAATCAGGTGGCACTTGGCCAAGATGCCCAAATCAACACCCTCCTTATTATTTTTAGTCCTGCTGCTTTTATGATGGTAGGGTCTAGCCCTTAGTTACACCTATGTTTGGGAGAGATCAACAGCTTTGGGTACATACTGGCATACTGCCTACTCTTACTGGATTTATGGTTGGTATCAGGTAGGCAATGAGTCATGAGCCATCACAACCATTCAATTTTTAATTTAGTCTCTAGAGCTGAAGTCTATGGCAATATAAGCTACCTATTCCATGTTTAGAAACCAAGCGTAAGTGGGGAAAGGCATAAGATTCTGCTGAGAGCACTGTAGCACAGACACAAATAAAGAAGTTACTTGCATTATTTAAGCAATGATGAATGTCCACCAAAACAAGGACATCAACAAAAACAAAAGGAACTGAATGTAGCCCAATACCATAAAGTGAAAGAAAAGTAGCATTAGTTTATCCATTATTTACTGAACCTTTGTTTAATTGTATTTTGTCCCAAATATGTCCCATTCTGTCCAATAAAAATATAGATTAAGCTCCTTTTCTGATACACATCAATATGTCCCAGTGCAAATCTCCCAAAGTTCTCATTTCTGACACTTTCTATAACATCATTGCTAACTTTTCCAGAAACTTCAATAACCAGCATTTGCCTGAATTTATTCCATTGCCTATTCATTACAGACTCCTAGAAATGTTGGGACAAGGATGAAAACGGAGAGACATTGTGTTATGAGGTTTACCAGACAAGCTCAAGAGCTCTTACGACAGTATCTTTGAAGCTACTGTAATGGTGCCAAGAGCATCTTATTTACTGGCATTTCCGAGAGAGATCAAATAGGGTAGCTATTAAAAAAAAAAACAAACAAGTTCAAATGTTTTAACTGGAGGTAGTTGGAACAGCAGAGAGAAACTCTTGATTTCTGAAACTGTTTTTTCTGCTTGAATCATAGTTTTATGGGTGCATCATAGTCAGCAATCAAGATTCCTTCCAACTTCTTGTGGGGAACAGAAGACTGAACCTGAATTCAACCTGAATTCACACCCCTGGAGTTCCAACAGGAGCTTTAAGGTAGAAAGAAACAGTTAAGTCATAAACAGTACCATCAGGTGGGATTCATCTGCCCACAGGTATGTTTCTGGAGATTGGACATCTGTGCCTGACTGTAGCTATATCTCAACTGCCTTGAGAGTCAATCAAGAGAAGGAAGAGCTTCCATTTCTAAAGTACTTCCAAAATACATAAGATGAACCACACTTATTTTTCTGCACTGAGTATGAGGAGAGCCTTGGCTGCCCCGCTCAGCCGTAGCTGCCTGCGGTATAGAGTGATGGGAGGTGAATCCCACTGCTGTTTCAGATGGGTGTCAGGCTTGAACCAATGCCTCAAGCATTAAAATCTTACTTAAAAACGTTGTCCTTAAATTCTGGACACATAGATTTCTTTACCTAATTTAAAAACAGATAATTGTGGTGTTTAAATTAGAATTTTAATCTCTCTTCTAAAATCAATAATGAGAAGTAAAGGTACCTGGAGAGGATGACTGATCCCCTTTTAAAATATGTATCAAAGATAAGTTAGACAAATTGCTCTCAGAAAGTGCCTGTTTCTTTTCATTGACCGTAAAGGGGTGCTGGAGGAGAAATTTGGTCTGACATCCTAATTTTAAACACAAACTAAAACTAGCCAAGTTTAATGCCATCACTCACTTCAGTGGGGATAATTTAGGTCTGAATATATTTAGTTCTTCTTCTGCCATCACAGCAATGTTCTACCACTTGTGGAAAAAAAAGAAATAAAGCCCAAGGTAGCACACCAACCACTACCTTGTGTCCTTTGAAATTGAAGGTGGTAACCGTCAGGATGTCCAGACATTGATCAAGTGAATAAAAAYGGAACAAAGTTAAGTACATTTTTGTCGCTCTTGTTGTTAACTTTATTGCTAAATTTCCTGGYTCTGTGGCTAGTTTGCTGAGATCTGAACTGGTTCTTTCTGTATGCAAAGAGATTCACTCCTGCTGAGGCTCTTACATATTTTATTATTTTTTTTTCTAGTAATTAGTCTGAACCACTGACTCAAACAGAATTAGCCAAGTGAAAAAGAAAATATAACAAAGTCCCCAATATGTTGTCTTTGCCTAGGGCAATAAGCAGCTGATGGCTAATGGGACAGATGATGCTCCTCTTCTCAGTTCATCCATTTAGCTGCTTGTTTAAGACACAAGAATGCCTATGTGCCTTGACCCACACTTTGGCACTTGAAACTTTCATATGTGTTCTTGGTAAAGCTGGACAGATATTTTTCCTCACCTTTGGAAAACACCAATTTTTCAGTAAAACTTGAAAACTGAAGTATTTTGCTTTGCAAATACAGATACGCTACCTTTCAAAATTAAGTTAGATGTCCCTTCCTCTCTTTCTCTGGTGATTACAGGGCTGGCTGCATCTCTGAATGCACTGCAAGCTCCTCTCCTGGAAAAGCAAAGAAGTGGCAAATGGCAATCCATCGTCAGCAAATGTGGAAGATGCAGCACKGAGTTAGAGAGGCAGGAGAGAGCAATCTGAATTCTGTAAGGGATGATGACATGTATTAATGAGGCTATACAAAGTGAAATAGCTGGGCGGGGGGAGGAAGAATAGCACCCTGCAACCAGATAACAACCAGATGACGGCAACTACAGTTGCTCCTGGTATCAAGTTTTCTCTGCTGAGACAGATGTCAATCACAGGTGACATAAATTGCCTACTGGAGAGACCTCTGTCCTCTTTGGGAACTAGCCTAGATCAGATGCCTGAGTTTAAGATGGACAAAGTTTGATGACATTAATCTGAGTCTTAATTTGTTAGTTCTATCAAAGTTGGGTAATGATCTGCAATCTGGGGCCATAGATGTCTGGTAATTTAACAGGGTGTAGTTAAAGTCACTGAGTGGAAGAGCATGGATGCTCCCTTAAGCTCTTGGTTTACTAAAGGCTTTACACACTGGAAGAAATTCCACTACTATTGCTTATCTAAATAATAGCTAAGTATAACTACTAGAAGGTAGTTTATATTAACAACTTCAAGGCACAGTGCTTCTTAAAAACACATCAGTTGTCCCCGCATGTTACGTGTCCTACCTTTTTTTCCTACTCCCTGCCCTCTGGTACATGTCAGTGCTGTTCCTGAGGTCGAACAGAGTGAGAATCTGATGGCAGGAATCAACACTGATTTCCACATTGACTGTGTTTATTTCTATTCATTCCCTTGGGGACTTTGAGGTTTGTCTGTTTTGTTTTCTTCTCTTCTCATTTTCTTCCAAGGAACTTTACTGCTGCCTGTAAGGGAGACAATCCAGCTTTGCTAGCTGGCAATGGGAGCTTGGGGGCTCCCTGAAAGTGTTGAAAACTCTTTGCTTTCCAGAATGTTTGTTTAAGAAAAGTGAGTTTACACAGCTTGCGCTGAGTGCTTGCTACGTAAAAGGATTTGCAACTTGCAGGTACAAAATACCTTCCCATTCTCTCTTCCAGAGCACCAGTACTGTCCTCGGCATACAGACTCTTACCCCTGCAAGGCAGAAACTGGCATTARAAATCCTTTTAAAGATCTACGGGAAGCTTTCTCAGCAGTGCAATAAAGCATCAGGATCCACTCCTAATCCATAAAATGGTGTAGACTATCTCATAATTGTGCCTGCAGTACAAGAYTCTCTGTTCCTCCAAACTCCCTCTTTATCCACACTCCCTGCAGTCTCTCTGTTGGACAGGAAAGTCCCAGGCCTCAGGGAGGAGATGCTGATGAAACATCCCTTTATGCCAGAAAAATTTGTAATTGGAGTACTGGTCTCCTTTTAAAATGAATGAAGCCAATAAATCAAAAGGGAATGGTGAAATGTCTGACTTTAAATTAGTAGGAGGGACATGSAGTGACTAATTACTTCCTTTAAGTCATATTCTGTTATGCCTATATTATAGATCATAGAATCATAGGATCATAGAGTGATCCTATGTGGGTTGGAAGGGACCTTTAAAGGTCATCTAGTTCAACCCCCCTGCCATGGGCAGGGACATCTTTCACTTGATCAGGTTGCTCAAAGCCCCGTCCAACCTGACCTTGAACACTTACAGGAATGGGGCATCAACAGCTTCTCTGGGCAACCTGTTCCAGTGTCTCACCACCCTTATCATAAATAATTTCTTCCTTATGTCCAATCCAAACCTACCCTCTTTCAGTTTAAAACCATTACCCCTTGTCCTATCACTACAGGCCCTGGTAAAATGTTTCTTTCCATCTCTCCATCATTTTCAGGAACTTCCTCAGCTTCAATAACTGTATGCCCACCTAACTTAAAGATGTTGCATTTCCAGAGTGGGTGTCCACAACAAATCCTGAAAAAGGCAGCCACTCTTGAGAGTGACCCCAGTTGGGCAGCTAAAACCAGAAACACCTGAAATCAACAGCAAAGTATGACAAATTCTGCATCTAGACTACCCCCACAATAAAATCTGATCTCTCAAGAAAAAGAGGAAGGAGGAAAGGAGGTTTTACTTATGCTCCGTGAGTTCTTTTTTTCTGCTTGAAAGAGAGCTAAAAAGGAGGAGATTTAATGATTTGGTTCTGATTGGAAAACTGTGCCGCTCTTCCTCAGATGTTCCTGTCCTCCTCCAATCTCTTTTCTCTGTTCTCTTCCTCTTCCTCCTCATGAGGCATACAACAAGCAAATGACTTAGAAAACAGTGAGCTTTCAACAGTGAGCTCCTCCTTAATCACTAAACTCAGTGATCCCTGTCCCCGTCCCTGCCTCCCTCTCTTTCTCCCTCCGCATTTTCATTGCCCATCACTTTCCCAGCCACGCAGACCAGACCGAGCTCTCAACTTTGCCTTTTCTTTGCACAGCTTTGCCAGCTCTTACTCTCTCTCATACATAGTCTCATCTTGCGGTGCTCCGGGGACACAGTATTTGTTTTGGGTTTTTCTCCCTCCTTTCCTTGTTTTTCTGTGTAAGCTGAACTGCTGAAGCCACAGCAAAGTCATCAGCTTTTGGGAGATCCTCACTCGAGATCACCTCTCTGTCTGTAAACAGCATGTTGGAGCTACCTGGCCAGAACAGGCTCTTACTTTTGCTGATGTATTCAATGCACTGCAACTGCTGCCACCAACAGGATGTTCAACAAAAATGAGACTTTTTTCCACCCACTGCTTTAACAGCTAGGTCTCAAAAAGAGATAATGAATAGATAAGAAGAATTTACATTCTAATATCAGTTTATTCGCTGTAGCAAGCTCCCTTCTGTACAATCTCACAGTGCTCCCTCCAAACATCTAAGCAGAACATGCTGCTTTTTCTCATCCAGGTTGCAAGAGGCATCTGAAACCTGTATATTTTAAATATGACCATTTTATAGAATGCACAAAAGAAAAAGAAAGAGGCTAAGAAAAAGGAGTAATGAAGAAAATGCAAGAAATACTCTCACCTGATTCATTGATCACTATGACCTAAAATCACTGTTTTTAGTGAAGAAGTTCAGCAGTAAAATCTCTTTCCCAGTGGCAAAAAAAGTCTGTTTTGTGCCTGCGAGTCCTTCTGCAAGAGCTACTGCATGATTATTGATTTTCTGAAACTGGCTGCCTCAAAGTAAGAATGCTATCATGAGTTCACAAGTTGCAATACCGTGTTAGTACAAAATGCTGAACATTGTTTTTCACATGCTTTAGGATTTTTATAGGCCATTGTCTAAGTTTATCCTAAAAAGTTTAAATAGCTTAATTTTCTCAAAAAGAATCCATTTCTTTATATCCTGAGAAAAATAAAGCCAAAACCTTTTTCCCCTATAAAATGAGATGCAAAAAGGCACAGAATTTTCCAAAGTTCTTATTCATTATCTCTAAAAAAARAAAAAAAAAAAGAAGGAAAAAAAAAGTTTAAGAAATCAGGAAGAAATATAATTGAAATAAAAACTTGGACTTAATTGCAACTTTATATACAAAGAGAATGATACAGTCAATGTACTACTTGCTTGGAGAAAATATCCAAACTCTCACTTGCACTAATATAAAACAGAGTATTGCAACTTTTAAAAGTCAGTTTGATTTCTTTTTCTTTTTTTCTTTTTACACATACTTGTCTCACTACATTTAGTTCGATGTAAGCTATACTGAAGAGTTTCAGTTTGACTCTGGCTGGTTTGCAGGGTTCCAATTAGCCCAGATATATTGAAATTCAAAGCCCTTCAGAGTAGGGTGAAGGCATGTTTATTTTCATTTTGAAAGGAATGCTTCCCATAAAAATAACTAGAACCTAAATTGCTATTCCATGTTGTCATTTAATTTTGTTGATGAGAATTTAGTATGGGATTTAGAAATCTCATGGTTCAATTCTCATGTCGGTGGGATTAAAGAAATTATTGTGAAGGAAAGCAGGATGAGGGCATAGAGCACAACAGATAATCTGAAATGATTCTCTATTTAATTCTGGAATAACAGTGCTTACACAAGGCACTATTGTGGAGTTGCCGTTGGACCGGAGCCTATTTCGTTCAATTTCCATATACAGGGAAATTGCTCCCAACTCCCTCAGGCAGCTTTGCAGATCTGCTCAGGGATACTGAGGAAAATTAATCTGAATTAATTTTTGAAGTGGATTAGTTCAACTAAATTAAAATGCCGTGTGGACTCTCTCATTCAGAATTAAAGGGGCTTTAATTCAGTTTTGCTTCATTCAGTTTAACATTGGGTGAAGCAAGACAGAGTTTAGGCTCCTTTAGAATTATGTCCAACTGAATGCAATTTAAATTCCCACCTTCAATTAATTTGGAGTTATTTTGCTGACTGTCCCTGCATAAACAATAATGTAATGTCCATGAAGGACAGAACACGGGATACAAAGATCTTTGTCTGCAGATGGGACATGGGCAGCGTGGTGGATTCCTTTCCCACTTCAGTTTCTCTCAGCCTCTGCTCAGGAGGAACCTTCAGGAAGGACATCTCAGCCCTGTTGTACATTCAGTCCTAGGCGCTCTTCTCAGCCTGGCTAACATAAAGGTTATAAAATGTGAAAGTGTGAAATGGGCTCATTTTCCGAGCCTTTTTTATTCAGTCAAAGGATAGTTACAGCTTCCAAATCACTAGTGGCGTGCACTGTATTTGTAGTGTTGGCTTTCTACCCCATTACAATTCTCCAGAGCCTTCTGCTCCTCTCACTTTTTCAAATGAATCATTATATTAAAAATTATGGACTATTTTAAGCATAGAAGGCAGCTACTCACCAGGAGTGGGAGGAGCAAAAGAGAAAACCAAGACCTTATTCAAATACTTTGGGAATGTAAATGGACCTATTCTCTCATGGGCATATTCTCCCCTTTCATAGATGTGAGAGACCATGTTCATGTTGATGGTGGGGTATTGCCGATACACATCAACAAGAAAATAGGGCATATCAAATAAAAAAAACCTGACTCACATTAAATCAATTAAAGGTATTCTCCATCTGGTTCTACCCAAGGGGTTTGTACTGATTTAACTAAATTGGTTTCTAAACTGATTTAGTTAAATTGGTACATAAACTGTGTGTAGAACAGCCAGAAGTAAGTACAAAAGAGTCTAAGTAAGTCAAACAAATCCAAGTGAGTATAAAAGGCACGGTGAAAGAGTTGGGAAAGAGATTAAGTGGCAGCATAACCTTTAGGGGTTAGTCAATTCCTGGATGTATTTTGGGAATTAGCATGAGCTGTGGACCATTCCCAGTGGGCAGTTCGCGTGTGATCACCTTATTCTGGAGGCTAAGAGTGTTTAATTGCAGAGTCACATCCAGACAATGCCAGATGGCTTCAGGGCAGAGTGTGTCCTGGAAATGTTTCATAGAATCATAGAATCATAGAATAGTTTGGGTTGGAAGGGACCTTTAAAGGTCATCTAGTCCAACCCCCCTGCCATGGGCAGGGACATCTTCAACCAGATCAGGTTGCTCAGAGCCTCATCCAACCTGACCTTGAATGGTTCCAGGGATGGGGCATCTACCACCTCTCTGGACAACCTGTGCCAGGGTTTCACCACCCTCAGGGTAAAAAATTTCTTCCTTATATCTAGTCTAAATCTACCCTCTTTGAGTTTAAAACCATTCCCCCTTGTCCTGTCGCAACAGGCCCTGCTAAAAAGTCTGTCCCCATCTTTCTTATAAGCCCCCTTTAAGTACTGAAAGGCTGCAATAAGGTCTCCCGGAAGCCTTCTCTTGTCCATGCTGAACAACCCCAACTCTCTCAGCCTTTCTTCATAGGAGAGGTGTTCCATCCCCCTGATCATTTTTGTGGCCCTCCTCTGGACCCGCTCCAACAGGTCCGTGTCTTTCCTGTGCTGAGGGCTCCAGAGCTGGACGCAGTACTGCAGGGGGGGTCTCACCAGAGCAGAGCAGAGGGGCAGAATCACCTCCCTCGACCTGCTGGCCACGCTGCTTTGGATGCAGCCCAGGATACGGTTGGCCTTCTGGGCTGCAAGCGCACATTGCTGGCTCATGTCCAGCTTTTCATCCACCAGTCCCCCCAAGTCCTTCTCGGCAGGGCTGCTCTCCATCCCTTCATCCCCCAGCCTGTATTGATACTGGGGGTTGCCCCGACCCAGGTGCAGGACCTTGCACTTGGCCTTGTTGAACCTCATGAGGTTCACACAGGCCCACTTCTCCAGCTTGTCCAGGTCCCTCTGGATGGCATCCCATCCCTCAGGCGTGTCGACCGCACCACTCAGCTTGGTGTTGTCTGCAAACTTGCTGAGGGTGCACTCGATTAATGTTTAATTTACTAGTATAGATATGGCCTTTGTGCCTCAGTTCTCCAGCTCTAAAATGGAGTATTATTTTGTATGTGTTTTGTGTTCATGTGTACAATTCAGGGAATAGGAGGTGGGATAGTGAATTGTAGATATTAGGGATGCCAAAGACCTATTACATTAATTCTGGCTCCCTGTTCTCTCTTGCACCAAG
Organism: Phoebastria nigripes; assembly: GCA_035582835.1. NCBI lineage: Eukaryota > Metazoa > Chordata > Aves > Procellariiformes > Diomedeidae > Phoebastria > Phoebastria nigripes. The sequence goes on from JAYKAV010002999.1 coordinate 495,708, forward strand.
GGAAGAACCAGTCACAGATGGTGTTCTTATGAATGAGTTTTTATAGGGTGATATTCATCTAACTTGAGATAAGCAAGAGATGAAGAAGTTATTAACAGCATCATGTATCATTAACTCCCAGAACTGCTTCACCAAACCATCCTTGGGTTTTGAATTGGTATTACACTTTCAGTAAGTGCCAGCATTCTCTCTCTCTTTTCATGCCTTTACTAATTATAATCTCCCTGGGCACATGCCAGGGTTTTTCATACAATTTCTGGACAACACTGAGGACATTATCAGTGTTTGTGATGATGGGAAAGAGAGGAATTATGCACAGTATGAAACTTCCTGATGCTTCCTGATGTTCTGAGGTTGCATTCACATGACCCATACTGTTTCTTTTTTCTTCAGGCCTCATAAATCCTCTGGTTGGCACATTGCAAATGCCCATGAACATATTTGGGTCTTTCTGCTTCCCGTGCAAGTCAACTTCCTTCCAACTACTTCTGTACTGGACACACACAGTGCTAAGTCCATTCAAAAATGACCACAGATGAAAGCACTCACTGTCTGGACATTCAGCTGCTTCCTACAGCTGGCAGGTAACCAAAGCTTCTCAGATGGCTTAACATGTGTCTGAGAAGTGGTCCGATACAAAGTGACTGAGAACATATGTGGACCTATAACAGATAGAACTGACATGAGTTTGTTAGTACTCAGACAGGGAGGATAGCTTCTTAGCTATACTGTTTTTGGATGGAATAGAGTTAATTGTCTTCATAGTAGCTCATATGGTGCTATGTTTTTGGTTTGTGACCAAAACAGTGTTGATAACACACGGATGTTTTAGTTACTTCTGAGCACTGTTTACACAGCACCAAAGCCTTTTCTGCCTCTCAGACTGCCCCACCAGTGAGTAGGCTGGGGGTGCAAAAGAAGCTGGGAAGGGACACAGCTGGGACAGGTGACCCCAACTGTCCAAAGGGATATTCCATACCATATGACGTCATGCTTAGCAATAAAAGCTGGGGGAAGAAGGAGGAAGCGGGGGGATGTTCAGAGTTACGGTGTTTGTCTTTCCAAGTGACCGTTATGCGTGATGGAGCCCTGCTTTCCTGGAGATGGCTGAACACCTGCCTGCCGATGGGAAGTAGTGAATGAACTCCTTATTTTGCTTTGCTTGTGAGCACAGCCTTTGCCTTCGACTGTCTTTATCTCAACCCACGAGTTTTCTCACTTCTACCCATCCCACTGAGGGGGAGTGAACGAACGGCTGTGTGAGGCTTAGCTGCCCACCAGGGTTAAACCAAAACATCCACTCAAGCTGTTCGACTCCTTCTCTTAGCCGTGCTAGATCCTAGTTCAACCCTCAGGCCATGAAGGCTTCACTAAGGGTTTACCATTGAGGTATGAGTTACTGTGGAATCTTCTTCAGTCTTTCTTACTTCCGCTCTGCGACATCCATAAAATATATGAGCAACTAAAAGAACAATTTGTGGAGGGTCCACGGGCCTAGTGTTCTCCTCCTGTTTGTCTTCTCCCTCAGAAATAACTCCCCTGAGTAGCCTCAAACATCCGATGATAACTAACAGCTATAGTCAGCTGGTGAAAAGCATGCCTAAGAGACGTGCCAATTACCCTGCAAATACCTCTTCCAACTTTCTTTTTTTTGGGGTTTAGTGCTAAAGTTTCAGCAAAATTATTAAACTGTAGAATTAGAGATCTCTTTAATAACCATCAAAGCACACAGATCCTGACATGTATTTGAATGCTAACCTGCACATGTTCAGGTACATGGGTCCTCACATGCTCCTGAATGTGACTTTGTACTTATATGAATTGTCTCCACATGCAGTTTCAGCAGGATATGGACAAAATCTTCAGCCTTATTAGGTTTAGCTTAAACAAAGATTTCCTGTTATGTTTCCGCCTCCACCTAAAGTAAGTACAATCAACTCAGGAGGCTCAGGAATAAAGAATATTGGCAACCAGCTTCTTAAGAGAATAAAGGTTCACCCTAGCTCAGTTAGAGTTCATGGCTGGGAGTCAGGACATCTTGTTTTGTATCTCAGTTCTACCCCAGGTTTATTAGGCATGATTCAGATCCAGGTACACAAACCTAAGTGAAGGTATCCAAAACGAAAGTACTGATAGGGGCACTGATGGACACAGTTGCCCAAATTTAGACATCTGGTGCCATTTGAGACTGCCCAGCACATTCAAGATACTCTCATGGGAATGAAATTATAAGAGACCTCAACTCTTTGGGACTGTCAGCTAGGGGCCAGCTGGAGTACCCTAAGGTATCTCAAATGGCCTAATAAAGGGACCACTGACATGTCTATGTGCTCATGATAGTCAATGGGGATCCGAACTATGAAGCTGAGAGAGCAGTTCAGCTTATCCCAAAACAGACATTTAGCTTTGGGAAGCTGAATAACCCTATGGTCTCTGTTGTCTAAGTATAGGTGGGGGTTGTCCTTCCAGGCCTCCAGCGGTCTCATCAGAAGGGTGTAAGTGTTCCTTAAGTCCTGTGTCATGTCTGCCAGGCTGATGAAGATAACTTTTGGACATTTTAAATGGCACTAAGTATGTGTATAACTATCTACAGAGGTAGCTGAATCCCTCTGTGATTTCCATTGACTAGCACGGGAGCTTCAACACATAGTTAACATCTATACACCTATGCAAATGTGTATGTATTTAAATGCAGGTGTTTGGACCTGGAGCTGAATCCTGCTTCTTGTATGATATTTGGAAAATCAGTTAATCCCTCTGAATCTCTGTTGCCCATTAATAACACGGAGATGATATCTCCACAAATGCACATCTACACACTTTGTCAGGCACTGGCTCTGTTTCCTCAGAGCACTGCCCAATAAAGCCTTTAGGCAACATGTCTGTTATTTTGATGTACATTTTTTTACACGTTACTGTGAAATAAACTAGTGGCCCAGTCCTAGAGCCACRGCTCTGTAGGAGCCTGTGCCACCCATACGTAGGATAAGACTGGTTTATGCCCAACAGAGTTTAGGGGCAGAGAAGTAGGGGGCAAATATTGTCTGAAGCATGATCATAACACATACAGCCACTGTCAAGCCTCTTGGAGAGATCTGAAAGGGAATAATGCTTAGGAAAAACTTGCATTCAGTTCCAGCACTGGTTTGTATCACTTCTCTTTCTCCTGGGCAGGTTGTACAGTATATAAAGGTGATGATATGCATCATCTATAGGCCAGTGCACTAAAGCCTTGTCCCAGCAACAGACCCCCACCAGCAGGAACTCCTTCCAGCYTCCATATCTTTGGCACTGACGGAGGACTCTGCTTTCTGTCAGTGTATTTGTGCAATGACACATATTCTCTAGTGATTAGATTAACGTTGGCAAAGGCAATATGAAAAACCCACACAGATTACCACTGTCACCCGCAGTAATTACATTTATTCATTTCCATTTAGCCAAGTTTTTACAAGCTGAGCAAGGGGCCAAATAAGCAATAAACACAGAGGCAAGAAATTAAAATGCTGATCYGTTCACTGTGAAAACAATCAAACCATCATCTTTCTTTAGGCAGCTCATTCATCATCCAAGAGGGCCACAGTGTGCTGATATGGAGGGCTGGAAATCTAATGTTATTACATGTAAATTCACTAACATGAAATTACTGCCCCTGATGTGATTTTACTAATAAATTAGTTCATTTCTACCTTTTCGCAAGAGACTTTAGGGACCGTGGAGAATTGTACATGAGTCTCGTAATCTTGCCTGCTTTATTTCAAGTGAACAGACAGTTTAGTTCCTCCCTCCACCACCATCCCCTGCTTCTCCCTGTGGCTCTTTCCTTGGCTCTGTTTCATTAGGGGATAAATAGAAAGTCATATTTTACTGTCTTGGGGCCAGTTTTGTTGCCTTGGGTCCAGGAGAAGCGTACGAGGATGGAGGTTCCTTGGCCTTGCATTTTACTGCTGTGGCAGTGATGGGGAGAAGCAAGTATCTAGACCTTGCCTCAAAGTTTTCTGAGCAGTAAAGTCTGTGCAAGTTGAGTTCTAGGAGCATAAATTTCTTTTTTACACCAAAACTAGTGGGGCAGGAACACCCAGTTCCTAAGCTGATAGCAGAGTCACAGGGCTACGGTGAGTAGGATCGGACAAAGAAACAGTTTATATGAGGAAATAATGAGACRGCTCCATTTTTATATCTTTCAAAATAGTTTTGCACCGCATATCTCCTTTAGGGCAAAGCACCAGCTTTCAAGGTACATAGCTTCACTGATGTGCAGGGGATGTAAATGACTTGAGGTCAGTGACCATACATCTGTTTGCGCTTCATGGACAATCTGGTCCACCAATTTCAATGGGCTTCAGAGTTATGCAGAGAGCTGTAACAGACTCAAAGGCTTTGGTAGAGTTGCTCCTGATTTGCAAAGGTGTAAGAGGAGAATGAGGTTAGGATTAATTTCCCATTTTTGCCCTGTTCAGTTTGCTTCTTATAAATCCTCAGTGAGGGGATCTGGGCAATCTGCAGAAGGAACTGTGCTTTTTTCTTTCAGACATATAGATGGCTCTTCAGTCTAACTTAGCAGCAATATAAATACTTTTCTCAGTCTACATCCATTGCTCCCCTTGAAGCCAACTGCAAGATACAAGTCACTCAATGCTGAATTCGGTCCTTTTCGCGCCTCAGCTGTAAGACAGCAAATTTCGCTGGTGCTCCTTCTGTCACTCTGGGCCAAACCAACTCCAGACCRTCAGGTCTGCTTTCCCTGCCACCATGGCTTCGCACTGGTAGCAAGAGTCAGCAGTGAAAACTCACCTGCTGGTACCTATGAGATCCACTTGGAGCAAATTCACATATCAAAGTTCCAGTTTTACACTGAGCAACTTTCAGAAGCAGTGGCTAGATCCTCTTTGTGTTTAAATCTCTTAAGATTCACCAGAGCTCTATCAATTTATAACATCGGGGGTGGGGGAAAAGTGTGTTTCAAAAGCAGCTGTCAGTTCTGAAGTCTCACTGTTTATTTGCTATATTTTCATGCATATTGAGTGTTTGACTTATTTCATTTCCCCCCTTCCTCACCCATTCCAGCTCTGCCTTGCATGTTTATCATCAAGGGTGCATCTATGTCTCACTACATGTGTTTTATGGTGCTTTGGTCAATAAGACCCTGCAGAGGATTTGGGTCCATCATTGCTACCAGATAAATAAGGACATTTATCTGCTATAATACAGGTGTCAAAGAATTACATGCCTAAGCCTGATCCAGTTATCTAAGCTCTTTGTATAGTCAATGAGAAGAAATAGACCTTTTTAAGAGGGTAATTTTGAAGCAGATGACTATCTGGCAGTGCCTAAAATAACAATATATATCAGTATTTTTTTTCTGGGAATTCGGAGTGCCCTTTTGCTGTGACTCTGTTGATCATCTCCACTTAATGCACTTCAGTTCATCACAAGCCATTGGTCCATTTGGTCTCAGAGTGCACAAACAGGATAACTTTCAAATGAAATTAAACCAGAAGATAAACTCTAGAATTGTACCTGCTATTTTCTAACTACAAATGGGAATGGGAATAAACTAGACCAAAGTGAAATCCCTCTGAAATGGCTATGGCATGTATGTTAGGACTGCAGCATGAATTGTTTCAATCTACAAATTCAATCCTGTTTGTCCAGACTATACACTAACATAGATATTGCCTATGTTTTCCTTCTGCCTCAAAAAGTTGAGTAGAGCTTACTCTTACTTTTGAGAGACCTGAGTAATGTAAGCTGAACCTCAACTTAGGAAATAAATTTTATTTCTGGGTCAAMGCTTTGATGTAACACAACATTAACTTGTGCAAGGTAATCACAGGACAAACAGAATCATAATATTTCATCTCTATTACTAGGAGTATGGCCACTGTAAATAACTTCTGACTGAAGAGCCGTTATTTCATTAAGGAAACAACTAAAATTCCCAATAGTCTTTCTACCCAATAAGCTGATTATCTGTAAATCAGCCAAACTTGCTGTCAATATGGACGAGCTGTTGACAAGTTTAGTAGTTTGTCTTATCTTGATCGTCTTAAAAATGAAATTATACAGTCAGAAGGACCTCAATACGTCAGGAGTTAGTATCTGGATCACTAAGATTTACCTACCAGTCATCTCTGAATGAGGTTGGGATGACAAAAGGGAGAGCAGCAATCAGGGCAAGGGCTGTGCTGAAGCAAGGGAGCCTGTTTCTGTCCTCACTTACTCTGAAGTAAATTGGAAGGTTGTTCCAACCAGGACTTTAGACTTTCATCAGAATTGAACTAGCATGAAAAGAGATTTCAGGCTTACAAAAGTCCACTGGATCCAATTAGCACCAAAGTGGGACATAAAGTCAAGGAGCAGCTCACGAGACAATCCACTGCTGGTGCAGCTCCTCTGCAGTCATCATAGCCAGGGTGACTGTGGCACATTGCTCTCATGTTTCAAAGACTGGTAGGTATCAGGGACATCTAAATTATCATCAGACCAGTCTTCAGGCTAGTCTTGGATTCAAAGTGAAATCCAGGCAATGGTCTTGGACTGGGTCGAGCGGCACTGACATGCTTTCCCCTTCCTTTGCAAAACTTCAGCTCCAGCTGACTCAAATGCTAGGGTATCTGCTGGTGTACCCCTGGTTCTCCACGTGGACACTTTTATAGCTGAGCTGATGGCCATGATAAAAACATTCATCCCACCTAACCTTAGGTACCTGAGGGCCCTGCCAGACCTGTAGTTGCAGATTAAAAGTGGATGGCAGAAGCTGCTAGCTGCCCTCAGCTGTCTGTCCCATTCATTTGACAGAGGTTGCTGTCCCCAAGGAAAGGACATTGGATTCTCTTATGAACTTCTACTGTTTACACCATGCATATTAAGYAAAGCAAAGCTGGTGCCAGTTAAGCTGAATAGACTGTGATAAAAACTAGAGTCATCCAGGACCTGCTTCAAGGGAGGATCTGCTTCAAGACAGGATCAGATATCCCTGCGTTGAAAATGTCAGACCCTCTCAGAGGGCAGGGGAGATGTTTAGGTAGGTGCCAACCTCAGCTGCCCATTTCTAGTCTGTAGCCAGCGTCCACAAGAGCATTCAGTGACTCACCTAAGCGAGTAATGCATTTGGCATAAACATCCTAGATGGTCAGTGGGAAGGTGAGTATCTTCTGCAAGTCACCCAGATCTTAGGTTATTGCTGGACTTGTTATGGTTCTCCCTCTTATCCCACTTATCTTACCCCTTCTGCCCCATGCTTGCTTCAGCCCTAGTTATTTATATTACATCAAGGTCTCGAGACATGACTGAGGTTGAAGTTTATCTATACTAAACCCAGAATGAGACAGCCTTGCTCCCAAATGCCTAACCCTCAATCTAGGTAGCTGAGAGAGAATGAGCTTGYAAAAAGGTGTAGGAGATGAAGTCAGTTGTTCAATGTCCTATACCTAGTCAGTGGTGAAGCCAAAGCTGACTCCAGGCTTTCTGACATCCTGTTCTTTGCTGTATTCATTAGATTACAGTGCCTTGCTGGGAAAAATCTCAACATGTACATCAGCCTGCTTTGGCCCAAAGTGATCAAACATCACTCAATGCCAATCAAGCCTTGTGAGGAATTAAGAGGAAGCTATGTAAAAGTATCGAGAGTTACTATGTTTGCTTTTCTTTATCCCTGGGATAAATCCAGGAGCCTCTCCTTTGCTGATTTTGTATTATGCATTTGAAAGTGTTGTTGGAGCAGATCAAAACCCAAGGAAGCGAGAGGGGTATTGTTTTGTGTGAGGGTGTTTTGAGGCCTCGGGTTGCTTATACAGCAAAAGAAAGCAGTGCTGGCTCCTTTCTTTTCTTGCAAAGATCCTTTAGGAATTAGTCTGGCAATTCCAGCACCAGAGAAGGGCTCTTCCTTTGCTAATCACCTGGCTTTATTCGGCTCTGAAACTCACTCAGAAGCTCCCTGTGTGTGCATTAACCAAAGGTACAGGATTATGTTTGTTTAATAATATAGCGGTGTCTTGCTGAACAACTGTAATTTCCATGTACTTATTGATCTTAATTTATAATGCCATTAGCTTTCTAAACTGCCATTAACTAATGATGGGCTCTGTAGGCTTAACAGCTCTTTCAAATCAGTTGCTGACAAGTGGGCCCCAGAAGCATTTGTCAAAAGGGAAATGGATCCCTATCAGAGTGGCAATAAATTAGGTTATAGTCTTATCAAATTAAACAATGGATGAAGGAAAATTAGCTATCAATAAAAATCTATAAAGCTGCCCTGATTATTCCCAGTCAATTATATCAATTAGAGATCAAACAGTGAACCCCCTGCAGTACGTTAAATAGAACTAACCGGGGCCAAGGGCGGCCAAATTGTGTTACAAAATGCAACACCACGGGCAGCTGTAGGAGATAATCATTACTGTCATTGACAAAGGAGCTGCTTTATTAGAAAGCTGGATGTTGCCTGCAGGCAGGCTTCTGGCAAGAGGACAAAGGCTCTGCAATGAGGAAGGGGAAAGAGGCTTGAACCTGGCTGCCAGTGTGAGGAGTGTGTTTCTGGCTGATAGCTCCCCCAACTTTTGTCATTTAAAGCAGGCTGGGCTTCATCAGATTCTGCTGAGTCCTCTGAGAAGTGACTTTGTCAGGAGACTCCTTTCCCTCTCTCCCTTTGTTTTTTAAAGCTATGCTGTTTATCTTCTTTTCACTAACAATACACGATGCTTTAAAGATGTAAATTTGTTGTAGTGCTATTATGGTCCAGCTTGTAACTTTAGGCGTGGACTAAAAGGTGGTGCTGAGGGGCGATATCCCAGTATCTACCATATGAAGCGACGTATCCTAGAAATTGCCTCAGAGACCTGAGTAGGTCTTCCTTTCTYTGTCAAACAGTTTTTGCATCTATAGTGGGAAAAGGGGTCTCCTGCCTCTTTCACATTGGGATACAGATGCCAAGCCAACACTGCTTCATTAGGTCACTCTCCCAGGACTGTCCTAAGCTGGAATGGTCTGCTTGTGTCCATGGTGTTTTCTACTGCACTTCATGACACACAGGGATTTGAGCTTTTCTCCCCATTGCAGACTTACCCTAGGGCACCAGGACCCATGCTTAGATATTTCTTTGAGGGATGCAAAAGATCACCCAGATAATTCCCAGAAGACCTCAAATTTTCCATCTGTTTTCACAATGTCAGCAGTGCACTCCACAGCAGTCTGTGTGAATTTTATCCTCAAGCACCAAATTCCAGCAAAGTGCAGTAGTACTGTACACCTGCGTGTCTTAAACCTTCATGGGATGATGATGTTGAAGGGAAGTTTGGCTCCAGTTCTTCATGTGGCCACTGAATGTAGCCATCTCTGTGAGAGAGTAYGTGTGTGTATATGTCTCTGCTCCTGGGAGAACTCCTCAAGCTCACTGCTACCTGAAATCTCAGCTAAGAAATGAGCGGCTACTGCAGGCTATCAGCCATGACCTGTCTCCTCCTTTCTGTAGAAAGTTACAGTTTCTTACAGGCTTTCTGAAAAGTGCTTTATGTCTGTCGAGTGGGAAGAACAATTTGTGGATCATTTTGCTTCCCATGCTCCCTTTGTAGCTGTCTGTAGCTTCACAAGAGTAAACTCAGTGACTTAGGTGGTCCCTTTTAATTTCCCCCATGTGTTGAAACCTTTCTTTGAACTTAGTCTTGAGACAAGGTTGGCTCCCCAGTACGTAGACTCTGACATTAGACTTTGGACAAAAGGACCCAGGACCAAATTTGGCAATTATCCATCTCCTGGACCAAGACCTGAGCAGTAATATGCTTTCTGTTGGTCATTATTGCCAGTAGGAGCAGCTGAGTAGAGACATTTTTGATTCTTCCTGCAGAAAATGTGGGATCAGATTCAGGAGAAAACAGGCTTCTTTTTAAAATTACATACTGTTTTGCTCTCTTCCTTTCTCTTCTAAATGGACACAGACACACAATCACATCAGTACTGAATACCAACCCCTCTTCACATAAGAGAACAAAGAGACATAAGACATCACCATTACAGGCTGCAAAATGAGGCACCCAAGCTAGGAAATACTGAAATTAAGGTYACCAAAGTATCTCTAAATCAGCCCATTTGTGATAATAATTCACAGGTCAGTCCTTGATACTGTGGTGGTGTTTTACAAAATCTTCTGTGAGGCTCCTTGTTATTCCTTCCTTTGAGCGAAGTGATGGTCCAGCAGCATAAAAATGGCGCAGCACAGTCGTGGGTTGTGGTTTGAACCTAACAACTGAATTCCTTCTACTATCACATCAGCTACTATAACAGAAAAACTTTCCTTTTTTCCTTCCTTAAATTTTCTATTTAATCTAGTAGAAGCTGAGCTTTAGGGGTATAGCCCTCAAACTCTGGACTAAACTCCCAAAGATACCCAAGGTCACCCTAAACTTCACTTTCTTCCATTCAAATAAGCAGCGCAGGTCTCTCTGCTTTATGTTCTGTAACACAAACCTGTAGGTATGTGCACATGCACGTGTGTGTAGTATTTTTGAAAAATTACAAAACAAAACACACCCCACGCTCACGCCTCTTCCAGCAGAGGAGTGTTGAGAGAACAAAAATTGATTGATGTTATTCATATTGCACTAAGGAGTACTGGAAGGCTTTCAAATACACCGTGATGAGACTAGACTTGACTAGCGTACCTGTAATATTTCTTGCTGAGCAAAGCACTTAGTAAATGGAAGTGAAGATGATGAAATTTGGTCCTAAAGGGATGCCAGGATGTAACTGCTCAGGTTTTTGATCCTGCTCAGACTTTTGAATGTGCTTTATTGCGTGCCTGAGAGTCACCCCTTTCAAGACACAAGATCTCCATCCTTTTTGAAACCAGGCTTATGTGTTAGTACTTGCAGGGCTGGCGTGTGACTGCACATTGGTTTGTAGTAAAGCCAGCGAGAAAAAAGGAATGGGTTTCTGTTGGAATATCCCCCTTTGAAATTTCCACTTCAGAAACCCTGGGTTGTTTGGGTTTTTTGTTTTGTTTTGTTTTGTTTTGTTTTGTTTTCTGTGGGCAAATGTCAGTATATATAAATAAGTATAGGAGTGTCTTTTTCCGTTTTCCAACTGTCATTAAAACAACAAAGATGAGGAAAGCAAAATAAATGTACTTTTCATTCAAATTTTCAGGGTGGAAACATTCTGAAATGGAGTAACACCAAGAAAAATCCATGTGCTTCTTTCAAAAATATGGATTTTATGTAGAAAATATTTTTTAACAGCTCTGTAATTTTGAAAGAGTAGTTTGGTTTATTCCATTTCCCATGGGAAAGAAATTGTGCACTAAAACTTTTGCAAGGAGACCTAGGTTAAGCAGTGACCCCTCTTTGTCCCCCAAAAAATGAACACAAAATCATTCTGAATGTAAGGACTATGAAACACTGGAAAGCATTTCCTGGGGAAGCTGTGGAATATYCATTACTGAAAATCTTACAGAACAGGTGAGAAAATGTAAGTAAGAAATTGGAGAGAGAGAGAGAGGGCCAACCTTCCTTGTGGAAAGAGGAATGCCTAGTTGCCATTTTTGAGTCTTTTCTAAAGCTGTTTTGATGACTCTGTTCTGTAGAYGGTTAAATAGATGCTTAGGATTGTTGCCAGTAACTATGTCAAGACTTAATCGGTAATAAATGTTAACTGACAATATGCAGAGAGACAGCAATTCCAGTCCTGAGCATCTGAAATGCAATCAATCATTTTTTTCTTAAGAGGGCTTATGTAGGGCTTGAAAAATTCAGTTGTAGTGGTGGACAGTAAAGTAAATCCAAATCTGGACAGTATTAGAGGATGGAAAATATGAGCAAAATTGCTTTATGGATTGCTGTTGTCATTATTAAGTCTAATCAACAGCTTGGTTCTTGCTTCTAATGCAACACGGCCACACAGAGAAGGAGCAGTGGGTGTTAGATGTGACTTGGGTTTTTCATATCACCTAAAAGCTGCTTTCTGGATGTGCTTGACAGTCAGTGCCAGGCAAATAATCATTCCTAAGGTCTTGCTGCGGATATCTGAGCTTCACTGCTAGCTTCACCTATGCAGTCAGTAAGGATCCACATTGTAAAAGCTTTAATTTCTTAGGCAGTAACATAGATTTAGAGAAGTGGTGGAAGATGATGACCATCAGACTGCCTTCTGGGAATGGTCCCAGGTTTGTGATAACCCCCAAGCTGTTCCTGAGCATTTTGGGGGTCACAGCTAGCTGGAGGAAGCATAACAACTTAGCAATATAACTGACCAAGGTCTAGTGTACAGGAGTGTGCTCAGGAATCGTTTAGTATGAATGTAGCCAGAAGATTCTCCATGGTATTTCAGTGTTTAAAAACCAGAAATGTCCTGTAACAAGGTCGGAGTTGGGCATCTCATGCTATTCAACCTCTAAGGTCTCTCACACAGCCTGTGGCAGAGCAGGAAACCAGCTCCTCCTTTCCCAAATTTCCTTAACACCAGCATTTCTGATTTCTAGGCGTCTGACCAACTCAGAAACAGTGCATAACCCTGTCAGAATAGCATATGCATAAAGGCAAATGTTGGATTTAGAGAAGTCCAGTGTTCAGGGGTACAGTAAGAAAGAAGTCACGTTTTCCAATCCTTTCCATATTCTAACTTCAGTCCTGGAAGCCAGAAAAAGTTTAGTCTCTCAAATTCTTCCTTTCCGTCTTAGAGATCTGCTCATCCTCATTTCCTGCTCTGACAGTATTAGCCAGAAGACTAATGGGAGGCCAGAAAGCAGCTAATGATGCAAAGTTTCCTGGAAAAAAAAAAACTTTCTAAAACAGCCCAAGGACTGAGAAATTTGGATTCACGTAGGCATGCTCTATTGCAGAAGCCTGGGTCACTAATCTTCACTTCTAACGGAGTACCTCCGCAATTTGATTCAAGGGCTCCTTTCCGAGCAATGAGACGCAGCATTAGACACCAGACGCAGAGAAAGTGGGGTGGGTGCATGGAAGGGGGAAGGGAAGGAAAGTAATTTAGCATCTGGCGAAATGGATTGTGAACATACAGAAGATGTTATACTGTTAAGACTTCTCTCTGTCTCCCTTTCGCTCTCTCTCCTCCTTTTATTAAAGGCCTAGGCAATTTAAAAATGGAGACAGTGTATCCCACTTAATAGCGTTGCTGTTAATCTTCTCACCAGTCAGCTCTCAGCTCTAAGTATCGAACGCACAAAAACCCTCCTCCTGTCACCAGCTGTGGTTAGGGAGTGACTGTCCTCAGGGGCTCCAAGCCTTAAAAAAAAATAAATAAAAAAAAATTCACTGCTGAGAAAAGGCAATAACAGGAGTCTGCTGTTGTCTAACCTGCCATATAAATGAAACAATCAAAGAAGACAACAAAGGAAACTCCACTAACATCCAGAGGCAAAAGCAGTTTGCTGTAATATATCCTGGCTTGGGGAACTATTTTTAGCCAAACCCCTCTTTTTTTAACAGACACACACAATCTCTTTCTAATTTTGATTAAGAGAGGAGAGGGAAAAAAAAAAAAAAAAACAACTCGAAGACAGGTGAGGAAGAATGTGAAGAGGCAGCCAGTTACAAGAGAAAGCTGAATTAAAACAAATCCTTGTGCGTGTATAAAGGATAAAAACAAAAATTACTTTGAATGTTTAAATAAAAGCAGGTTCTGATATTAGCCCTGTTCAGCTCTCTAAAAGACTCAGTCATTAYTAGTATTTAATATTTGTACTGTGATCACATGTAGGCGCTAATGGCCTGAAACCCTGTTGTGCTTGGAGCTGTACCGAGATAAATGAAAAAGATGGTTCTGACCTCAAATGTATATATATATTTATATATATTTATATATATATTTATATATATTTATAGAAAGTAATTTTATGTATTTAATGTATACAGATGCATACCTGCACATGTGTGAGCAAGCACACACACACATAGTAAGTGGCATGTGTTATGTATATAAAGCACACGTTTAAATCTTAATAATGAAATCTCATTAAAAAATCTGTCTGAGATTTGGGATGGGGGTTAATTTTGAGATTTCTGTTTCCAAGCTTGGTTCCTGAACCATGATTTTCTCATGTAGTTATGGATCTCCCAGAGCTAAAAAAATACTCAGATATTCCCCATTCACTGTCAAACCCTGAATTAGCAGCAGTAGAGAAATGAATCTGTGTAGTAGCTTAAGGCCACGTGAGTGATTTATGGCTGGCACCCACAATCAACACCAGACTATCAGGCCATAGTTAGAGCATTCAGCTGGTAGGGACGATCCTTTAGTTCTGCCCCACAAATTATTTGCAGTCTCAGGGCTATGTAACACAACATGTATGAGCATCATCACATCTAACTGTGTTTCCGTATAAATGCCATCACATCTAATTTAGAGAAGACATCTGCATTTGAGCTAGTTGTCTAGACTGCCTTTGTAAACAAGTGGCTACTTCTCAGATGCAATTCTTTCTTCTTCAGATGACCCCTTCTTCTTCAGATGACCGTACCCCAGAAGTATTACACCTCTTCACAGATGATATGCAGAGATCTGTCTGCAACGAGCTCAACTGTAGACAGATGAACTTCATCCATGATGCACTGTGTTTTGGCTATACTTTGGTCCAGTTTCAATAGGTAGGATGATTTGTATTCTCTAGAAAGATTATTCAAGAGCCTGTAGATTACAGCACATTCACAGGAGATGTGGTTTGAATAATACCAATCTGAAGTTGACCAGAGCAGTCTCCTTACCAAAAGACAAACCCAAGCTTTGCTCATTAATGTCTCTACCTTGAGTACAAAGTTCCTGGATCAGAAAGGTTGATGATATCTAACATGCATCCCTAAACTGGCCTCTAATCTCTAGAGAAGAACATGCCTTCACCTGCTGTTAGCATCTCCCACACTAAGCATATGTGCTTTCTGGATTGCCATTCGGAGGCATCTGACCATCTCCACTGAATGTACGGGGAATATACAACCCTAAATTGGGCACTCTTGGTCATCCCTTTGGAATCAAAACCTGAAGTTTTATTCATTTATGCCCTTAGGTCTAGAGGTTGTAGGTTCGATACCATGTAATGGCCGCGAGCATAGTCATTACATAGCAAACCTTCAGTATAAATTCCTGTTAATTGGATAACAGCCCTGGGCAAAGCACTAGTTATTAAGGAACTTTAAAAGTAAGTTGGCAGCTTGGAGCCATCAGCCCCTTAAAATCTACCAGTCATCTCCTGGAAAGTTATTTAACAAAAATACAGCTTTAAAAAAAAAGTTCCTGTTGTTGCTGGCAGTCTTGGCTGAGAGCCAAAGCACTACAATGGTTTTCTTGCTGCTGGAAATAAAAATTGCTATCCACAACTGTGTCAGTACTTAGGAGAAATATCCACTTGTTTTGTGAGAGGGTTCTAGAAGGTAACTGCACAGATTTCCATAGAAATACCTTCATGTCAAAGACACATCCTTTGTAAAGGGTCACTGCTAATTAATAGATCGCCTTTATTAAAGATGAACCCATTTTTGCCATGCCCAGTGGGTAAATAATGGGCATACCATCCTCTCTAATATCCTCTATAAGTGCGCTTATAGCCATTTATAATTCAGAAGTCTTACATCCATAGCACACTTATTCCTGCTATTAATCATTCATCAGCCTTTGATAAAATCTTGAGAAACCCATTCCTTTACATAAAGACTGACCAACAGTTTGACAAATCAGGTATGGTGACTGGAAAGCCAAGTTAGTGTTCTGTTATTTTTATCCATCCCTTTTTGAACTTTTAAAAACATATTTATTATGACTTCATTCTGGTAATGAATATGCTATGCTCAAGCTGTAAAAGTGAAAAAATTAAGGCTCTTGAGACTTGATTCTGTATGGAAGGCCAGCAAACAAACAAAGAAAATGTGGGGAAGAGGACAAGAAGCATTTTGTTATTGTAAGCTCGACATGAATGGATGTAAATAATTATGAATGACTGAAACTGCATTCAGGCTGTTTTTCAGGCAGGCTGTCAGGAAATTTGGAGCTGTGGTGGAAGCTTCAGAAGTGGCCACCTCCAATCCTTCTGTTTCGTATCCAGCAACAGGGTTTGGGCAATGTGGTAGCACTAACGAGGTGGGTATGTGATGGAGTCAGGAGCAGGAGCTCGCACTTCACTGGTTGTTACTAGATGAGCGAGGTGTAAAAGTTGACTTTGACAAATGGGTTTGCAAGTCAAAGACGGATGGAGGAGGTGCATCCTTTTGCCGGTTATTGCTGCCTAAAGAAATCGACGTTTCTGAGCCGTAATTGTCCAACAGGTCACCTCACCCAAGCTGATCATTGAGGACTTACAAAGTCAGCAAGCATTTACTGAATCCTACACCCCTTTTCCGCCTTTATCTCCCAGCTGTGTTTAGATTTAAACACCATTTCTACGAAAYGCTCAACTTCTTGCTGTTAATTTCAAGCCCGGCTGACAGAGCTCAGCTTGGATCTCGTACCCGTCGGGAGCCGATAAGCAGTTTCCACTCACAGATCACACATAGCTGAGTGATGTTCAGAGACCCCCTTGTTCCCCCAGCCCTGCGCCCTGCGAAGTGACATTAGCGCTGGGTAATGATCTGTAAATGTGTTAGAACTGTGCCACCTAGTGACACCGCTGCCTAGTTCCTTTGGTGAAGTCACACTGATCGCACAACAGCAAGCCATAATATAATTAGCGCTAATTTGGTTTCTCGGTAGCTGGCTGCTGCACAGCTCCCTGCTCAGCCACTCTCTGCTTCTCCAGAAGACTTTTCTCAACGTAATAAGAGGTTCATTAGGGATTTGTTTCCTCCATTTTTGATTGTGTAAGACAATTTTTTTTTTTTTTTAGGTATTTTTTTAAATGGATTTTCTGCACAACAAAATGAATCTAAACTGCATGAAGACTTTACTAGGGAGCAATCTGTTAATGAAATGTGCTGGATTTTCTATACCTAACAACTAGAGCTGACTGGCAATTTCTGGACAGTTTTTTTCCTATACAAAGTCCTTAATACAAGAACATTTTGCTTTCGACGAAGT
This sequence comes from Phoebastria nigripes, assembly GCA_035582835.1. NCBI lineage: Eukaryota > Metazoa > Chordata > Aves > Procellariiformes > Diomedeidae > Phoebastria > Phoebastria nigripes. The sequence continues at coordinate 512,724 of JAYKAV010002999.1, forward strand.
TTCCATTTCCAAAAATTGTTGATTCTACTTTTCTGCCAGTTCCTATTGTTTCAAAGCCCTTTAAAGCAAAGTTCCAGGTTTCATTTGGAAATATCTATTAAAACAGTGGTGTATACTGTAAAAAATGTGAAATTGAAGTAAACTACTCTGGTTGATCCAAACCAGTTTGGGGGAATTATTTTTTCTTATTTTGTTGTTCTTGCTATTGTTGAGATTTTGTCCTTTTCTGTGAATGCAGTGCAAGAAAAGTTCAGAAAGCTAAATATTTTTCTTGGTTAAGAAAACTATTCCCAATTAACTTTCCTCATAACAATCAGTGCTGGCAACATTAATGTGTATTGTATAACCTACCTCGTTTTTGACACGGTGCAATAGAGAGCTCAGAAAGCAGGAGTCCAATGAAATGATCAGTCAGCAGATTTAAAATAAACAGAAGGTTGCACTTCTTTTGTTTGGTTGGTTTGTGGTTTTTGTTTGTTTTTCATAAGACCTAATCACAATGCAGAAGTCATTGCGTTGAGATATTGTGGAAGCTTAAAGTATAAATAATTTATAAAAACACCCCAAACAAACCAAACCAAATTCATGAAGGTTGATCACAGAATCACAGAATAATGAATAATCTAGATTGGAAAGGACCTGTGGAAGTCAACTGACCCAATTCTTTGCTCAAAGTAAGGTCAGCATGGCTGTCCTAATATTCCTGTTTTCCTTCAGCATGTGGTGTGGATGGTGGATGGTGACTACTTGAGACATCCCCAAATCTTGGTGGTTGCATGCTTTAATGCTTTTGGAACAGCACAATGTCCAGTTTTCAGAGGGTCACAATGCGAATGTCAGGAATCATATCCCATAAAACTCAACAATACTTTGCTGTATATGATAGCCTAAATGAAAATATATATTATTAATGAGTTAGAATGTTTCTGTTTGAGTGAGATGTATGCAGCTAAATGCAGACTTCTCCACAGGAGCTGGTCAACCTTGACTCCTTTTATAGCCATTGTAAAGCAATTGGCACTAGTAGAAGTGATTCATCTCAGCTTAGAGTACACGTCTAAAATAGGTCAGATGAATCACACCCTAGCAGAATCTCTTTCTTCACTGACTATAAAGGAAATCTAGGAATGACTTCTTTAAATTGCTCTTATTTTGGATTTTTGGACAAATTTCTTATTTAAAATTTGCTGGGGTTGAAATTGCCAAAATTGCCAAAATATCATGTTTCCCAGCCTTAAAATGCAAATTTCCAAGTGAAAATTTTCCATGCCTGAAACATTCTCATTAAAAATATGGTTTATGGTGAAAAAAATACGGGTATATATTTAATTAAAAGGTGGCATTGAGTTTAGCTATACTGATACATGTAGCTGGTTATTTTAATATTAATGTATTCCACTTACTTGTCTTTTCCCATTAGTAGCTATTGAACTACTTTCAAAGAAGGACAGCATCTTTATCACCATTTTAGAGTCATGGAAATTGTGGCACAGAGGGATCCCAGAATCATAGAGAAGATGCCTGCAAGGGATGTCTGGAGGTCCAGCCTCTTACCTGAAGCAGACTATTGCAAACACTAGACCAGGTTCAGCCAGGGTTTTGTCTAACCAAGTCTTGAAATCCTCCAAGGATGGAGCTTCTATGACCTCTATGGGCTCTAATTCCAGTGCTGCAGAACCTCCTTGTGAAAACATTTTCCTGACATCCAGTCTGAACCTTCCAAGCTGCAATCCATGGCCRTGACTGTTGTATCTACAGACAACTGAGAAATGTTTTGGTCTGTTGTGTTTGTAGCTACATGTCAAGTCCTTATGGGCTGTTRTTAGATTGCCCCTTAGACTCCTTTTTACCATACTTTGCAAGACCTGCCCCTGCAAAGTCTCCTTGTAGATCACTTGCTCTAAAATCTTTATGATTTAGTAGCTGCCTGCTGGACCCTCTCCAGTTTCTCTGTGCTCCTCTTGAACCGGGGCCCCAAACTGGACACATTACTCCAGATGTGGCTTCAGCAGCTCTAAGCAGAAAGGGATAAGTTCCCTCAGTCTGCTGGATACACTCTTGTGCTGGATACACTCCTCTACAGCGTAGAGACCAGTATATGGTTTGCTGTATTCATGATRACAGGACACTGCCAGCTCATATGTAACCTGGTGACCGCTATGATCTTCACATCATTTTAACTGGAGGCACTACTCAGCCAGTCAGTTCCCATGGGATTATTCTACCCCAGGTACATCACTTTGCATTTCTCCTTATTGAACTTCACAAAGTTTCTTTTGTCCCATTAAATTTCTCATGTTTCTACTGGATTGAAGCACTGTCACTAGCTGTGTCAGCCACTCTCTCTAGCTTCRTAACATCTGCAAATTTGTCAAGGGTGCACTTTGTCTCAGGTGGAGGGTGCACTTTGGCCAAGTCGTTGATGGAGATACTGAGCAATATAAGTCCTACTAGTGACCCTCGGGTTACTGCACTTCATATCAGCCTACAACCGTGTGTTAAGATATTGATTACTAACTCTTTGAATCTGGTGTTTCAGTCATATTTCAATCCATTCAACAGTCTGTTTGTTCAGCCTGCATCTCCTCAACTTCCAAATGAGGATGCTGTGGGAGAATGTGAGAAAAGCCTTACTAGAACAAGTTATATCCTCTGTTCTTTCCTACTCTGTATAACCTGTCATTTCATTAAAGAAGGTAATCAAAGTGTTCGAATATTATTTGCCCCTGGTAAATCCCTGTTGACTATTCTGAATACCTTCCTGTCCCTTATGTTTTTGGAAATGATTTGGAAATGCTACATGGCCTTTCCAGAAACTATAGGCCTGACTGGCCTTTCTCCTTCATTCCTTTCTTAAAGATGAGAAAAACATTAGCCCTTTTTTCAGTCATGAACAACCTCTCTTGATAGCCACAATTTCTCATAAATGATAGACAGAGACCTTGCCCAGCCACATCAGCTAACACTTTTAGTATCCTCAAGTGTATCCTATCTGGTCCAGTGGATTTGGTAGCATCGAGGTCCTCTAAGAGATGCCTCATCTGTTCCTTCCTCACTCTTGGCTGCCCTTCTCCCTACCAGATAATGTCGATACACACAGAGGTCTGGAGCAGTCTTTGCTTGTGAAAACTGATAGAGAGAAGGCACCGTGCACTTCAGCTTYTTCCACACTGCTGATGATTAGGTTGTATCCTGCATCCAGCGGTGGACTTGCATTTTCCCTGAACTTCCTTCTGCTACTGGCACACCTGTGGATTCCCTTCTTGTTGTTATTATTCTTCTCTGTCTTAGTGCCAGGTGGGCTTTGGTCTTTTTCTTTCATCCCTAAGAGCCCAAGTAAAGCCTTTATGCTCCTCCTTTGTTTCTCTTCCTTATTTTCACCTCATGTATGGTCCCTTTCAGCATTTTGGTTCATCAAGAAGTTCCTTTATTAGTCAAGCAGACCTGCTTGAAGTTCATGCTCTGTCTGCACAGAGCATTTATTCCAGAGCTCTTCAGTAAGTTTTCTTTAAAAGTATGTCAGCTCTCTACAGCACCTCCCCCTTTCCTGGCCACTTTCARGGGAGTCTGCATAGCAGTTTCCACTGACCTAATCTGCTCTCCAGAAGCCCACTGTTCTGACTCTGCACCCACCTTCCCAAGCCTTCCTCCAGATCCTGCAGCCTTGCTGTGTCACTGCTGTCCATACTACCATCTATGGCCATATTCACCACCAGTTCTTCCCTGTTGATGAGCAGCAGGGCTAGCAGAGCACTGACCCTAGTTGTCCTTTCTAGTATTTACATCACAAAATATCTTACCCAAGGCCACCCAGAGCCAAGAATAGAATCTAGTTTTTTTGCTTTCTGTGCAGTCTTAAATGAAAATGTTCTATAAATATGTGCAAGCAATGAGGAGATTGGAAGTCTCTGAAGACATGTTCCCATCTCTGTGCCTTATTTACTGGAGAAGATGGTTAAAAAGCATCTTATCTTACTTGGGAAAAACAGCTGTACATTTGCCAAGGTCAGCAAGATGCAAAGAGATTTGCTGAGGGCTATATTCTCCTCTCTGATCCATTCTGCCAATTTCCACTTCATACTCAGCAATCTGTCCACACATGGGCCTCCAAAGGATGTCAGCAAGAATTCCACAACCACAAGAGAAGAGCTGGGCCCTTCAAAAGTTAGTTGCTYGAGTTAAAACCGCCCCAGGGCAGCTTTGACTTATGCATTTGGTTCTTTTGACTTATGCATTCAGTTCCTTTTGATAAAATTATACGTATTCACAAGCTGCTATTTTGTCTGTCAGGACAGAAAAAGTGTAAATAAAAAGAACATAGGGTTGGAATGGATTGCTTGGATCACTGAGTCTAGGTCACCCTTCAACATAGACAAGAATATCTTATGGTGCCTTTTATAACTTTTATCAAGTCCCATCTTTRAACTAGCTAGATTTGTTGTGTCCTAGTGGTCTTACCGAAATGCTGTTCCACAGTTTCATTTCTTTGGTGGTTGGAAACCTAATTTCCAGCCTAAAATTATTGTTCGCTTGTTTGTAAGCAGTTGTTCCTTTGCCAGCTTTGTCCATTTGTTTAAAAAGCTTTTCTCCCTTCTGTCTGCTTATTCTCTTCTCTCCTCGGTAAATTTATTCCTTCAAAGCCTTCTGTGTAAAACTAATACAGTTCTGCTCTTCTTGTCTCTTCACATGTGTCAGAGTTTCCATTCTCCTTAATAGGTACAGTGGCCTCCTCCCATCTCTTCCAATCTGAAATTTCTTAACCTGGGTGAGTATGAGTGACCTATGTGAGGCTCATTGCTGTGTGCAGACATATGATGAAGCCTTGTCCTTCTTAAAACATGTTAAAAGTCTTGCTGAACAATCCACCCCTTCCTAAATCCTTTAAAACACTTTCTATTGCCAGCTCAGTGCCACTGCTACCTCTTTGCCTTCCTCTGATTAGCATATTCACATTTCTGATATCGCATGCTTTGCACAGCCCTCCTTCTTTGCCTTCTCTGGGCACACTCATCCTGCCTATTTTTTTCCCTTGCTGATCATTTTAAACAAAAGCAAGCACCTATTTATTTATTTTTAAAGAAAAACACACAATATGATTAATAACGTAAGCACGTATTTTATTTAGAATAGAATAGAATAGAATAGGTTTAGTTCAGTTGGAAGGTACCTACGGCAATCATCTAGTCCAACTGCAGTTGGACTTGATTTTAGGTACTGCAGTCTTGGTTCCCCCTGAGATTCATCTTTGTTCATTGCCATCCTTACCACCATGTTTGAATTAGATGAGAAATTCTTTGGATATTGCTTTACTTGAAGATACAGCTTTGATTCTGCAAAGATTATGATTATGATATACTGGATAATCCTAAAGTCTGCCTTCTCTATATCTGTCACCCAACTGTGGCCTAAATTGGACCTTTTAGAGACGCAGAGAGAAGAAACTGTGATCAGCCAGCATGAGGAGTCCCATCTTTCCCAAAGGAAGCCTCATTGCTGCTATCTCTATAGCTGCTTCTTCCTTCTTCCTTGTCTTTCATGAACTATTCCTCTTCCTCAGATCTTGCTGCTTTCTCCACACCTGCATCTCTCCCTTTGCATTCCCCAACCCCACCTGCTCCTACCTTTCCCCATCTCCTACCCCCATGTCCCTGCCTCAATACCTTAACACTGCTGCCGCCTTTCCTGCCCAGTACACTTTCCTTCCTTGGACTACTGCTGTTTTCTCCTCATCCTCAGCTCCCCAGTTGTCAGCTTCTTTTTGCCCATTTCTCCAGACCTTGCAGCTTGCTTTCTGCCTTTTCAAGCTTTCTCTCTGCATCTTTGCTTCCCCCTTCAACATCCATGTTTTGCTTTCTCCTGCAGCTCCCCTCAAACCTATCCCTTCTACCACCAGCTTAATGGTTTAGAGCCCATGTTAGCATTTATTCTGACTCTATATATTGCATATATATATACAAATACATAGTGCTATGTGAACAGTGATTTCTGTATACACCCTTTCTCACTGCTGTGCCTCAGTGGTTGAAAACTAGTGAACTAGAAGTTGTTTTATGCCCTGGAAAGGTTTTCAAGCCTTCCAGATTTTTTTTTTTTTTCAAAATAGCTCTTGTTTGCTACTGAACTGCTGACATGAGAGCCCGGGGGATTTCTCTTAAAGGCTTGGCTAGGAAATACAGAACCCAAGACAGTGATAAAAATGGCAACTCTACTACCTCACAGAGGGTGGAGAGATGTTTATATGAGCAGCTGTAATTTGGTCAGGGTTCTGGCGTTTAACTTCTCACGCCACTCATCAGAAGTGCCAAAGGSTCCTTAACCAGAAGTGTCAAGGATCTCAGCTCATGCTGGTTTTTGTTCTATGGCAGTCTGAAGCCCAGACRAAGGCTGGGATCCATTACACCAAACACCGTCCGAGCAACCTCCAGTGAAGGCATGGCCCTGCCATGAGCAGCTTACACACGTTTAACACATTAAGTCCTTTGCCAGCACAACGCTGGTTATACAAATGAGTGGTAAAGCCTTCCCAGCAAACGAGGAGGCAAGAGCACTGTCTGAAATCTTTTCATGTCTCTTCTCATGGCTCTTCCACCCATCGGGGTTCAATCAGTGGATATGACAACTCCACAGCCCCAGACGGCACAGCTACAGCTTACACGGGGAATGAAGAGGAACAGGAGGTGCTATTTATATGTCAAAATAACTGATGTGAACATTCCTGTGACTACTTCAAAGGAACTTCTCATTATCTTTGTTATTAAGTGCTTCTGCGTTGCTAAGAAGGGGGGCAGGTTAATTGGAAAAATTATGTTTAAACTTTATAAACAGTGCAAGCATGAAACCCATCATTTTAATAAATGTTATCATGTCTCCTGGATCTAATAGATCTTAACTGATGCATGGTATCATTAAGTTTAATTTAAGAAACTACCCCTAGAGAGGTTTTTTAAATCAATTGGAGACATGTTCTCAAACAATGTTAGAAATATTTGATTCACCTACATCCTCATCACTGAACCAGTTTCCCGAGTAAAGCAGCAGAAAGGAATATACCACTTCACTATCTCATCTTTCATGCTAAAAGAAATGGAAGGCTTTTTTACCCAATATATTAAAATATCAAGTCATCCATCAGTGCAATTCAGTCACCTCTGAAGCAGCTGTTTAATAGTGCAGTGCAATGCTTCATACAGGGACATGTTAACTAGAGCCAAATGAATTACTGCATGAAATTAACCCTTTTCTCTTTCTGAAAATGAAAAACAAACTAGGTTGGATTTCTCTTGCATGCTTCAGCTTCATACGGATTTAAAGAATAGCATAGCCAGACTTCAGGCTATTCTCTTTAACCATTCATTGAGCATTTAGGAAATAAGATTGTCCATCTAAGCTGCAAGCACATGGTTCTGGTACCTATTTTGGCTGCTCAGATGCCGAGCACTGAACAACAGACAAATGAAGTTACCTGAATGGGGTGAAACAGATTTTGAGAAGAGCTACATGCTAAAAATCTCAGGGATCAGATGGGCAAGGCCAGGGATCTTAAGAAACAGGGTTTATGGGTTAATGTTTGCTCTTTGAAGTGACTTTTTATAGTGGTTTATGTATCTGAAGCCACCAAATAAGTCCAGCCACAGATACAGAACAAGTCAAAGTGATTCCACCTTTGACAGGCAATGAGCTGTGCTATACGGCAGCATAGAGCAGTTAAGATAATGTTGGGAAGCCAGCTTGGAGAGGTGACCCCATGTTAAATACATGGTTTGCTTATTTTTCAGTAATTCTCCTCTGAAGGAAACCACAAATACGCTTAGTCATTTTTGTACACTTACAGTAAGACTCTTCATACGTCTCCAACCAATACAGCCAAGGTATAAGTCTAGGCAAGAAAGCAAATCCACGGTTTAGCACAGTGGCTGACACAATTTACAAGAGAACTTTTGACCCATAAATAGGACAGTTTGTGCTTTGAAGTGTCTCTGATAGGCCATCATCTGTTAATGTCCCATTCAGGAGAATGCATCTGGCTCTTGCCATGTGTTATTTTTATTTATGCGCATATGAAAAGAAGAAATGTTATAGGAACTTGCACTGCTTCATCTTATCTCTTTCCTGCTGTCCTGTTTAATCCAAAAATAAGAGTGACTTGTTCTCCACCATCACCGGATATGATGGTGCTGACAATACTCTTCCAGTGCAACGTGTCTGATGGGACTTACCCCAGAGTCCAGAAAACTACTTCATCCATCCAGAAATCAGGAATGGATGACTGGTGAGAAGGATATCCCAGTTCTGCCCGATCATGGAAACCATCCATTCCTGTCTACCATGATGTGCAGGCTCCAAAATTGTGCAATTGCTTTTTCTTTTTTCTTTTTCCCCAGAAAGAGAATAGTCTTTGTGTGCTGCAACTGCACATAGAGCTGTGTGCAGTGCACGGGACTGGCAACAGTATCAGCAAATTCCATCAGAACACCCCGATCACTATCTGTGATCATTTTTTTAATCACATTTGGGGAAAAAAACAGCATTTACCTGTCTAAATTTCATTCCCAACATGACCTGCATAAGCAGAAAAACTGTTTTTTCTCTAATCCAAATTTCAGATAGATTTTTAGAAGGAAGAATAGGATGTTCTTTGGGTAATTTATGAAGAAAGGAAAAAAAAATCTAGCTAATGCTTTAATTGCATGACTTTAAGTGTCCAAAAATGACAGTCATGGGTTAGTTAATAAGACAGGAAAACAAAATGTCTCAGCTAATGTTTTGATATATACTTCATTCTCTGAGAATAGGAGGACATGRCTGTTCCCAGTGAGATCTACATTTATTCTTAACTCCTGGACATTAAAAAAAGAAAGATGAAGAAGTCAAAGTTGCTGTTCRTATCAATTCCTCTGAGCCATGTGCACTAGGGCAAAGTATCACATATGTAGCTGCTGTTACTTGTATAAACAGATGCAGCGCAAAATCAAAGATCATCCTCCTTGAAAGAAGGCCTTGAGGATGGCAGGTAGACTGCAATATCTTGAAGCTCAAGCATTCTTATGATCAGGGCTCAAAAAMCATGAGATTATTTTAGCAAACATGATCCTTAATAAAGGAGTACATTCTGTGTTCATTTTGTTTGCCTTCTGGTTTCTGAGCCTCTAGGGTAGCCCATACAAGAATTATGTCCTCAATCTTTTATCTGCAAATGAAAAAGCCAAACAATTTACTCTTATAAAATATGACTGAGGTTCCGTGATGTTTTGGACAGAAAGATTTTGAAAGACGCCAAACATGTATAGCAAAAGTCTGGAAAGGAACGAGAGCTGCTAAGACTAGTATCTAACTGCCATTTGAGATTACTCCCAGGTTCTCGTTAGTACCGAATACATATTAGGTGATGCTTAAATAAAAATAAAATAAAATAAAATAAAATAAAATAAAATAAAATAAAATAAAATAAAAAAATAAACACAAGACTCAAATTCTTTGATAAGGAAATATTGTAGAAGAGCATCTGAATGCTCAGAGTTGGAGAGTTTTGGGTGATCATTTCGAAAAGTTCAGAGGACCCATCCACAGCTTCCCCTGTAGCTGACAAAATATGGATTTATACTGCTCTGAAAGTCAAAACTGACCTCTGTAAAATCAGAAACAAGGCATGAAGGTGTCCTAAATTAGTTGTCACTGTTGAAAGTTCAGTCTTGACAACGGACATACCCAACTGTTTGTGTGGATACAAGAAAAACAGCTCTAACTGGTTTTAAACTCTAAAAAACATTCCTTCCAAGAGTTTCTTTATTCAATATATATAGTCAAGGAATAAGTGAGAATGAAAATTTGTGGTTAGATTTTGAGATACCTGTTCATGTTCAATAGTATCTTTATTCCACAGTGTTTATCCTATTAATGTAACTATTACTGGAGTAATAGTGCTGCTTCACTTACAAGCAGATAAAKTAACTTTGCCATTGCATAAAGGAAGGAGTACTCTAATCTGGCCAGTTTTGGCATCTGTGCTGAAATCTGTTTGAGATGACTTCTGTTGCTCTCTGTGACCTTGCTGTGTGTGAAAATACCACCCATCTGAATTCATCCTGAACCAACCTTCCACCACATGCCATGCCCTGGAAACATGATGCACCATAACCCTCTGAATAATACATGGGCAAAAGCTGAGCTGGTTCAGTGGCAAGGATTGACATTTAAAACACAACAGAAAGGAAAACAAACAAGTGGACATAAGCCAAAAAATACCAGCTCTTCAGCTTTGGTCTATTGTTTTTGTTGGTTTGATTTCTTTAGCATAGGTCTGAGTGCTCACTGTGGGACATGAATAGTTGGGCTGAGCCCTAGAGAGCTCAGTGTAAGCAGGAAAGGGGACAGCTGTCCAGGGTTCCTTCATCACCTGATTAAGGTGCTTTTGATAACCAGAGAAAGCAATATTCATATAGGTTTATTTCCATGCCAGAAATGCCATTATGCCACAAGGGGGTAGGGGCGTTCTGTTTAAAACCTTGCAATGTATTCCTATAGACCCAGCCTTTCAATGAAAACAGTGTTGAGTATTATAAAAAGCAACACAGATTGAATCTGCACAGACATTTTCTATACCATCTGCATTTCAACTATTGCTTTCCTTATAATTAACATCTGTTCATAGATATCAATCTGAGCAGCAAGGACGAAATTATTTAAGAACCGTCTATCTTTCAGCCTAGTGTGTTCCCGGGGATGGTTCTGGAGGTGGAGAATGGGTTACCCCCAGGAAAGAGGATTTGGTTACAAGGAGCACCTTTCATTAATCTAAACAGATTGCCAAAGGCTTGGCAGCACCAAAATGGACACAACTGGATCTCATCAGAGAAAGTGCCCCTCAAGCATACAAAAATTAAATAACATTGGTGGGGTTAGTGGTGTGTGCGCACTCACTACTTCATTGAAAAAACCCAACCAAGAAAATGCATGCAGATAAAAGCTCATAGGTGATCCCTGAAGATGTATATTCCAGAGGACAATGCAAGCATGTTTTCCTCTTAAGTGACATATTCTAGAGTTTAAATGAATGATTTAACTTTTTTACTTTGTTTCACTCCAATATGAGCCTGCCAGAGACCTGGCAATTTTGTGGTAGAAGAGGACGTGGCACCTGGATATAGAAAGAATGCCTCTCCTAAGCTGCTTACATTGCCCAGGAGATACRGCCATGGCACACGTACTCAGTGCAAAATGGAAAAACGCAGCTGAGACACTGGCTAAATCTTTTCAAAATTCTCAGAATAGYTGCTTGTTGACATGTGTTATTACAGGGTTAATAGGATCCACCTGCAGTCAGCCTTCTGTTCCCCCGTTTCTCCTGGCAAACAAACGGTTGAAAGCCTTCAGCCCTCTTCCAGTGAGACACAGAGCAATGCTCCTTCAGTCCTTTTCAGCCAACAGTGTCGAAAGCATTTTACTAGCCCTAACAGATCACGCTTCTAACATGAGAATGGGAAAAATTTGTCTTTTCACATATCATTTATTAGAAATACAGATTCATCAGCCTCCAAATTGTCTTATTTTACTACACTTTCCATAGCCACTTCTTTCAGTCATAAAGAAAAAGCAAACTTAATTTTTGACATGCTTAGGTGAAACAATTGAATTTTCTACCCTTCAAAATGTCCTTTGTTTCTACTGTTTTTTAAAAAAGCAAAATGAAAATGTGCCATCAATACTGATGTGGTCAGAGCCTTTTCCTGTTTTTTTTTCCTTTCAGTTTTACATGACCATTGAAACCAAAAAAGTTTTCATCCTTCAAAGGGAATGGCACGTATTTTCCTTTTCTACAAGTTGTCCAGAAACAGGCATAACCTCACCTGCCTCTGCTAGGAGATAGATCAATCTTGTCCTATTGCAATGAGCATAGACTGGGACAAAGAAAGGATGAGAATGTCTTTAGCAGGGGTAGGAAATGAGACGTGGTCAGACCAGTCTGCTTTTTTTGGTAGTCATTTTTCTCTGTCTGAGCTGGCATCGTTGCTCGGAGCCATCCCCACTACTTAGTCTGCCAGGTATGCAGGGGTACCCACGTGGCACAAGCACACCAGGATGGGTCAGATTGGGTTTTGTATTCTTGAAATCCTTATACCATGCAATCCATCTCACCTAATCCATATGACCTGTAGATCTTACAGCCTGCTTCCCCAAAAACTGTCCTGGAGTGAGGGAGGGGCATGGGAAGAATGGGACACCTACTGCCGGCTGAACCCTTTCATCTTTCTCCTGCTGGGCTATGGGAGAGCTCAGGCCACGGAATATGGACCTTTCACTGGAGAGATGCTTGGGAGATGGATTCAGTCCCCAGAAAGTGCTTCTGCATGACACTGAAAGGGAATAAAACAGCCTGAAGGGTTCATAAATAAATCAGTCTTTTCTAGAAATTATTTTAGAAACTACCCTTTTTTTAATCTTTCTCAGATTGTAACAATTCAGTAAGGAAATTCACAGAAAAGGAAACACTTCCCTTTTGAAGTGGAAGCTTTTTGTACATTTGTTTTGGAGAAAATCATTGGCTTTTTAAAAATAGTCCTGCCATTTAGTTAATATACCAGACAGAAATTTTTTGTGTTAACCATCTTTTTTTTTCCTCCTTAAATTTGAGACCAAATTACAGAAATTTCATTTTTAGCGGAAGCTAAAAAAATTGGATTGTTTTGTCAACATTTCACTGCCCAGATGCAATGACTGAGCTAAGAAATTAAAACTGGAGATAAATCTGAAGGAGAAACATGAAAACCAGGTAATCCAAAGTGTTAAACAGAAACTGGTGAGGAGAATTTTTTAATGGAATTTAAAAAAAAAAAAAAAAAAAAAAGTTTGAAAGTACCTCTTCAGCAAAAGACAAAAATTCTTTTTACAAATTTTGATGGCATTTGCTGGAGGGAAAATGTGAGGGAGAAGAATAAAACAGAGCATTGTCCATTCTCCCCCATAAAAATTGTATGGTATCCAGACCCTTCACTCAGAACGAGCACAGTTTTGTCCTGCAAAGAAAAAAAAAAAAAAAAAAAAAAAAAAAAAAAAAAAAGACAGGGGAAAGAAAAAAAAAAAAGAAAAAGGAAAAAAAAAACAAAAAAAAGACCAACAACTTCCAGCTATGCTCCAGGAGGAATTTCATATGGAGCTAACTAAGGAAAATCGGCATCTCAAAGCTCCTTTGGTCCCGTAAGTGAGTGGGGTAATAAGTGACAGATCCAGCGGGGCGAGGGCAGCGAGGGAGCGGGACGGGCGCTCGGGGAAGGCAGGTGCTGCAGTCAGTCTCCTCTCTGCCAGGAAACGCAGGAAGAATGCATGACCAATTCGGTTTCAGAGCAGAATACTCTCTTTAATGGACAGAAAACACTAACCTTTTATTTTT
>JAYKAV010002999.1:526141-619297 GCA_035582835.1 Phoebastria nigripes
GTTTTAACCCTTTGAAAGGACAAAGGACAAAGCTCACATCTCTGTTGCAACCTATTTTTACCCTGCCAATAGCTTCTGTGTTACCTACAACCCTGGACAAATGCACTGTTGTGTGAAAACAAAATAAACATCCTGAGAGAGTCGGATCATCTGAGTGAGATGAAATCAGGGTAAAACATACAAAATAATCCACTGTTATCTCAGCACCTGGCTTTAAAGCGACAGGAATTGTACGGCTCTGACAAGCTCTGCTGGTATTTAACGTTTTGACTAGGGGAGATCTCAAACTAGCAGAGTCTTCTGCAAAGGAGGGAAATTCTGAAGTTGCCCAACACTATGGGAAAAGCTGGCTTAAATAAGCAGATTTTGATATGACACTTAACTTAGGCTCCAGTGACAGCAAGGGCCAAAGCTGCTTTGTGCAGGATCAAACCTTGAAGTGGCTTAGATCAACTAAATAATTCGGTTGTCATCAAGCACAGCCACCATCAGCGACTTTTCTTCCTCAGGATTTTGTCTGTTTCAGTGTCCCTGCCTGTGAATACGTGTACTCTTTCCAAAAGACATACAGGTTAAAGCTTACGCGTAGATAACACGAGGGAGACTCAACCGCAGCGTAAATGCACAGCAACAACAGCACCCTATACACATCCTTATGCACGTACTATAGGCAAGGCACACTGACCACACACCAGTAGCACACATAGCTATGCACATATTAAAGGATTTATTTCCCAGCTTGCCTGTTTGTTCCCAAATTCGGTTCAGGTTTAAAGGTTCTGAATATGCAACATGGTATAATATCATTATAGAGTGATTTTTTTTTCCCTGTGATAAACCTGCATCAATCCTGCTGGAGTTAATGGGGATGAAATGTGTGCTCTTCTAAAAAAAGGAGTTTCCCCCCGACATCCCACAGATGCATGCTGAAACTTACCCTTCCACCTACAGCTTGCTCAGAGTTTTCCAATAGCTGAAGTAAAGCAGCATTTAAAAAAATATATATATCACTGCAAAAAAAATATTAATTTTACGACTCAGTAGTTTGAATTATAGCCTATGACAAACCCTAGATAGTTCAAACACAGGACAGAAGTATGACTTTACTGGGATTTATTTTCTGAAAGCCCTTGAATCATATGGACTCCTATTTTTCAAGTTTTGCATGCTACAGCGATAGGAAATAACAAAAGTATTTTCCTGTTTGTGTGTGCACATGTGCACGTGTGTCTGCACACGTGCACGTGTCTAATATAAATCACACACTTTTGGTTTATGTATGCGTATGCATATGCATAGGCATATGTATATATATGTATAGCGTAATGTACAGTCTTTAGGATTTTTAAAAAATCAGTTGTTCATATCCATGCTTTAAAATAAACGGTTTTGATTTCCCATACTAAAAAAAAAAGAGAGAGACTAATGAAATTAAGGGTTGTTTAAATCAGGGGCAATTAAAAAGCACACATTTCTTTTCCTAGGGTATGCAATTGTATTTAATGTTTGCCACACAAGGCCTGCCTGTAGGATAAATAATGTAATGGGTTTTGCGATTTGATACTAAAAGCATAACAAAATCCTACAGCTGTAGCCTCATTTTTCTCCACACTCAAACTGCTCACTTTTTAAAATTGCATATTTTGTACAGTTAAGAAAAAAATCAGATTCTTTGTCTAGGAGAACCAATTTCCAGCATAATAGGTAATTGCATATAATTACAGGAATTTTAGAAAGTGAAACAAAGAAACAAAAGAACAGTGATTGTGTTGTTGTTTTATGATTGAGATTAAATTGACAGCTGATATCTTTCAACTTTTACGTTTTTTATCCCTTTGGTACAACAAAATGCATGTAACTTTTTTGTAGAACAGAGCCTAATATGCAAAAGATCCAATTCTCACTGGCACCAGGGACAACATTTTTAAAGGTAATGAGATGCCTAAAGATACAAATCGGAGATCTAATGGGACTTTCAAAAGTACCTCAGTGCCTAACTTCCGATTTTGGGTGCCTGAGTATCTTGGGAAAAAAAAAATMTCTCCAGAGCTTCCAAACAATTTTAGCTACATTTTAGCTATCGCTGCAGAACCCCCCTTTAGAAAACTGAATAGTGGAAAGATACCATCAAGCAAACACCTTCGTAATTTGTTGTTTCCCCCATGACTTTAGCAACCATTTTAACAAAATCAGGGCAACTTCCTCTAAGTCATGTAGAAAATGTCTTAGATCTCTTAAAACTCTTCAGCCTCGTGTTGACACAGGGCTTTGACATAYGACCAGGCCTGCCGTGGCCAAATAAATTCCCATTTTCAAGCTAAATGGCAGGAACTGAAAGCATGTGTCCTACTCCATTGTGGTCTAACCGTGCTTTGCCTCGCATCCGCCACAGGTTGTGGTCACACTCCAAAGTTCAGCTGGGCCACACGTATCTGACAAGCTGCTGCTCTGTGTCTGAGGAGGAAGGTGCACCCTTCCTGCTGCCCTGGGCTTGGACATGTAACTTAATTTTGGGCATCTTAGTGAGACACATTAAAGGGAAACTTAACAACTCAAAGGCGAGTAAATGGAGAGAGACGAAACATCAGCATGGGCTCCACGGTGAAGGATGCTTTGATTTGAAAGAAATATGGGATGAATCCAGGTGTGCCTTCCTCTGCATCCTCCACAACAAGCCTCAAAAGAGAGTTATGAGGGCGAATCCGTTTGTTTTACAGATGAAGAGAAAAACCCAAGCACCACCAAGCTCAAACATTTTGTCATAAGGTCATGAAACTTCCCACCAACTTTGGAAGCGAGTTAAAGTAATCCCAGTGAGAGGAAGCTGGGAATTATTGAGGAAATGTTTTTCATTTTTAGTATTATTGTAAAATGCCAATGACTCAAACTGGAGCTTTTCCTGGGAAGATTGCTTCCAACATGTTCATCTCTCCCACTGCAATTCGTAAAACCCAAAACATGTTCAAAATGTCCAGTTCTGAGGCTTTTATAATGGAAAAAAAAAAAAATCAGATCTCCCTTTTACTTGAAGTGATTTTTCTGGCTTGGAATTTCAGTTGATTCCAATGTTAACAAAAGACAGAATTAAAAAAAAGAAAAAGAAAGAAGGAAAGAAGGAAAGAAGGAAGGAAAGAAAGAAAAAAAAAGGAAGGAAGGAAGGAAAGAAAGAAGGAAAGAAAGAAGGAAAGAAAGAAGGAAAGAAAGAAGGAAAGGAAAGGAAAGGAAAGGAAAGGAAAGGAAAGGAAAGGAAAGGAAAGGAAAGGAAAGGAAAGGAAAGGAAAGGAAAGGNAGGAAAGGAAAGGAAAGGAAAGGAAAGGAAAGGAAAGGAAAGGAAAGGAAAGGAAAGGAAAGGAAAGGAAAGGAAAGGAAAGGAAAGGAAAGGAAGAAAGGAAGGAAAAGAGAGAGAAAGAAAGAAAGAAAAGAAAGAACACTTTTTCCAAGTGATTCAGTTGTCCAGGAGTGGTGCCAGGACAGAGGTGGACCTCTGAGAGGAGCAGGTCTGTACTTGCTGCAGGAGTAGCTGATGCCTCAGCCTGGGAAAGCAAGGCAGGTAATTAAAGGAACAAAAGGAACCGCAACTTCCCTCTCCTGATGCCCCAAGAGTGACTGCCCTGGCCTAAGGGATCATCATTTCCCCAGGACAAGTTAGAAGTTTCCTGGAGTCAGCAAAAACTGATCTTAAGCCCCTCTTTCTCATCAGTCTTGCCCTTTGATATAAGGGGACTTTTTGGAGAACCCAAATGGTGTCACCTGGTGATCCGTCTACGCCCTTGGAGGTGAATTTTCATCACCCAGAGCTCTGGCAGCTCTGTCTTAGCATGGCTTTGCAACCTCCTCCTGCCCCGCTCAGCGCACTAATCCTATCCAGAGATCTGACTAGAGGGGTGCCCTTCATGATCCAAAGCCCACTTGCAATAGCAATGATTAAAATGACTTTATCTTGCCTTAAATAATCTCACATGGCTTCTCACAATTCAGCTCTGTTTTCATTGTTCAAATCCATAATATCGGGCTGGAGCAACTCCTCAACAAAGCTGCTCTTTCCTGACCCCTTGACTTCTTGGGCAAGGAATATAATGACCTCCATTGATTCAGCTGCTGGTAGCAAGAGTGAAGGGGAAGAGGTTTCCCATTTCCTCCCCAGCGAGGCTTATAGGTTGGTGGAATTGTTAAAGGATTTTGTTTTCTGTCCAAGAGAGTCTTATGCTGGTGCCAGGGTTGTGTGCGGGAATAAAACAAAAGGAACAGAGGCAAGGAGGAGACAAGTAATTTAGATGAGGGAAAGATTTGCTCCGTGCAGGATGTCCGTCTATTTTGAGACAGATATAGCTAGAATGAATCTCGGTTTGTAGAACGGCTATAACAAATACAGAGTATAGGGGGAGAGTGCAGCACAGGCAAAATAAAAACTTCCATTGCCTTTGCAGTTCAGTCTGATAACTCCAAGTTTATGCTGGGGTTTAAAGAGAGGTGGAAATTGCGTCTGAGACCTTTAATGACAGAGACAGAAGAGCAGGCACCCACCCTTCAGGCTATCCTATGGGGTTTTGGATATTGTCCTATGTGGAGCCCTTGACAAAAAGGTCTCTGCATTAAGTGAAGAACCTCTCTAGAAGATATAGAAGTTGTTCAGGCCCATCTGTGCTGTTACCCTCTAGGTTACAACACCAGCAGCAAACTAACACGGTATCTATCAGTATCTGCACCTTAACAACACCCCCTGTTAGCATAACCCACATGCAGGTAACAAAACTTATTTGGTAGAAACATAGAAAGGAAGAAAGATTAATAAAACATGACTACTGGAGGAGCTTGTTGCTGTCTCACTTTACATGCTTTCACAGTTAAAAATAAAAACACATTAAAGCTGGTGATGTATTTTTATAGCCTTTTCAAGGAACTCTCACACAGACTGAATGAAATAAAGGAATCTTGCTGTAAATACAAAGCAGGACCACAGTTTGGCTTTTTGTTTTTCGTTTTTTTTTTTTTTCTTTTCATTGTTTAGTCTTTATAGCACTACTTTTTAGGAATACTTAGGAATACCTGAGAGGATCAAAAAGCTTCTACAGCCTCCTCAAATATTTAGCAAGCAAAGTGTCACTGGAAAGGATTTCTTCTTGCTTTACTATTTTTTTCATTAATTTCTTTCCCGTTGAGCAGTGATAGGTGCTCACACGTTCTGTAGTGTGGTTTTGCAAGGATATCTTTCATTATCCCATGGTGTAACCAATACGCACCGCTAACCTGCTCTCCCTCTTGTGCCAGCACATAAGTAGCCACAGAACCATGGGCCAGACTGTGATCACCATTACACTGGTGTAAATCCACACTGTCTTTCCTCTAGATTTACACTGATTTAATGGAGATCACATCATGTGTGTCCCCAAATTAAAGACAGAAAAGGCCTGTGAAAGGACCTGAAGACACCCCCCCAGCACAGCATTAATGCTCGCTAATGTTTGGTTTCTAAAACCTCAGTCCAAGTGCATGTCTCATAAACAGGGTCTTATTCTGCATGCTGATCTGCAGGCTAAGGCTTGATCATTTAACTATTTCACTGCTCGTCTATGTGTCTTGCCTTCTAAAAACATTTCACGTGAAGATTTAACATCCCTGACCTACCCTTCCCTTTGCTTTGTAAGTTTTTGCCTTCCAGGAGAAGTAGAGAGCAACCACAGTTTGCAGGAAAAGCATACTTTCACTTGAGTGAAATTCAACTCACTATATTTTGAAATGAGGTATTTAAAATGTTTCTAGCAGGGGAAGGTGGATAGGTAATCAGATTCTCAGTGCGTAGTGTAAAAATACAGCTAGAGAGGCGTGCATGGGAGGAAAAGAGGACCAACCGCATAGGCCAGGTATCTGTCTTTTGTGAGCATTGTACCAAATGCACAAGAGAAGGAGCCAAGAAGAAAATTGGACAAAGTTAGACCTGATGAGTATTTATTCTTAGAGGTTTTTATTGGTTTCAGCTCCTGAGACACTTTGAGACATGTAACTTTTCTTCCTGGTTTGGGATAGGATTATTTTTAAAGTCTGAATATTTCTGCAGCATGGAGAAGCTGTCTGTGCACAGCCCGGTAGTAATGCAATCAATACAAGTTAAAACCAGAGTGAAACGTTATGTGTTTGTGAGTCAATTAGATTCATCCACCAGAGGTCATTAGATGATCAAATGACACTTTCGTACTGTCTTTATAAGTAAAGGTATCAGCATTCTGTGCTATAAAAAATGCATTCTCATTAATAATAAAAACATTAAAGGAGAAATAAAAGTGTTATGAAGTAAATTATCACACAATGAAGTTCATGATTTTAAA
Source organism: Phoebastria nigripes (assembly GCA_035582835.1). Taxonomy (NCBI): domain Eukaryota; kingdom Metazoa; phylum Chordata; class Aves; order Procellariiformes; family Diomedeidae; genus Phoebastria; species Phoebastria nigripes. The sequence goes on from JAYKAV010002999.1 coordinate 532,465, forward strand.
TAGCTTTGATAAGAAAACAAAAATAGGTTCTGAATAATATTATCAAAAGAAATTACAATGCTCATGAATTCTTATTCCAACGTGATAGGAGATGCTTGAAAGGTAAGTTTGACTCTCTATTATTCAAATGACATATTTCTAATTGTACTGTTTGAATGGCATAAACTCTGCCTAGAATGGTCCGTGACTATAGAAAATATGAGCTAATGTGAGAGAGGTATCTAATTGTGCTTGTAATGAGATGGAATGAATCTCCCAGGCTTTGTTCTTGCATACTTTTACACCAATGGAAATCAGAAGTCCCTCTGTCAAATAAAGTGGATTTGAAAACAGAGAAAAGTTTTCTGATTTTTCCCTCTCCAGTTTCTCCCCATCCTCACTTTGACTTGTTTTTTCTTTCTCTTAGTTTCTCTACTTGTTATAGCACTTTGTCCTTCCTTCTTCTCAAATACCCTCTTATTTCACTTCACATATCATCTAAATGTAATTCCCTTCTGTTTTGTGTTATGCTCTTCAACTCTTATCTTCCATTTCTAGTTTTAGCTTTGCAATTTCGTTAATTTTGGGCCTGATCTTATAGTTGGTACTGGAAGAAATGATCCTCATGCAGGATTAGTAACATAGCTGAGGATTTCAGGTCACTATGTGTGCAAGCAGCTAGGATTGCTTCCCAAAAGTACAGTTGTCCTCTCTAGTGTATTAAAATGAGTAGCAGATAATTAGTAGGAGATTTTTGTGACTGAGGAATTCATAACTGATTGGACCCCTTTTATCCAGGTTTTCCCTAACATGTTCTCCTTTCCTTCCTACCAAGTACTAGATGCATYGTTCACAAGGACATTGCCACTGGGGAAGCAATATTTTAATCAAAGGGTGAAGTCAARGCTGCTCAGAGGACTCTGGCAGCTGAGAGCTGGGTTTGTATCCAGATCTCAGGCAGTGGGACAGGGAATGAAGGCACAGTAAAAAGGAGGTGGGGTTCAGGTCAGGAACAATTTTAAGGTTTGCTCAGTTGCTTATTCTCTGTCCCAGGAAAATAAATGATACTGGTGCTTGCGTCCAGCCATTGCAGAGCCAAGATCTCCACCTTGCCTAAGAGATCATAGTTCTTCTGGGGTCTTGTTGTTTGGGCTTTTATCTTTAGCTAGAAATGTTAAATTTTAGCCTCTTTAGCCTGGATCATTTTCCAACTTTAGCATCCATGTGTCATCTAATATCCTACATGGTTTGAAACTATCTGGGTACTGTGTCCCAACTCTTGCAGGACAAAGAAGTGCCTGATTCTGTGGAGCAGAGAACAGAAAGTCTGGGAAGAGGTGGGAGGCCAGGGCGTGCTGAGGCTTGGTACCTGAGAATGATCATGTGATGTCAAAGGGTTGGGTGAATAAGAGCTCTGGGATTGAAGGGTTGGCAGCTTCTGGTGGCAGATGATCTCTGGGAATGGGGTGGAGAAGCTGCAGGGTCCAAGGCAGGAGGGGTGAAGCATGGTTGAAAGAATATTTTGGCAATGCTCACTTGGTGTTTAAATACAATGACCCGTGTGTGTATAAGAATTCACCAAGACAGGGGCAATATGAGAGAATATTCCATGGATAGACTATAACTTTCATTTGTATTRATTTTTGAAACTGATTATATTTCAGACCAATTTGACTCTGTGCAACTGGCAGCACACAGAGCGAGCAATTCTGCCAGGCAACTGTGGCTATGCTTATAGCAGTAAATTAGCCAGTACCAGGTCATACATCTAGGTCCTGGTACTATTTTGGCCCAGGTGAGCTGATACTCTCAAGAAATCCCCAGTAGTGATTCGAGAGCCCAGGCCAGGGACCATTCCCAATAAGCAGCTTGGACATGGCTTCTTTTGGAGTCTGAGACTAATATTAAAGATAGTATTAGGTGGTCAAATGCCAGATGGCCTCAGGSTGAGTGAACAGGCTCTCTCATGGGATAAATAATGGTTTGGTAGAGATTTCACCTGTCTCTTGGTTACACGTTACTTTTTGGTTGGTTTCCACATTGAAAAAAGAGGGTCAAAACACAATGTCACCTCACTCTAATGAGCTCTCCTGGGACCTCCATAAATGTGTGTTGTATCAGTGTATTCATTTTAATAGAGTATGGCAATTTGCTGTATCAGAATAATGAAACATAGACTCGTAAGGCTGGAAGGGACCTCAAAAGGTCACCTCTTCCATGCCCCAGCCTAGGGCAGGATCAGCTCTACCTGTGTTGTTTCTCAGAGATGATCCTCTAACCTGTTTGTAAGGGCCTTTAATGAAGGAGATGCCACAGAAGGTCTAGCTTGAAGACCATCACACAGCACTTTGAAGAGATTATCTCATATTGAAACAAGTCAAAACCAAAGATGATGTGTACAATTCTAATATGGCAGGCACTTAGGAAAGATAGGTATCCAGGTAAATATTAAGAACTCATTCTAATAATCTAATTACTGGTGAATAAAACTGATTACAGCTGTTGGGACTGTTATAAATACAAACTTGACACAAGCAGTGTTCATATGAGTGAAGTTAGACTGCATCTCAACAGTTTTTGAGCTTCTATATAACACAGAATAGCCTCAGCTTATCCCTACATATGTTAAGATGTTGCTAGGTATTTTGCTGCAGTAATGGAATGCAATATCAAATGCCCTGGATTAATTGCATATAAAATACCTTCTTTTGTTGATTAAACAGTTTTGCCTTTAAAATCCATTGGAGAGCCTCAGTTCAACTTTTTTTCTTCAAAAGTAAAATATAAATATAAGCATCTGTTTTACCTCCCTTACTTAAACACCAAATTTTATCTTTTTTTTAATTTGTAGTCATATTTGTTTGCTCTGTTTAGAGCCTTTTTGTTCTGCTGCATTTTCCCTGAGACAGGGATCAAATTGAACATTCAGCTGAAGATGAAGGAGTGCTGTGGACTCTTGTAGCCATGTCAAATTTGCAGGGTTATTCTCTCTCCCTATCTTTAGTAGGTAGCAGTCACGTTTTAGCAACTTCATTAGCAAAGGTTTTCATTGATTGGGTTATTTATTTTGTCCTTGATAAGTTTAAATAATTGTGATTGTCTTCAGTCCCATTTGCCATAGGTACTATATTGATACAAGCAATTTCCCATCTGCTTGTTTGCCCTCCCTGCTAACAGTTTTCCCAGATCTCCATTTACTCTACCTTGTGTCTTGTCTTTAAATATTAAAGAAAACCATTCTTCTCTTGCCTTTAAACCAGGGTTCATTTATTATTTTCACCTGAACAAGCTTTATTTTGTGACTTTGAGAATGCTTAATTTTGTGGCATGTTTAATAAACAACRTTAAGAGATGCCAGACCACTCCTTTCTGGGAGAGGTTACATTTCTCTCTCCCACTCAGTTTTACTCCTGGTTGGTTTCAGCTTAGGGAAATCAGCCTTTCTCCAAGCAGCCAGTATATGTATTAGTAACTAGGAGTACATCCTGCTTGCAAATCACAAGCAGAATTAGGTCATGAGGCCATGTGCGCCTAGGCAACCATCAGTTTGAGTTCAGCAATCAATTCAGCATCATCCACCCGTACTAGGTTTGTTAAAGCTTCATGGTAGTGCTGAAGGATAGAAATAGGAAACTGCTTATTTATTTTTAAGGAGTCTGCTGAAGCATAAAGACACCAAGGCTTCTTCTGCACCAGGAATTAAAACAGGACCGAGCAGAGGTTCAAGCACTGAGTTGTGGTTCTCCAGACTGTTTAGCTGCTAGCACAGTTCTTGGTATCTTTTTGGTCTGTGCTGTTTAGTACTACATCAGTGAATGCCCTGGCACTCCTCAAGATTTGTCACAGACTATCTGCATGTGGCCAGCCTCCCTCGGGGTGAGGAGAGAGCAGAAGAATTTTGCTGTATTGTGCCTGCATTAGATTTCTATACATACTTAGAGTCTCTACATGTCTATATCCAGATCTGCTGTAGTTGGGGCCACTTGACATCTTTCTCCTCCTCCGTCCTCCTCCTTCGGTGTCCCCTGAAGGACTTGTTCATCTAGACCTTTCCAAGCACTTCTACTGCACGTGGACAACATCAGGATACCCCCAAAACTCTCTGTGATTGTTTTCCATCAGCATGTCTAGCAATGATGGTTGTCTACAGCCACTCACATAAATATTGACTTGGGTTCAAACTGGAGCTTTAAACACTGACCATGGCAGCATTCCCTGACTACCTCACCAAATGGCAGCAGTTTCTGCTTGGAAAGGGGTTAGGCTCCACCTCATCTTGAGGAAATGTCAAGCCAATGTTTTCCAGGAGTATCCTGAACTCCCTGTTTATCAGCCATGTGGTGGGGGGGTGATTCTTCACCCATTCTTTTGAAGCAGGCTTCCGTGCAGAGAAGTACGAACTGTTCCCTGAGAAGGCGARAGCAAGAGCAAGAAGCAACGTGACTCATGAGTTTAGCAGTTAGAGCTCACATGAGGTGGGTGTGGGCCCCAGTCCCTGTTCAAAGGACTCTTTATTTTACATTAAACAGTTATTTCGTGTAACAGAGAAACAATGCTGGAAGCAAGGGCTGGAGCTGAGACCTTCATGCTGAAAATGTTCTAACCCCAGGGTCAAACCTTTTCTTCCTTCTGCACTTCTGAGTTAGCAAGATAGAAGTGAGAACAGACCTTTTCCTTGCTGTTTGAAGGAGGAAGCACTTACTATAGCACAACTTTCAAAAAAAATACAGTTGAGGTATTGGCTACTGATTTAATTGGCAACTGCAAGTGGTTTGTTAGCAGTGTACTTCCCTTCGAAGCATGAGGTGTGATTCACCTTTATGGACTTTCTTGGTACAGGTCATTGTGGGATTGCATGGGCCAGGGGCTATATAGCCAAGATTTATAATGCCCTCCTGTGGGGTTTTTTGGAGGGGAGGGATGAAGGGGAGTGCAGGGAGAAGGGGTAAGAGCAGTTTATCTGCATGAATGCAATCCAGCCATGTCATGTAAAATCAGATCCTCACTTATCTACTAGCATAGACATAGTCCTGATGTATATCTCTCTCTTCAGAACATCCTTTCTGTGCAAAAATATGAGGCTAAAGTATGTTTTATTTTAACCTTTTATTCTGGTAAATTTAGGGGTAATTACGTTTCACAGGCATGTGGGGTGACTCTACCTCTCCCATATTTTAGACACAATTTTTCTGAAATATCTGCAACTGGATACTGGAGGTTCCAGGGTCATCCCAAAATGAAGGGGCAAAACCTGAATAATTTGTGTTAAAGAAATGTGTTTTTTTTTCCTTTCAGGCTTTCCAAAACCATCATATTGCAAAGGCAAGGTACGACGTATTCAGTTACACCATCACTCCTTCATCTTCAAGGCACTCCTGTTGCAGAGACCCTGTTCTGAAGAGTAGTCTGACTGCTGATCAGTGCTGGATTAAGCTGTGCTCCAGGTGGATCTGTTTGCAGATTTGGCAAACAGGGTAAAAATAATTTGAAAAAAATTATGAAATTTGCTTGGTGCAAGGCTGTACTTAACTTCAGGCAGACAAGAAAGCAGACTCCTAATGTTGACACCCAAAACCAGCTCTCTTCCCTGCTGTCTTAGAAGTCTGAAGCTGCTTAAGGATATTTACGCCTATCTGAACAGAAGCAATATCGTATCACCGTATGATGATTTATAGTAAATAATAGTAACCATACGTGATAAGGAGAAGGACGCCTTCCCAACTACCTCAAATCTTACATGTATATCTATGTATCTGTGTGTGTCTTTATGTGTGTATAGATATATACATGTCTGTATACCTCTATATACCTATACCTATCCAGCTATAAATATATACACACTGTGGCAGACACACATATGCAATTTAAATATTAATGACAGATTCTACTCTGTAAAACATCTGTGTAAACACTGAGTTACTTACTGACCTCATTGGAAATGCAGAGAACAAACTCTGGCCAAATATATTCACCAGATACGAAAAGAAACCGAAATGACAGGTCTAAATTCAGTACCATTAAAATACAGAACCAGGGGGGTTAAAACAAGTCAGATGGTCTGCACCAGATCTGTATTATGTATTATGCATGTGTTTTATACAATTCTGTATGTTGGCGGATTGGTATCCAAAGAAATAAGTTAAAGTTGTGACCTGTCTGCTTTTGATTTACTAAGGTCAAAGAGAGCGGATACCTCTTCTTCACGGAGAGTTATATATGCAAATCACTGCACAGATAAGCCAAGTGTGGGCAGTACCTCCTTGTTACTTGGGAACAAATGCCTGCTTGGCTCCCTATTGCCGCATCTCTGATACAAAGATGGATTTGCTAGACTTTTTTTTTCTGGTGGAGCTTTGCTAAAAGTTTATTCATTGAAAGCCTTGGATGGCCTGTAAAGGTTTTATCCTCCTGAGCAGGGGCATTKYTAAAAGGGACAGAAAAAGAGCTCCATGCGAGGGTCGGTCGAATGCTCAGAACAGCTCTGCGGTAGTGAATGAGAGTCCTGGGAAGTGTTTGTAGCCTAACAAAAAAAAAAAAGGGGGTTGGTATCTGGGCCAGAGGGTGAGAGCTGTTACATGTGTCCCTGTCTCCTGCTGCTTGGGGCCACCAGAGTTCATGGAATAACAATAAAGAATTAGAGAGCAAGAGGCACGTGTGCTGCAGCTGATTCTGACTGCTCAAAACYGAGCCATTCGTCGTGCCCCGTGCAAATGAGTTATCGGGACCAAGCAGATGGGACTCCGTGTGTGCATGTGCGTGTGAGACAAGGAGAGTTTGGTGTCACTTAACTTCTGCTTTATTGTCAGATCATCTCTTTTTATGGGATCTTCTCACTCATGATTTTTTTAGTACGTAAACCTTTCAGTGGAGAAGTAGATGTGAAAGCTGTGCGCTGCTCATCAAAGAAGAAAACAAACAAACAAAAAAGCCCAAGCCCCAAACATTTACCAGACCATGGTAATTACATTTACTGTGACACTTTTGGCATTTCCTCTTCTTATATGGGGAAAGCTGCATCTAAAATGACAGTGGCAAATAAAGAAGCGTTTTAAGCATTGATCTTCTGTTTTAATGGTGACTGTGGTGGAAAGGTGCAAGGCAAAGCCTGTGGGTGTCAGTGGAAGAGCTCCGTTGGCATCTCCAAGCTTGAGTTCAGACTCAAACCACGATAAAGAAGTAACACGGGATTAATCCTTTCAGCGTTAGCTAGCCAGAAGTTAAATATCCAATCTAAGCTAGTTATCCTCTATAGTCAGAGAAGAGACAGGTATTAAGGGAGCAGGTTGAATTGCCTTCAGGAGGTAGCTCTCATTCTCACACTGGATTATTAAGGTAAGTGAAGCAGTGAGCTCGGGCTATTCACCTGGCACGTACATCACAAACTTTAGGGGAGAAGAAGTCACATTTGGTGTTGGCTCCCATTTAAGTCAAGTTATTAGCAAAATTTTCCTTTTATGTTAGCAGGATTAGTGCTGGGAACCGAGGCCAGAAGCAGTGGGCACTGTGGCACATGCCTGTGAACGGTCTTATTGGGGTTAATGGTGCCACTTGCAGCTTAAAAGGCCGCAAGAACTTGAACATGTGCACATTCCCATGGGCTTTGTGTCTATACTGAGAAAAGCTGAGCACTGACCCTGTGTCACGATTACAGGGGAGTAAGGCATTAGCATAGCAGGGCAATGAAAAAACAGAGGGGTTTTGAAATTTTTCAACAAAATATTTGGAAGGGGTTGGCTGGAAAGTGCCAGTTTGTTGAACCCACAGGTTTTCCCATGAAATAATTTATTTTGGCTAGTTTAATATTAAAGAAAAAGGAAAAGAAAGTGGAGATGTCAGGAAGTACAAAAATAGCCCACTTGGACATTATTTAAAAAAAAAAAAAAAAAGTTTTTTTGGTCAGCAGAGATTTTCAATTTTGACTTTCGAAGTAATTTATGGTAAAAGGAAAGACTGAAAAGAGGAAATAATGTCAAGCTATTAAAGTGAAAAAGTTCATCTGATCCATATCCATTCCTGGAACCATTAGAATTTGTATTTTTCCCAGTTAGTATTAGAGGGGTAGAAGACTCATGATTTTATTGAGCCTTCGGAGTACGTGGGCAAAGACTTGGTCTACACCTTGGTCAACAACGAGACAAGTCAGGAACTGGACTATATCTGTGGATTAAAGCAATTGAGTAGACTGAATTATTATAGCTTTTGTGTTAGTCAATATTTTTGAGATCTTAATAGATACATGTACATACTTGTATATCTATATAGTCCCAACTTTGGGCAAAAAGAAAATAACTGTATTTTTACATAAAATAAAATAAAGATATTCTGTATCATTCGATCCACTTGCCTGAAGAAAGTAAACACTTCTTGGGCAAATGTTCACCTACTCAAAAAAGCTAATCTTCACTCCAAAGCAGTTTCAAAATAAATTCTTCAACCAAACATAATTATTCACACTATCTATTGTCTTTTCATATCAACTTCTGCATGAAAAGGAAATGGTCTTTTCTTTGTGGTTAAACTTGCAAACATATCCTATTGTAAAACTACTGGTTCTACCCTTTCTGTTTTGGAAAATTAGTTTGATTGGCAAATCGTTGCATTTATTCTCAGGATCAAGGGAGTCATCTAAATTCGAAGAAAGCACAGACTTTTTTTTTTCTTCTTCACTTTCAGTTTTATTAAAAATTACCTTGAATATTGTATTTACTTCTCTTATCTCCATTTCTTTAGCCCTAAGGAAGAATATCATCAGTTTGATTCTAATAATGCCTGGTGGGTCCACTGTAAAAACTCTTTGTAAAAATGATCTCTCTACCCAAAAGACAGCAGCTTAAAAAGGAAAAGCAGATAAAGTATGATTAGAGCTGGTTCTCTTTTTTCCTGAAATATAAACAAACCTTGATATCAAAAGCTACCTCCTTCTTAAAATGCTGACTTGTAGTAGCAATCTTATTGAAATCCTCATGGAAGGTATTATCAGAATATTTTATGAAATTTGTTGCGTATTGAAAGGCAACTTTAAGGGATTCTTTTTTTCTGTACCTTTTGGGGAAAGAAAAAGTTACAATGAACAATTATAAGCTTGTATTTGGATAACAGGGAACTGGAGCACAGAGAAACATGAAGTGACTTGTACAAAATCCCTGTTGTGGAGCCTTGAGATCCCACACTGGAAGGAAAGGCATTTGGAGACAGTCTTAAGAAGGCAGTGAAGTGGCAGAAACCTGATTTAGAAGCCAAAAAAAATGCAGCAGGGTTAAGAGAAGTTGGGATAAAGTCTTAGAAAAGGTGTTTTTGGGTTTGGGKTTTTTTTTTTATTCTGGCAGGTCTTACAGCTCTCCTGGGTGCTTCCTATGATTCTGGCCTCACCAGACCCTAGTCAAATGAGATACTGCCTGATGGTGAACACTTTGGGAACTTGAAAAAGCCAATAACAGAGCTGTGTTTCAAACCCAAGCTCAAGCTGTGAATTGCCTGAGCTAACTGCAAAGCCATCCTTTTCTCCTACTTCATTTCAAAACCTTTCACGGAATTGAAACTTTCAGAAATCTTATGCTCTGGTAAAACTTGAGGGATATCTGGTATCAATCAAGGAAAGTTGTGAATAATCTGGTGTCTGTTCCTTCTGCTACTGGTAAAAGAATCCAAATCTAGGCTTTTGTATAAGTATATTCCCTTCTGTTAACAGAAAAATTAGTTACTGGTCTGGCTTCCTAAGGAAACAAGGCTAAAGCAATTACGTTGTCTCCTATCCATCTGTCTGTAAGTCCCTCCTCTCCTACTCTAAACATTTTGATGTGGATCAACCCCCGAACTGCAGAATCTAGTTTTGGATTGAGATATTCCTAAATATTATACCTGTCCAGAAAAAACTTTTTTTTTTTTTTTTTAAATTTAGCAGGAGGAGTCAGAAATTACACAGAACAGAGTAGTACATCATCAGACCAGCTTAAAGTGTGTGGGTTTCTTGCTGTAACTTCTGTTCAATTCTTAATTCTCAGTCACATGTCTTTGCACTTTTCAGACCAAATCATTTAGGTAAGCAAAGTATTCAAGACAATGAAGTTACACCTTCTTAAGACCCTGCTTTTTGGTCTGAATTTCCGGTTTGAAGGAATCCAAAAACTCTGTGTGGTACACACTTGAAAAAACCTGACTTGCTTCAAAATCAAGCATTTTGCATAGCATTTTGCGTAGCTGAAATAAGGCCACTGAAGCAGGAACSTTGGTTCATGAACAGGCATCCAAATTTTCTTGAAAGCTCTGAAAACCATATCTCACCCCCAGTGAGATAATAAAAGTGAAAATAGAAGAATATAAGGAAAATTCTCTTTGTATCCTTTCCCCTGTCCTTGGTAAGGATGAAAGAAATGCTAACTTAATATGGGTAGTCAACATTTAGGACATCTTTATGGCTTTCCTTACCTTTTACCTAAAGATCAGAAACAGAATGTTGCCAGCGGTACTTGAGGGGTCATCAGTTCAATCTGGTGTGACAAATCCTCACTTTTAAGTGTTCTGCATTAAATGGTCACGTTGAAGATGACCTGATGGCTCGGATACTCTGAGCTTCCCATGCACCTTACCTTTCATTAACTCACAGCTTGCAGATGGGGACAGTGTTGTGGTGTGCYTAGCTGTTCAGTAATTATTAGCACGAATAAATTCAAGGAAACTGTAGTACCATTTAACTGCAGAGAAATGCTTAGCTCTGACAGCTCATTAAAGAAAGTACCATCTTTAAAGGAACTGATGCAAAAGAGAACATATGAAGCTTAACCCTGAGGTGGATTTGGCAAGGCAGAGCAATGCCAAATGTCCTTTATGGATTGCACTAAGAATCTGTGGGCTGGAGTAAATGCCAGGTCAGGTGTATGGAGTCTGTGGCTTGTGATGTGTTTGCAGTGGATGGCAACCAGATTATGCAGAAACATTAAATAAACTGGAATTTCCCTGAATAAGAACAAAGCTGTTGTACAGGAACATGAGGACACAGTAGGTCACACAAATGATAGATTAAAGAAAATATAAAGCTACACGTACACAGGGGTCCTCCTAATATTTCACTGGTCTGTTGAGTAAATTTGGGCAAGACACTTTGATAGATAAACCAACATGACTTTACATGAACCTTCTGCTCCCGAGTCATGTAGGTGCTTCTGAAAATCCCACCTTCAAATCTTTGTTCTTAATTTCCCCCTTCATTTAAACTAAGAATGATCATATTTGGTTTCCTTTTAGGGGTATTTTTTTAATGTGTGAAGGAGTCCTAAAAGCAATTCAGAGAAAGGATTGGGGGGAGGAGGGGCTCTTATTCTCCTTATAGGACAATCTACCTCTATTTTTTCACAAAATTTAATAGAAAAATCAGGCCAGCAGTCAATCAAATCAAATCAAATCAAATCAAAACAATCAGATTATTACAAATGTAAACAATTTCATATTTAAATTAATATCTGGTATTGTATACGAAATAAAGTCCATTTTAAAATGAAAACTTGCTTAGCATGATGAAATACACATTTTTGATCCATGTGCATGTTTTGACACTTTCAACATTATTTTCTCTTTTTTTTTCTTTCTTCTTTTTTTTTTTTTTTTTTWMAAAATGGGWATTTGTGACCATTATAATTCCATTAAAAAAATACATAATCAAAATTTGTGTTACAAATAAAATTACTTGTTAGGAAAAAACAACCAAGCAAACGTCTGACCGGACCCAGAAGACTACAGCTACACTGGTAAATTAAACACTTACTAACATTGTCAGGCACTAGAACTCAGTTTTCTCTACTGTTAAATCTTTAGAGTGGCTCCTGGCCATCTAGAATTGTCCCCCAAAATTTCTGGGTCTGGCTCAGGAGGTGGAACTGGTCATGGACCCTTTCCATGGGAATTCTGGTTGTGGTCACCCTGTTTCAGAGGTTCAGAGGATTAAATATTTTGGGTGCAGAGTTTTCCATGMCAGCTGGCCTCAGTGCCAGACAACTGTCTGGAGCGTGTCAAAGTATAGGCAGTACCAAAGATTATTTAGGAAGCTTTATGTGTTGTCATAATTGGCAATATCCATCTCGCATGTATTACAGTGTTAGACTGCTTTTCATCCTGCAATTCTCTCAACTCTTGGCATATGTTCATTAAAACACGAAGAAATGCAGCTATGCCTAGGCCTGGCAAATGGTCCTTGTCTCGTGATATTTAGAATCAGTCTCAGTAGCCAAAGGCAGCAAGGGTTAAAGTTTGATTTCAGCTTAATTTTACTGCATTACCATAGTTTTTCTCCCCTCTAACTTAATTTCTCTCTGTCCATACAGGGAGAGAAAATCGGTTTTGACCTGCAAGCTGTTTCAAGCTCCAGCACAGGCTTCCTCTCTGATTTTGGACAAATTAGCTAATCCTGTACAACAGTTCCTCCTTATCTACAAAAAACAAGTGGTGAGCAGCGGCAGTCAAGTCTGCTTTTACGGATTTCTGTCTTGCAAGGGTAATTAGGAAATGCACAGACAGACAGGTAGGTACCTAGATAAAGTTTGAATTTTAATACACATTGGTAGGAGTTTCACAGGAGCTTTGTTTCCTAAGGAAACCAATCTGAAGAAACCAATATAAAGGAACAGAGGTGGTAATATCTTACCGTATGATGGTGTAATAACAAAGGTTACTTTGGGGACGCATATTCCAGTACTCAAATACATTCTTACAATTGCAGGAGCTATATCACTCTAGAGGGGTACAGGGTTTCCATTGGTCCTGTATTTACCAGTCCCATACGAATGTCTTGGATAGCCCAGGGAATTTCAAATGACAGTATCTATATACTTTTAGGCAATTAAATTGAGTCCTCCATGATAAGCTGGCCATGGCAGTCATGTGTCCCTCCTATATCCTCATTTTTACAGAGATAGTGTTTAAGCCCTGACTGATCTAATTTTCTACCCTTGCAAAAATCTGTTCACAATCAGTATTTTACCTCTGAATACTCAATGTTGTATCCAGTAACTACCTGTACCTTTCTAAATGAGTTTTTAGCTTTAAGAGTTCTTTTGGAGATAAACTCCATGATCTAATTATATACCTTGTCACTGGTTTTGAATTTGCCAGCTTGACTTTTAATCTCTTTTTTGCATTGAATGACTACAGTTGTAGTTCTTGATATACTTTCTCTAGGCAACTGGCTGTTTTACAGTTGTACTTATTGTCCTACGCTGTGTGTATGCACCCACACATGGGTGCTTAACAAGTTACACACACACACACACACACACACACGTGTGCATATTTCCTAAGATGGAAATAATATCTTTTTATATGCAGGTATATGTATGCCATGTATGGATGGTAAGGTACAAAAAGATATTGATGTGACCATAACACGTATTTTATATATCAGTGTAGTATATGTAATTGCAAAGCGTTAGATTCAAAATCTAGTTCAGCCTGTTAAGTTACACTGACTTGACTAATAACACTATTGCATGGACTAAAAATGTAATGAGAATCCACAGGAAAAAGTTAATGAAAGCTAGAGCTTCTTTGAAAAATGTGGAGGACTGTATAGCTGTCCCAGTGAGATCTGCTTGCTTATACCACATAGCAAAATAAAAGTTGGAAGTTCTCATTAATGCTCTGGAAAAAGGCTATTGTAAATAGCATGCTATAATTGCATTTGCAAAATATATTCAACTGATATCACTTTGAAATGAGGACACTTCATTAAAAACTGAGGGGCACAATAAAAACCCATCTTAGTGAGACCATACCAGGAATGGAGAAGTCACCTTAGGGGAAAGAGAAATAATACAGAGGGACACAGAGAATGCACTGGCAAGAAATGTGAAATAAAATTCAACCTGAAAAACTCAAGGTAAAGTACCCAGAAAAAAATCAATTCATGCATAAAGATTGTGTGGAAAGTGAGACTCAGAAGGCAAAATTACTTGAGATAAAAGTGGTCTGCAAAACAGTCATGAGGTGCTTCTGTCAAGACATAGAAAATAAAATGGTTTTGCAGAGATAACATTGCAGCTACAGAGCTGCTAACTCATTTCCCTGTATCATTCACCAAAAGGAACCACATATACTATAAGTCCTGATCCAACATCTAGTGAAGTCAGTGGCAGTTTTCACGGACTTGGCAAGTTTGGGATTTTGCCTACGCTCTCTTTGGTCTGGATGGGTTAATGCGGGAAGAGAACTGAAGCTCTTCCAGTGTAGTAGTGAAGAGCAAGGCTAAGACATAATTAAGCGGCTGGGAGGACTGACTTATAAGAACAGATCTGAAAAACTAATATTCATGTAGCTTGGCTAAGAAATGACTAAAAAGAAACAGGAAAATTGCCTACAGTCATTTGAAGGGTTTAAATGCCAAGGAGGGTGAAGAATTATTTAGGGTGTGGACATTGCCATGAGCAATGGAATTAAATTAACTAAAGGAACGTATAGGCTGACTGTCAGAAGGGAAAAAAGAGTCCTAAAGTAACTTTTAAACAGCCTGTCACTGTGGTGGAAGCTCCATTAATAGGGTCATTTAAAATTGAAAAAAGAAAAAGGAAAAAATCCTGTTGGGGATAATTCTTCAATAGCCAAGGTATGGGACAATGTGATCTAAAGTCTTTAAGGATAGAGGAGATCATAATAATCAACTTATTATGCAGGAGGTCAGACAAGAGAATTATAATGGCCGCTTCTGGCATCATACGCTATGAATCTATGAAAGTAGAGATGGACAAGGACTTCAGGAGAGGTCTCAATATTGTTACTAAGGTAAAATGCCCATTAGGCCTGAGACAGACTGTTATTTTTATGTGGAACAGGAGGGGAGCATCCCAGAAACATTCATCTTTTCCTCCTACACTCTGTGTACACAGCCACATTTTGCTCTTTCAACCAAATGACTAGATTCTGCCACTGAATCAGTTATAGTTAGCACAATATTTGTGTATTAAGAACTGGAAGCTCCTTACCAGTGAGTGAATCCAAGGCATTTCAGCCTGAGTGACCTGGCTTGTATAAACTGAAGTTGAACATGTTCTTTATTTTCCTAAGTTCGTGATTGCATTGACTTAACTTTAGCCTACAGAACTGCCCTCCTACCCTATACAGTCAATCACAACAAACAGAACAGGAGCCCTGAAGCTGGGAATATTGGACGCAGGGAAGAAAATACTATAAACTGTAAATCAAAGATGATGTCTAGTTTATGAGAATTTTGCCTGAAGATACATTTTTTATTCCCAAAAGCCTCTTTGCTAAAGCATTTATTACTGATCCTAATTCCTCTTGCAAATTTAGTTAATACTCATAGATATCTTTTGCATACAGAATAGCACACATGCAGTTACACTAATGTGTCTCAGTTGATGATGTAGGCCTGAATAGAGCAGACTACAAAGTGGTTGGGCAGATAGCTGAAAGGAATATTCATCTTAAAATAAAAATGTTGTTACTTGTTGTTACTTGTGGAAATAATGTTGCACTTAGTTAAATTTCTATTGTTCTAATTAGAAATGTCATGAATGCAGCATAGCCATATAGGAACCCTCAAATATCATAGACCTAGCTGTAAAGTGGAAAGGTGTCCTGTTAATGTCCAAGGGATACTGTAGAGAAGAAGAATAAGGCATTGACATGACTTTCATTTCCTAGTTTTATCTAATGTCTTAACATGAAGGGCATTTCTGCTAACACCACCAGATTAAATGCATCGTTTCCTCCATCAGCAGCCTTGCACTTTTTTTTTTTTTCTTGCATTCTTTTTTGTTTAGCAGAGAAAAATCACATTTTCAGAATTCACAGAGCTGCTGTCTACATGGAGAATAGCCCAACAAGTAGGAAAACCAGCTGAGTGACAAGGGGCTCAGGATTCATGCATGTAGTCCTAGCTCTGAGCAACCTTGTCTTACTGCAACTGCCCTGTGCAGCAGCTCTCTGTTTTGCAAACCAGCGTAGTACTGGGCTGGAAGGCTGAGAAAGATAAGGGAATCTGATACAATTCTGAAGTTTGCATTCAGGAGCATGTTATATTACAGTTCAGGAAGGTAGTACCTCTAGATCAGTTCTGGTAACTTCGCCTGGGATAAGTTTTTATTCTTGGCATCATCAAAATAAAAAGGTGCTGACAATATGCAAGAATTACTCTGGGAAGAAGAACAAAAAGATCAAAGCAGGGAAGGGTTGAATTATTAGGAATGAGTACAAGGGTAGAATAAATATAGTTTTGCTCATAGATGGTTAACAGAAGCATAATAACGGTATGCAAATATTTGAAGAGTGTAAATGTCAAGGCTTGAACAGTGATATTTAGGAACTGACAAGAAGCTTTCTTGAGATGCACTAGGATAACAAGTGAAGCTGAAGAGTTGAAACAGCATTTAATTGGAGAACTGTAAAGCTGTGCAATAATTCCCAGTCAGAACYAGTGAATGCTCCAGTTAATGGGAATTTTAAAGCTCAGGAATTTTAAAGTTCAGGTTAATCAAGCTACCCATGTTATATGAGTACRTGGGACTACTATCTTGTTTGGATAAAAAAAGCTGTTTATCATAAAAATAGTTGAGAACCCCTTCCCTGAAAGAAAACCCTGCCTGTAGTCTCTTCATGGTTATGTACTGCAGTTGTACTCGTTGCATTGTCAAAGGAAAAGTTTCAATGAACTCATGTTCCTCTTGCTGATTTATGTGATTTCCAGAATTTTGGCTCAGTTATGACACTATTATCTCAGTTCAATTAACCCGTGTGAAGTGTATTATTGTTCAGAGTCTGTGGGCTGAGAGAGAACGGAAATATTACCACCCAGACATCTTGTTTTAACAAGGTTAAAGATAAAAGAAATCTTTTTGAGATGCTATCTGACTCTGGAAAAGTATCAAATTTGTGTGYGCAAACTGAAAGTGGATTATTTAGCCAGTGGGTAACATTGTGAGAGTCCCCACCCTACTCATTAAATCTCTAGGCTTGAAGACCTCCAGGAGAAGGAGTTGATGTGCACTTGGGCTTGTGCTTAGTGTGATGTTTCTCAAACACTTGGGTGTGTCCCGTAAGGGCAGGACACAAAATGTACTCGGAGGAGGAGGAAGTGGGAACAAAGTATAAGTCAGCTTCCAGTGCTAAAATAATTTAATGCATCAGTCTGAGAATGGTCTTTGGTAATGAGGGAAGGGACATGCATGTCACAGTTGGCATAAGTGGAGAGCATGGCACAAAATATATTTATAAGTTGGTACATATTGGGAACACTGCTTAAAAGGTGTTTTTTGAACTCCTGATCATATAAGCATCCAGTGAAGAGCATTGACAGCACATAATGGCTAGAACTTTCTGTGGCGATCAAGAATCCAAAAAAGTTCAGTTTGGTGTTAAATGAAGCAATTTATGAGTACACATGTAAGTCAGTAAATGCTTTTAGTGGGAGTATATTTTCATAGCAACAAAAAATGTAGCTTTGCAGAGGCAATTTGATTTCTAGATTTAAAATATATACATATATATACACACACGTATTTAGTACACAAACATAAACTAACCGGAAAAAGAAGAATGAAATGCTCCTGTCTGGGCCAAAATGAGCATTAACAGCAGTCAATATGTTTCTTGCTTCTTCTAAAAAAAAAAAAAACAAAAATTTAATTTGGGACATAATATTGAGTCTTGAAAAAAATCACCTGAAAAGCAACCAGACTGGAACCTATTCTGACATTTTGTGGATGAAGGTGATTTAGTTCATATACAGTAGACCTTGATCAGGGAAAACAAGAAGTGAAATAACAGATTTTAGGAAATGTCAAAGTCAGAAGAGACAAGACATCATGTCAAGTTCTTCACCATTCTGTCCGTTATACAGGCTGCAGAATTTCTTTCCGTGATTTCTGCTATCATAAAGTAGGTATGGCTCAGCATCAGGAACATCCTTTTGTCTGGGTCATGCTCTCTGTAGAGGCAGGGGATCAAGCTAGCATCTTGTGAAGCAGTCAAGGGGTACTACAGGGTAGAAACAGGAGCTGAGCTCCACAGCCTGACTTCCTCCTCTGACATGGACCCAAACAGTAGGTCCCCTTTTTCCAGCTTCTTTCTGCCAGTTGTACTTCTCCTCTGGAGCATCAGAGAGAGAAATGAGCACCAGTTTTGTTTGGAGGGACCTTTCTCATATCTACTTCGGAGATGGCCTTAGCCAGAAACAGGCTGCTAAAGAAATGTAAAGGTGTGAAACTTTAGCCAAAACTCAGTCTAGCAGGTGCTCCACCCATTGGCTTCATTTTGCCAAGATCCACCTTATGTAGTCTTTGTAGGTAACAATCTGCCTTAGGTATAATTTTATTTTGCCCTTCTCCCTGGTTGCGGATGAAACATGGCCCATTTCGCTTTGTATGAGCTCACAGATCCTTATCAGATAATTTCTTTGTGATAAACAAAGGAGATCAAGTTTCTCCCTCTTCAAGACATCATTTCAAGACCTCAGGTTATGGACATAGACCTGAGAAGTTTCCTGGCCGTCATGTTCAGACTGCTGCGGTAGAGAGTAGCCATGTCAGACGACCCCTCCTGAATACTTTTCAAAACCTGTCTTAAAACTTAGATTTTATTTGCTTTCCATCCTATCAGTAGTAATCACTTCCAGTACCTAACTCTTTTCAGGATTACACACTTTTTATTGTATTGTGCCCTGAGGCCCTAACAGCAGTGAAGCAAATGCTTCACTGTAGGTTGCGTATATGATGTATCCCTTTGCCAATAAGGCTAATTTTTAGTGGTACCTTCCGTGAAATGATCACTCTTAAGACACCCACAGCCTGGGGTATGGTGTATATGATAGTTACCCAAACTTGGAATTCTGCCCACTCTTTCATTGTCTGAATCTCACTTCTTTAAGAGAGTTAAAGTCATTTTTTAATATGAATCCTAACTGAATTATGATATTTAGGCCTGTACATAGATGCTTCAGCACTTTGGTGCCAGACTGTTCCACCTGGCTTCCAGACTCAGGTCTATAGTATATCCTACATCACATCTTCTGTTCTTATGTGGATGTTGCAGATACTCTACTGGACCTAACAGAACTAGTGGCCTAGACTTAGGCACCTGTGTTACCTCCCTAATCTCAAATCACACAACACAAAACTCAATGCAAATAGAAGGCAAACCTTCCAATGACATTTAATTTCTATCAGTGATCTGTTATAGTTTATAAAAATATCCATCTAAAGGTATATATGTAACTATATATTTTCCTCCATGCAATCTACCATAAATTACACTGCAGATTAATTTTCATAATCCAGATTTTTTTTTTTTTTCGGTAAAGTTGGACTAATTTTATTTAACTTTGAGACATAATATTACATATAGCTGATCAGAGCTAATCACTCTGAGATCTTGCTATATTTAATGGATAGGAATAGCCACCTTCAAAAGGTAATTCACCTTGTAATTTTAGATGTCTACTTCAGGATGAGAAAATTCACAGTCCCGGAGTATTTTTTCTCCTTTTGATAGTGGAGAGGGCTTTATGTGACTAATCTTGGTACAGAAATTTAAATTGGAAAGATCTACCTTCAGTCAAATGAATCTCACTCCTAATGCCTGATAAAATAAGGTTGCCAGAATGAAAGAAAGATTGGGGGGAAATCCAGAAGATCTGCAACATGATGTAGAGGTACCAGAGCTAGTTTTAATTGTGGCTGGATCCTGGAAGCACAGAGGTGCTGGGGTGACGGAGGAGCATAGATCAGTATAGGCATGTCTCAGTGGAAACACTCGTCTTCATGTGCTGGTAATGAACTAGGAGCTCATGATTTCTGAAGGGTAGTTTTTAGGCAGACTATCACCTCTGCAATCTTTTGGTTTAGAAAATGTCCAGTACCCCTTTTTAGAAGGATAGAAGAATCATTGCCAGATGTCAGTGTACAGAACTAGCTTTAAATTAGCACTGTCCTTTTGCTGAGTGCCATCTTCTCTTTCTTCCCTAAAACTGCGTGGTGTGGCCATGGCCTTTTAGCAGGTGGCTGATTTCTACCACTAGAGATGGTTGTACCTCACCGAGAACAGAAGTGATTTGTTTAGATTGTACTACCAAAACAAAATCAGCTTGATCAACTTCTCCTGGGAATGACCAGGACTTGTGCTGATCTATTGCAGAGAGGAAGATTTCATCCTCAGGTTAAATTCACTTTCTAAATGACCTCAGAGACCAATGTTAAAGGAAACCAAATATGATAGCAGATGACCGATAGGTAGGTTGTTGAAACATTTTGTGTTTAAAAACAAGGGATGAAAATTCTAAAACATAGATTAGTTTCCAATATTTAGATGAAAAAATCCCAACAGACAATCTATTTCAGTTCACTGGAAATTATGAAGTGAAAATTGAAAATTGAAAGTGAAAAGCTTTAATGTTGATCACTTTAAAGTTGACTTGAGTATTTTTTATTTTGAAAACCAGAATTTTTCACATAAACAGATTCATTCTTATCAAACATTTAGATTTCCATACGTTTCCTCACCTGTTTTTTTTTTTTTTAATGAACAGTTTACAAAACAGTCTTGTGACTGCAAATCTGCAAAGTTGCATGTAAAACATACAGATGTGAAAACATGGAAAGTATTCAATTTTGTGCCTTTTTTTGCTTGGGAGTGAGGACTGTGTCCATATGTCCTGAGCACCCAGTTCTGAGACATTCCACCTAATGCATCTAATAATGTTAAAAATATAATTAAGGCAGGGGGTGCAGAAGGCATGGGTTTTGCCAGTCCCCAGTCCATGCTGTTCTCACATTTCTCTAACAGTGTGAAATAACAGCATTGATCAAAGAAACAGAGTGACTTGAGAACAAAGGGTAGACCAGTTATGGGATCTTACAACATTTATCTGTTACAATATCTTCTGGGAAAGTTCAGACTTCGAGTGAAATTTTCACTGCTTGTTACGTGTAGTTAAGGGCAAAAAACACTGCTGCAGCCTCGAAAACAACTTAGCCATATTCATTAGACAGCGCAAGGGCGATCTAAGCACAGAATCGCTATGTTTCTCAAGAGAAAAGGCAGGATCTAACATAGCCTCCAGGAGACTTTTAATTCGGAGGCACAAACAGTTTGATGGCCATTAAACCTAACAGCTGGCAACACAAGGAGCCAAGAAGGAATGTGGAGCCAAGTAGTAGTATTTCTGCCTTCCTAGGATGAAGTGTGAGAGAGTTCACTGATACTCCACTCTGGATGTCCAACAGATAGCAACAGCAACCGAGACACTAACATGAGTCACCCTCTGTGTCTTCAGCGTAACAGTGATGAAAAGTGAACTTTTTGTGTTATCGGCTGGCAGAGGTAATGCCAACTGCAGAGCAGTGATGCTGAGAACATCAGCAAGGTTGGCAGGAGAAACAATAATTGGGTTTTACATCCTTAACCAGCTTCTGTTTAGGGAGAGGGAAAGGGGATCCTGCTGCAACTTGTGATGATTTGGCGATTTTAAACAAAGCTATGGTTCTTGGGGATTAGGAGGTTATTCTGTCAGAGCTTCTTTTTCACTCCGGCGTCTGGTTTTGGTGACTGTCATCACTATTTGGACCCTAAGTCTGGTATAATCCTTCGCACATTATCCTGCTGGTTTAAATGGAGTAAATAACTTGGCGGTTATAAAAGGACAGAGAAGCCGGTGTTTTAGAAATGGCCCATGTTGGTGTCCAAGCATGTTCTTCATGTATTGAGTTATAAATCACTGTCTGCCTTGAGACTGTATAGGGGATTTCAGGTTTCAGTGCTGGTGGTAAGAAAAATAACGCAGGATTACTGTTATTTTGTAGTCTTGCCCATAACGTTATGAGATTCATTTCGGAGAAGGAGGATTTGGAAGCGAAGTTCAAGGTCCCTTCTGGGTCCGTCCCTCATTTAGTCTGAGTCTGCTCTGCAGCACTCAGGCAGTGTAAAGGGGAGTTTAAAATGGGATAAATTATGCTTTTGCTCACTCTAATGGCTTTTTGCACTACTAGAGAGGTGTCAAGAGGCCTTAGTATAAATGAGAATCAGTTTTATCTGCTTTTTTTCTTCCCTGGTCTGTGCACTCAAAATGCTGATGAGCACTGATGGGAAGGGAAATTGGAAGAGAAGCCCACACCTGCATCAAAAGGACACCCACTTTATGTTTGATTTTTTTAATTATTTTTTTTTTCCTTTAGATGCACCAATTAGGCCTGGAAAGGGAGAGGTGAAGATACGTGCTGGCGGGGAGCTCTGGAGCATTTGGAAACACTCTCTGCAGTAGAGTTTATCGCTTACAGTTAACCTCTGATGCAGGAGGAGTCCTGCTGCTCCTGAGGGAGAAAAAAATATCTCAGGAAGGAAGTTACCTACAAGTATGAGCGTGGGCACATATACGTGTGCGCATCTGAGCACGTGCGCGCATCGTGGTTGTGTCTTATGCTGAAACCTTCACATATAAAAAATGTAAAACGTGACATCTCATAATATTTTCATATTGGGTAACTACAGAGAATATTTTGGCAAGGGTGCTTAATCTAAAATGTTCAATTTTAATCAGCTTGAACTATGGTCTGTCTTTCTGTGAACTGAAAACCACCAATCAATTTTCCTTTATCTTTTTTTCTGTTTTTCTTACCCAAGGCAATGCCTTTTGTAAAAGGGTATTTATTTTTAATGGATTTTTTAATGAATTTTTCAGTCAAGCTATTAATAATGCCATTAATTATAGGCAGCTTGTATTAAAGTGCATGCTGGCCTCTTAATCCTGACCCCCAGCTATTGGCTTGCAGCTAATCCAGCCCGGTGCTTGGCAGTGGTGCCGGCCGCAGCCCGTGGCTGCTTGGGAACAGGGGGAAGACGTGACTAAAGGATAAGGAGGGCTGGGGAGGATGGTGGGGGGAGCAGCATTTTGAGTATATACTTTGCCAGAGGGGGTGAAGTTTAAAGCCAGATGATATGTTAGTGCAGTGGGGATAATCCTGGAGATGCGGTGCCAGCACTTGGGAGGACCTTCCCCGGCGGAAGGCTTTGCTCTGCCTGAAAGCCCTGGCCGGTTTGATAACCCCCAGGAGCCCCGCGCCGGCTTACCTGGGGCGGTTGTGCGCGACGGCCGCCCCACTTCAATCTGCTTAAAAGATCGGGCAGACAGAAGGCCCCGGCCACATAATAGATTCCTTTCCCTTCCCCAGGCTGCTCATCTGACATGATTGTTACGAAAGTTGCTAATTATCGGCTGGTTGAAAGATAATGAAGGGGCCCCATCCTGTGCAGTTAGAGGAGAGAAACTCCTGTCATTAGGAGCGGGACCAGATCCAAAGAGTTTCCAGCCTTTGTGCATGGGTGCACATCTCTGCGTTTCGTTTTCTGGGGTGATTGGAGGTGTTAGAGACATCTTAGAATTCATCAGTTTGTGCCCAGGAAGTTTTAACCATTTTTTTTTTTAAATATATAAATGTTCTTTTTATTCCTGTACTGAGTTTTGTTTGCTTTGCTTTGTTTGTTTTGTAATTTCTGTCCACACATCTTAGGGAAAAAAAAAAAAACAACCCACACCTAGATACGTTATTCTCTTTTAAAATGTTTGTGGAACAAAGGATGGTGCATTTGCCCYGTCGCAGAGCTGTCTCTGGGCCACTCTCCACGGCTGTGGGGTGCAAGTTTCATATTCACAAGCTCAAGGAGGAAAAATCCTTTCTGCTGAAGAGCAGGCACCCATAGAGATGTTAATCTGATATTTTATGGTAATTAATTTGAGCATTTAAATAGCGGTTTGGCCACTGGATTTGTTAATGGTTTTTAAAAGCCAACAATGCAGGGCATGATGCAGCAGAAAAAGGCAGCTCCTGTCCAAAGAAACAGAAAATTTGGACCTGAAGGAAACTGGGATGCTCTGGAGGGAAAATAAACGGGGGTTTGTGTTCTTTAGGTTTTTAGGTTTCCCTCTTTTTTCYTTTGTTTTCTTTCTTGCATTTATTACAGAAGTGTGTCTTAGGAAGATGCTTGAACACTGGTGCGTGTTTGGGTGTTCACTACCCAACACAGACTTCGGAAATTTATAGAGCAAGGCAGTTTGTGCACTCTGAGCCCAGCTTTTCCCATGCCCAGCACTAATACCCCCCCAAGTCTTTCACTCTTTCCAATCACGGAGCAAGTTTTTCAACTGCAGCCCCAAACCTGGAGCTTTCTCAGGAAAAAGCAGGAGCAGGCTTGGGAAACATCTGACACTGCATCCATCACCCTCTGTTACTTCTCTGTCCCTATTTGCTTTCCAGTGGAAGAGCTTTGTGTCTCAGTGATTGCCTCTGGATCCAGGTATCAGTATTTATTTAATAGTGTGGATACAGGTATGATTTCAGTAACAGCGTAAGGACTTATGCCCGGTAGTGATTTGCTTTTAACACTATTTCTCTATTTTCTTTGCCTGTTTTTTTTTTTTTTTTTTTTTTTTTTTCTTTTTTTCCCCCAACAGAATACCTTGGTTGTAACAGAACAACAGGAAAATTCAAGGCGGTATAAACTTTTTCCCAGCAAAACACTAGCATTGGATTTTATAACTGATATTCCTCAGTTTCCTCAATGGTTTACAGCTTCTGCAGGTCTTCTTTTATTGACCAGTGCTGCTGTTGCCATGTCGTGTTAGAGAGCAAACAACAGGTAAGAAATGGAGGGGAGAGAAGGGTGGAGGACCACTATGAATGGGTGCTGATCCTCCTAAGTCATGCTCCATAACATTAACGTGGGGAAATGAGGCATAGCACACACACTCCTAGTTGTTGTGCTGTGTCTCAGCTTCTCTCCAGCTTTACTCCAGCAGCAGCGTTGACCATATCGCAATAGTCTGTTGTAAAACGCCGACAGACTAAGAACGTGCAAATGTGCCCCCGAGCCATAGCATGCATTGGATGAGGCATCCACATTACCAAAGAGAAAAGGGTAAACCCATGCAATTAAACTAAAAATACCAAGAAGTAGTTGGGCTTTTTTTCTTAGTTAAAGTTTTAGTTTTAGGGKTTTTTTTCTGGTCTGTATGAGGATATTCAAGCTTTGCCTAGTGGAAGAAGAACTGAGACAAACGTATGGTCTTTTTAAAGTTGGTCCAAAGAAAACTAACTAAATTCTAGAAATTGCTTCAACAGCACTACCTTTTTGCTGATATTCTTAAATAAAATAAGGCAAATAAAACTAATTCATTTTTGTTATTTTCATGTACTTTATGTTTTCATGCTTGTTTCTTGTCAAAATCGGAACAGAAGATACACAAGTACAACACACTAGTAAGGACCTCGGGCCCTTTTATGACTCAATGGACCAATTTTCAAATCCAAGACAACAGCTTGGATAGTTGGGATAATTTCAGCCATGTCCCTCYTCCCACAGTTAGTCCCTACACTGATAGATATATTGGCACCGTTGAACTCACCGGTGGGTTTGTACCTAATTTCTATATGGATCACGTATTTTTGAACATTTACCCAAAAGAAATTCTGAAACTTTTGAGATTCACCTGTTGGTAGTATTCTCTTTGCTTGCCAGTTTTCAGAAAGATCAGGGGGTTTACAGTTCTGAATGAAAGGGATATTAGCCTGTTATTTCGAAGGTCAGATTGAAACTGAGTTTGATCAGACAAGAATGAATGAATAACCGTATGTTCTGGCAAGATAACTGTAAACATATCTAAGAGAAATAAGTATGATGGTCTCAGCAAGCTTTCCTGAGCAGTGTGATTTTTGCCATCAGAAGGTTATAAATTACTTGGAAATTTATTATGAGTTAAAAACGGCCCAGTTTGGCTCCAACATTTCCTATCTTTCACTAAATACACATATACACATACATCTTTCTTAATGAAAGTGAGGACTGTGCTGATTGTCAGTGGCTTTAACTTCAGTTTTATTTTTTTCCCACTACTGAAGGAGCAATTTTACCAATTTTTATAGAAGAATAAAAGGGACGGGAGAGGATAAAACTGATTCAAATTAATTTTGGGTACTTTTCTGCATAATGTAACTGGAAAGTTTCTCCCGCAGGATTTCTCTCAGTTTGGGATACATTTTTTAAATTTCTTTTAATTCACACTAATTTAGTAAGCTATGTAAGTGAGTGCTGAGCTTTAAGGGTAAAAGGAGTTACACGTGTGCTCAAGCTCTTGCTAAATTGGATCTTGATTAATTTTTGTAAATCTATCTTATTTCTGGCATAGCTCAGGAAACCTGTCAGTCCCTGCCTGGAATGGGAACCTGAAAGGCTTTCAGCATATTAGAGAGTTGTTTTTTCAGGTCAAGGCTGAGATACAGTGAAAGGGAGGGGGGTTTGCATTGTGCTTGCTTGACCTATGCAATATTTTATTTTTGGATAAACAGAGCACTGCAGCTTCCAGTTTTTTTCTGATCCATCAATTTTCACAAAGGCTGCATTCAGCAAATAGGGCACACTGTTTCAATATGTGCTCTGTTTCCCTTTCTATCCATCTCACTCATTTCTTTTTGTAAACCTCCTCGTGGACTATATATATTTAATTGCAGATCTCATTTGATTCTTTTTTTTCTCCTTCCTGGTACATGAAATGAAAAAAAAAAAAAAAAAGAAAAATGATCGTTATTGATTTTTCTCTACTTGACTCAGTGTGGGTCAAGGATTTATACCCTTATACCAAAAATTGCCTTCTGACAGGAGCCGTTTAGCTGAAATCAAGCAGCTGGATCATGTAAATCTGTGTAACTCTATTAATTTAAACAGAGCTGCTCAGATTTATACCAGCTGAGGACCTGGTTTAGAGGAAAAACTTCTAAGTGTCCTCTAGTTGGGATAAGCAGTTTGGCCCCTAACAGCAAATTCATTTTCTTTTTAAAGTAAGAGGTAATATAGTGCAGTATCCTGAGTTGCAGGATATTTTTCCCCTGACATTTCAATGGGAGCTGACTTCCAGAAGACTGGATTACACAAGGGAAATAGGACAAAGCAACAAACTGTGGGTTTATTGCTGCTCATTCATCATTCACACACTGATCCTGGTTTCTCAARGAAAGATAAAAATAAAACATTCAATATTTGCCAACCAGAAGGAATAATGCTTTTCTTCCTGTGAATCATTTGTAGCCTGCTTGCTCTGACTGGCATGAGTGCTCATGTCATTCGTAAGGAGTTTTTCTCCACCCCGGCTGACTGATCTTCTCAAGACCAGAACTAAAACCCTCAGAAAAAATAATCACTGGGGCTATAAATGGTGGGACTTTAAAGTATGGAATGATTTTCACTTGTACATGCCATAATGCTGTATAATTTGCAAGTAATCCTTAATGGGAGCCCGTGAAGGGCAGTGAGGTGCTGCCTGTTTTCCTGGGAATGTCCAATGCCTGAAATGCACTGCTCTGTGCTGAAATGCCATAGCAGTGCCTCAGAGACAGGGCAGGCATGGAGGGGAATGGGCCATGATAGCAGCATCTCGGGGCTTCTTTTTTTTGTGCTGGGAAATATAAATGTTGATTCTGGCATTTCTCCATTTTAGCCACAGATGAGAATATTTGTGAGGCACTTTCATTCATCGGGAGATACAAATTTTAGTCTTCGCGTCCCGCTATGCTGCATTTCTGCAAATGCTTAAGATACTATCACACAAGGTTGCAAGATAGCGGACAAAAAACCAAAATCTATTTCAGATATTTACTTTCACATCAGGTATAGTTGCCGTCTGGTTTTCTCCTTTAACTACAGTGGGAATCTGTGGTGTTTCACTCATACGTAGAAGGTGCAGAAAATAGATGAGAGGAGTCTGCCCTTTACTTTCTGGTCTTGGCATGCTGTTGGCCTGTGCTGTGGCACAGAATTCACATTTTTCAGGATGTCATTTTGCTCCTTTGTAAGATATGGATGTTTGTATGCTGCTACAGATTTTTGTTACATGCCATACACTATGAATCTCTGATCTATAAGCTATATAATTTTATTGCTATTTGCAAGCCCATATTCAATGATTCCATTCTGGAGTTAAAAAAAAAAAAAGAGAAAAAAGTCTGCTGTAAAGTACCTTAAGAATGGGGGAAGATGTCAAATATTGGCACATTAACAGTGCTTCACAGTCTCTGTGCCTCTACCAAGTCTGAAATAATTTGCAGGTTGAAAATCATTTCATTTTTACAACAGATGGGAAAAATTCCTGATTCTTCTCTGCTGAATGAGCTGTTGAAAGACCAAAAAGCTGTTGAAGAGATAAAAAAGATCAGAATAATTTGCTAAGCATTTTGACACTGTGCATGTCCAACCAAAGTTGTCTCCTTCTGGTGTAGAAGATAAATGGCAGTGAATCAAGATCTGATAGTGACTCAGTATTTGCTGTGCCTGTGACTGGAAATGACTCTTTCTGAGACTAAATTATCATGAAAAGGGGCTCAGCATAACAGAACATTTTCTCTTTTCGTTCTTTGCCCTTTTTTTTTTTCTGCTCCCACTTCTCCTTTTCTTTTTCTAACAAGGRCTTAAAAAAATAAGTGAGACCCAAATGACCAATAGAAATCATAAAGCAGCATTTTCTAGCATTAACRTGCAGAATGCACCACACTATTAAACTCTTTTTTCTGCTGTCGTGGTTTAACCCCAGCCAGCAACTAAGCACCACACAGCCGCTCGCTCACTCCCCCCACTCAACTCATGGGTTGAGATAAAGACAGTTTAATAGGGAAAGCAAAAGCCGTGCACACAAGCAAAGCAAAACAAGGAATTCATTCACTGCTTCCCATCGGCAGGCAGGTGTTCAGCCATCTCCAGGAAAGCAGGGCTTCATCACGCATAACGGTGACTTGGGAAGACAAACGCCATCACTCTGAACATCCCCCCTTCCGTCTTCTTCCCCCAGTTTTATATACTGAGCATGACATCATACGGTATGGAATACCCCGTTGGCCAGTTGGGCTAGCTGTCCTGGCTATGCTCCCTCCCAGCTTCTTGTGCACCTGACAGAGCATGGGAAGCTGAAAAGTCCTTGACTAGTGTAAACGCTACTTAGCAACAACTAAAACATCAGTGTGTTGTTATCAACATTATTCTCACACCAAATCCAAAACATAGCCCCGTACTAGCTACTACGAACAAAATGAACTCTATCCCAGCCAAAACCAGCACATCCGCAAACCTGCACAATGTTCACATCTTCTTGTGAGTGTGGATGGTGTGCCTGAAATCCAATCTTTCTGTGGAAGGTAACCAAGTTAGAACAACACAAGGGCCTGTCTAGGGCTTCTGGCACCAGTACAAATTAGGAATTTTGTTTATTTTCAACCTTTGCAAAGTCTCAGGAAACATGGTGATAGGTGCTGCTTAGATATATATTAAGAGACATTCCCTTTCCCAGAGAAATTACAGCCTCCTGCAGGACACGAGAAGCTCTTTATTGGAGATTCTCTAATGGCAGATTTTCCTGTTGCTACTTGTTTTCCAATGTCTTTCTCTACAAACAACATGAAATTCTTCTTATATAAGCAATGCTCTGACTCTGGAAGTAATCACATATTTTTATAGCCAGAAAAAAAAAAAAAAAACAAACCACATTTGATTGTTGAATCTAATTTTCTGTGTAAAACAGGTGATAAAGTTTTACCTATTAACATCTGTTTTGAGCTAATTATCCATTTCTGGCTAAACCATATCCCTTGGTAAGCCATTCTTTCTTTATATGAAAATATAAAAAATGGAGACATTCATGCCACCTTTTTGATGTTTGCTGTCATGTCTTGGCTGTGCTAAGCATTGGTCCTATCTTTTTTTCACTTGTCCAACTTCAGCATCTTACTACCAGACCCCTCTAGTATTTTCCTCTCTTAAATGAAAAGTTTCTTTAATACCTGATATTTTATTTAAGAAACACAGAAACTCAATGAAAGTCCTTGCAATCTTCTTTGCAGACAATTAGCCAAAATGAGCCTCTTAGTTATCTCAGTGTAAGACTTTTCTCTGAACCATGTCCTATTTGTAACATCCCTCTAAGAGGCAGAGAGTGTAAGCGGACCTGGTGGACTGATATTAGTCTTACCAATGCAAGACTAGTACACAAGGCAAGACTAGTTCCTTGATTGTTCACTCTATTCCTGTGATTCCTTGTCCAAGGGTTACTCAACCTACTTGACACAGCACAAGATTAGGCATTATCATCAAGCTGCTTTTTCTTTTGTGATGCCTAACTATTTTTTTAGCCTTTCTGTTTTGAGCAGTATTGTTCAAACGAGTCAGGGAATCCTTGATATATAGTGTCTGTCCCGTCCTCATGCCACATTTACTCAGTTTGTCCTTATCAAAACAAGCTGAAATGAGGTTTTGCTAGTAATGTGAGAGGCACCCTCCTCATACTGGACCTCATACTTACAAGCAAGTAAGGGGATGGGAAGGATGGGGGCAGCCTTGGCTGCAGCAGCCATGCAATGGTGGAGTTCAGGATCCTGAAAAGAGAGCACCAGGCAAAAAGCACGCCTCCTAGACTCCAGGAGAGCAGATTTTGGCCTTTTGATGGACCTGCTTGAAAGAACTCTATGGGATACCATTCTGGAGAAAAAAAATGGGTACAGGAGAAATGACTGATTTTCACAGATCACCTCCTCCAACCTCAGGAATGCTTCATCCAACATAAAGGAAGTCAAGCACCTGCCTAGTGGATGAAGGGAAGGTGGTAGATGTAGTTTTTCTGGATTTTAGTAAGGCTTTTGATGCTGTCCCTCACAGCATCCTTCTGGACAAGTTGTCCARCTGTGGGATGAGTGGGTTCATGGTGCGCTGGGTGAAGAACTGGCTGAAGGGCAGAGCTCAAAGGGTTGTAGTGAATGGGGCTGCGTCTGGCTGGCGACCGGTCACCAGCGGTGTTCCTCAGAGTTCAATTCTAAGGCCAGTTCTGTTCAATAAATTTATCAACGATCTGGATGCGGGAGTTGAATGCACCATTAGCAAGTTTGCTGATGATACCAAACTGTGAGGTGCTGTTGACTCTCTTGAGGGACAGGAGGCCTTGCAGAGGGATCTAGATAGATTGGAGCATTGGGCAATGATTAATGGGATGAAATTTAACAAGTCCAGATGCTGGATCCTGCACCTAGGATGGAGTAACACCAGGCACAAGTATAAATTGGGAGAGGAGTGGCTGGAGAGCAGCCCTGCAGAAAGGGATCTGGGGGTGCTGGTTGACAGCAGGCTCAATAGGAGTCAGCAGTGTGCCCTGGCAGCCAAGAGGGCAAACCGCATCCTGGGATGCATCAAACACAGCATAACCAGCCAGTCAAAAGCGGTGATTATCCTGCTGTATTCAGTGTTAGCTCAGCCTCACCTTGAATACTGTGTGAAGTTCTGGGCCCCACAATTTAAGAAGGATGTGAAGGTCCTTGAGTGCATCCAGAGGAGGGCAACAAAGCTGGTGAAAGGGCTGGAAGGCATGTCCTSTGAGGAGYGGCTAAGGACTTTGGGTTTGTCTAGTTTGGAGAAAAGGAGGCTGAGGGGCRACCTCATTGCTCTCTACAGCTTCCTGAGGAGGGGACGTGGAGAGGGAGGTCCTGATCTCTTCTCCCTGGGATCTCCCACAGGACGCGTGGGAATGGTTCAAAGCTGCACCAGGAGAGGTTTAGACTGGACATTAGGAATCATTTCTTTACCGAGAGGGTGGTCAAACACTAGAACAGGCTCCCTAGAGAGGTGGTCAATGCCCCAAGCCTGCCAGTGTTTAAGAGGCATTTGGACAATGCCCTTAACAACATGCTTTCACTTTTGGTCAGCCCTGAATTGGTCAGGCAGTTGGACTAGATGATCATTGTAGGTCCCTTCCAAGTGAAATATTCTATTCTATTCTAAAGGTGGCAGGAGGCCTCCATGGATGAACAAGGAGCTCCTAACAAAACTCAAGCACAAAAAGGAAGCATGCAAGAGATGGAAGCAGGGTCAGGTGACCCAGGAGAAGTATAGAGACACTGTCCAAGTGCAGGGACAGGGCTAATAAAGCAAAAACACACCTGGAGTTGAATTTTACAGGTGATGTGAAGTACAACAAGAAAAACTTCTACAAGCACAGAAGCAGCAAAAGGAAGACCGGGGAGAATGTTGGTGTGCTGCTGAATGGGGCAGGGGACCTGGTGACAAAGAACACAGAAAAAGATAAGATACTCAATGCCTTCTTCATCTGTCTTTACTAGTAAGGCTGGGCTTCATGAATCCCAGGTCCCCAAGATGAGAGGGAAATTCCAGAGCAAGGAAGACTCACCTTGAATGGAGGAGGATCAGGTTAGGGAACATCTAAACAAACTGGACATACACACGACCATAGGACCTGATGGGATGCACCCATGAGTGCTGAGGTAGCTGGACAAGGCCATTGCAAGGATACTCTCATTTATCTTTGAAAGGTGACAGCAACTGGGGAAGGTTCCTGAGGACTGTTAGAAAGTAAATGTCTCTCCTATATTCAAAAAAGGCAAGAAGGAGGATCCTATGCACCTCCACAGAAAAAAATTAATCTTAATTTCTCAAAAACTCCACCTTAGGTAGTTGAAAGCGACAATTARATTGCTGTTTAGCTTTCTGTTCTCCAAGCTAAACACAGTTCCCTCAGCATTTCTTCATAGATCTTTGCGTGTTCCAGCTCTGTAACTGTGTTAGCAGCCTTTCTCGGACTTTCTCCAGTTTTYGATCTCTCTCTTCTACAAAGAAGCCCAAAATTGGGCAGACTATTCAGATGCAGCTCATGAGAGCCAAGTAGTGGGAAATAATCCCTTGGTTTGACCTACTGGCTGCAGTCTTTTTGTGGCAGCCTCTAATTTTTAGATGGCTGCAAGTAGATGAGCTATACCTGCACAGACTTGGGTATGGGTCAAATTCTATTTACTGTCATAGATAGAATAAACTTGGAATGGGTCCATTTGTCTGCAGGGTGAGATACAGGGGGTGGCACATCAACTTATTGGTGTCAACTGTCTGTGGGCATGTTCTTCATCTGTGGCAATTATGCAGGTAATTTGTGCCAGCTTAAACTTATTTCACTGGAAGGTAACGTGATTCTCATTAGCTCACATATGTCATGGGCTAAGAATGTGCACAGAAACTCCTACTGTGGCTCAGCTGACTTACAGCAACACTCTGTTCTGTATCTGAGTCCTCAGTCCCAGTTTTGTATTTCTTAAGCCCTGGCAAAACAAAAGAGATGAAAGAGGATCTCTGATATATCACGAACATTTCAGACACAAATCCTGAAAGAACTTCAGATGCAGATTTGGTTCTGAGCATCCTCGGTGGCCAGCTGCTTTGATGAACTGATCCAAAATCCTGACCTCAGTCACATACGAAATGTGGATCCAGTTCTGAACTGGACTCTGCCTGTAATGTGTAAATTCACATCTGTCTCAGCTATTAATATTTCAGGGTCTGAATGAAGCTTGGCCAGATTTTCTCTGATCTCTACTTCACTGATATCTACTGAAAAAGAGCTTCTTGCCTCCAAAAGCAGCTTCTCTGTTTAAGACACAGTCTCTTCGCATGTGTTACTTTACGCAGCCATAAGAAAGCTTTCTATGGAAATTCATACACTTTTGAACATGAAAATTTGGTTAACTTTTTTTAGTAAAGGAAGTGCAAAAAAAAAGATTTAATGATTTTCCTCCTGACTGTCCTAAAAAGCAAATGTAATATGCAGAGGGAAAACCTGCTTGCATAGAGCAGACATATTTCTGGGCATCTATGTAGTTAGCAGAGGGAGGATGTTCAATTAGTCTCTTTACCACAAGCTCCCCAGTTAGTCTCCCTCTGGAAAATAGGTGAGAAATTCTTATATTCCTCTCAATATGTTAATCAGACAACTGGTATCACAGTTCTCTAACTGTGTAATACCAGTCCCCCTTGGCAGATATATTTTATTTGGATAATGATGTGAAATTTAAGATCTACGTTTCAATTGTAGAGAGCCATAGGCAGTTGTCAATTTTAGTGACAGACATGAACCTGGAGCTAAATTCCTGTGCACAAGCAAAAATTCCAACAGGCATAGCGCAATTCTGGTCCCTTAATAGAAATACATTTTCTCCCATTGAGGGGCAGTATTTTTAAATTCTGCATTGCTTCTCCTGGTGCTGGCAAATCACAAATGCTCTCAAACGTTTCCTTTCACTTGGACAGTTTGGTGACCTCAGCTATCAAGCAGTTTGCTGCAAAATCTGATGGTTATCTGCTTTTTCTGCTTAAAGTGTCCATTGCTTTGGTACCAAAGCACTATCGTATGAATCTCCTGCTTTTCTTTCCCGTTGCTGAATACAATT
Organism: Phoebastria nigripes; assembly: GCA_035582835.1. Taxonomy (NCBI): domain Eukaryota; kingdom Metazoa; phylum Chordata; class Aves; order Procellariiformes; family Diomedeidae; genus Phoebastria; species Phoebastria nigripes. Next base: position 566,682 of record JAYKAV010002999.1, read on the forward strand.
CTGCCTCATCATGCTCCTTTGAATCCCTRGTCTTCCTGCGCAGATATTATGATTTTTAATGCACACTACACTCTGTCTCTCCTATTCACTTCAAAATGTCTTAACTCTAAGTTATCTTCTGCATCCAGTGCAGAGAAAGGTTTTCTTTAGCTCTAGCTAAAATCTTGAGGAGTTGTTCAGGGTGTTGTTTAGACCTCTCTTTCCTTTTTTTTATTCGCAATAGCCTAACAGAAAACATTCTTTTCCTGTAAATACCAAATTATAGATATAGCATTTTAGGTTTCTTTCTATTGTTCTTCTTATTATTAGTATTATTATTATCGTTGTTGTAATTATCGTTATTATTATTTTGCACAATGTTTAGRGGGGAGATTTTCAGTTAGTGAGAGTGAAGTTTTCTTTAAAACTTGCGGGTGCATCAAAAGCCTGAGGAAAAGATGAGCTGCATTCTATTAGGTTTTTTTTTTTTTTTCCCCTAAAGCAGATCTAACACTGCTGAAAGCTGTCCCCAGAGCTGTCAATCAAAAGAGGAACAATATGAATAGCAGCAGCAGTAGCACAAAATTCCACCATACTATATCACAATAGACAAGGCACAAGGTTAGGACTCGGGAGTAGGGCTCTTTTAAGTCTGATTTTTCAGCTCTGCCATCTAACCAAGAGGAGTAAAAAAAAGAAAAATTCTTGTATCAAGTTAATCTAAAGCTAAATTTTCTTTTTTCTTTTTTCTCTCCAAATACCTAATTAAAAAAAATTGTTTGCATTTCTTTTTAAACATTTTTCAATAAAACTTTTGAGCTTCTATTAAAAAATCAGAGATGATCTGGATGTTGTTCTGTTCCCTACAACACACATTTAGGATCCTGCRGTCCTAGGTCCAGCCAGATCTCTTCTCTCATGAAGTCAGAGCAGAGATGTAACAAAATCTCTCAGCTTTAACAAGGTGCCCTAGTGAATACACCATGGAGATGCTTGGACTACAGCTTTCATCAAATCTATTTTGTTTCATAAAAAGTACTTAAGTACTCCTGAGTGCTGGGACTGGAGCTGTCTCTCAGGTACATCCCTCAAACACTGAGCTATAGAGGTATTCGCACACTCTGCTTGGCCAAAACAATACCTCCTGTGAAGCTGAACTGCTCCAGCTGTGACAGCAGAGGGAAGGGTGCCTCAGACAGCCCTTCAGCACAATAGCTCAAGCACAGCGTTAGGAGGTCAGATCCCTTTTGTCACTCCAGAAGAAAATCACAAAATTAGAGTTTGAGGTTGGAAGGGACCTCTGGAGATCATCTAGGACAACTCCGCTGCTCAGAGCAGGGTCAGCTAGAACCAGRTTTCCCAGGACCATGTCCAGCTGGGTTTTGAGTATCTCCAAGGATGGAGGCTCCATAATCTCTCTGGGCAACCTGTTCCAGTGCTCGGTCATCCTGACATTAAAAAGGGGGTTTCTAATTTTGTAAGCAGAATTTTCTGTATTTCAGTTTGTGTCCGTTGCCTCATGTCCTTTCACTGGATACCTCTGAGAAGAGTCTGGCTCTGATTTATTCCCCCGTAATGTGTAGCTATACACACAGATGAGATCCCCCAGAGCCACCTCTTCTCAAGGCTGAAATGAATTACCCTAAGTCTCCCTGCAGTCCTCACTGAGAGGAAACTCCCTCGAACAAGAATTTCTGCAAGAGGGTGAGCAGAAACATTTGCCCCCTAAACTCTGGGCAAATTTCTTAGCTCCCACATAGACTCAAAGATCTACTAGCTAGGGACAGATTTAGGCATCTGCTCTCTGCCCAAAGACCACTCCTAGCAAGTAGTTTGGAAGAAGCCAGACTCCTTTAGAGGTTAAGAGAATTTAATCGTGTGATCAGAGCTAGATGGTGACCATTGGCTCAGGATCTAGCATCGTTTAGTTTACTACTATAGCTGTAACCACTGACCACATGGGTCCTGGGTGGGTGTCACCTGTCACCAGAGCAGGCATTGGCATCTGACCTAACCATCTGAATTGCCTTCAGAAACAGAGGAGGGAAAAAGGTCCTCCTAGGATGCAGTTCATCTCATCCTGAGGCACATTTCTAAAGCAGCTCAGATGGGTAAAGCCCTGGAAATGTCGTCTTCTCTCTGTGACTGTAAAGTGATTAAAGCAGACATAGCTGTCTGTGCTGTAGGCATCTGAAGTCAAAGGGGAACACACACAGCCCAGGTAAGGGAGGTTGCCTCCATTTTCACTGTTTAAAGTCCCCAGGCACCAGCTATTGAGACATGCATAGAACAAACACAGCCTTCGTCACGATGGGTGAAACACTCAGTGCCCATGTCACAGGCAAATGCCAGCCCTGAGCACGTCTCCCTGACTGGGTGCCATGCTCAAAGCCAATTTTTGCACTGGGTCAGGGATGAGCACGTGGAGGACTCGCGTTCACAATCCCTTTTGCTCCTGCAAAACCTCAAATCCTCTCTCTTCTTCTGTATGGTGACTGCCTCGGCGGTGCCTGCGGAGCCAAGCACCTCATCTGGTGCAGGAGCACTTCAAAACCTTTGCATGGTTTTGCAAAACCTGCATATTTGCCAAAATATTTAAGTACTGAAGGTACAGAGTTGATATTCTTTGGGGCAATATAGGGCTTTAAAAGTCTGGTTGCCATAATCTGCATTTCACAATGAAGGTTCCTCATTATGGGCACAATCCTGCATGTCTGCAGATGTTTTGACATAGCCATGAAAGCTGCAGTGGGACACGTCATGATAACTCATATTTCTGGCACAGAAGCAGTTGTCCTCTGAGCTGCTTCCCCACAAAGAGCCCAGCACTTCAGAAGAATACAATGTGTGCTAGAAGGGTTTCCACTTTCCCAAAGAATCAAGGAAACTGTGGGCTTTAATCATATTTATGATTCTTTTAAACTAGATTAGTTGTTCCTGTTGTTAACAAGACCATGGTGCTTTTTGTCACGTTGGAAGTGTGATGTGCTTTAGCATACCCGGATTTGAAAAMAGAAGCTGACAGGTTTTTGTTCACAATTGTTTTGATAGTAGATTTTTCCTTTTTTTTTTCATTCTTTCTTCTTCAGATTCCGTCTCTATTGATCTTTAATGGCTTCCAGATGGGATCACGTTTGGCCATTTTATAGGCTGAGCTCTGAAAGACTAAGAAAATACGGTGCACGAAAGCAGCCCATTAGCTAATAAAAAATAAAAAGGCACTGCAAATATACTAATAAAGTTTGTAATGTCGTAATATATTAAGGAGATGACAACTGCGCAGGAAATAGGCCTGGCCTGGCTGCATGGAATAACGAGGGAGTTTTAACAGCTTATGGTAGAGGTAACAGCTGTCGAGTAAGAGCAAAACATTGCTTACATTTTACATTGTAGCTGAAACAATGCATTAACCGGCCTTCCTGCTAAGACCTCGACTGTCAGCTAATCTAGTAAATTCCTCTGCGGGAGAAAGCATCTTCTCACCCTTCTGGTTTACACAAGGTTGGGGATGCCAGCAGCAGAAATGAGTTGTTGAACATTGTGATGTTGCGCAGATTGTGTGATACAGTTTATCCCACACACAGACTGTCGGGGAGGAGACGTTTTAAAATACCATCTAATGCCTAACACACTGATGAGAGTATCTTGGTCCCGCTTCCCATGTGCAACACACCTTGTGTAGCTATCAACACYAGTGTGAGTGGAGTGTACAACATTGCTAAACATGACCATCAGTTTGCAGAAAGCAGAGATTTTACACGCACGCACTAGCAGGCATGCATATATGCACATATTTTGCCCTTGTGCATAATATGTATCATTAGGTGATGCTTTTTACTGATTAAAGCCATTTGTACTATTATCATATATGGACCAAGCACAAGGCTTCTTCAGCTCTTATTTCTGATTCTATCAGTGTTGTTACAGAAGCTGCTGGTAACCATTCATGCAAAGTGCTGTGTGTATGCCTATTACATAGGCAGTCACCATTTTGAAAAACTTGCCATCTACATGAACAAGATTACCGAGGACATATCCCTGTTTTACAAAAGGGGCAAACAGGAGGCGTGTTTCAATGTAAAGTCACCTGAGAACAGCCATTCCTGCATAAAACCTTTGTGTGAAGAATACAGTATCTTAGAAAAAGTGTCTTTCAGTTTGAGAAGTGCACAGGTGCATCAGCGTGTATGTGTGTACGTGTTTGAATGTGCGTGGGATGGGAGAATGTCTATTCCAGAGCTCTTGGTGTCCACTCTGATGTGGTGGCATGGGACATATGTCATGGAACGTTTTGGGGTGAGTCTCTGCAGGTCCAAGTACATGGTAGGGTTAAGGTGCATTATAGATTGTGATGGAAGGTGATAAAGCTAAAGAGAAAGAAACCTCTTGCAGTCCAGGATAGGTAGGTACTCAGGAAGAGCTGCCTGGGTGTTTCAGGCAGATCTTCCCTCAGTCTAAATCCCAAGGTTGGGATTGTCCACAGTCTCACAGACTGTGGCAGAACTGGGAGCAAAACTCACATTTTACTCTTCCAATTCTTTACTCATAAATCTCAAATTTCTTTCCTCTGGAACAAGCTGTATTAAATTCCTGAGATATAGATTTAGACTACCTGCCACTGAGGTCTTCTGTGTCTCTACAGTGTCAACCCTCGAGACCGATATTAGGAAATATTAAAGCTTTCTTGGCTGTATTCTGTTTTATTCCTTGAAAATAATAAGCATTTGGTTTCCCAGTCACTTCTAGGCTCGTAATTGCAGTCCTAATATGAATGCATACAACAGCACTGGGTTTCTATGTCTGTACAGAAAATGACAATAAGATTAAGAACATGGGCTTGATTATAAAGGCGCCATTAAACTCTGGCGTCATCGCCTTAGTACACTCCACCCCTTCCCTTCAGAAACAAATGGTGTCGTCGTTTGTTTTCACTGCAGAAATCTTCATTAAAGTTGAGGAATTAAATATAGCACTTTAGCTAATTAATTATGGTTTGATCATTTTGACACCTCCAAATGACTCAGCCACATACCTGGAAGCTTTGTCAACTCAATTGCATCTTTATTTTTGTTGCCTTTAACCAACAATGAAGACTAATGCCACTCTTTCTAGTTTTCAATCACCTCTACAGAAGTGCTCCCCTGGCAATGTGCAGGGACAGACCTAATTAATCCCTCATCTGCCCTGCGCTGTGTCTATACATCACACTGGCAGTTGGAACTGCTGCTTGTTTTAAGGCTATTGCTGGAATGAAATGCTCATCTGTTTTTCAATAATTTTACCACAGGTGGTGATTTGTAATTAGAAAGGGCAGAATCCAAATTTTGATTTTTTTTTATTATCATTATTAGTATTACTATCATTTAGAAGAAGCGAGGGTAGGGTGGGAAAAGATGTGAGGAGGATTATTAATAATAATAATAATTAATAATAATAATAATAATAATAATAATAGATGCTGCACAACAGGGAGAGAGCATTAACTTCTGGCACCATGAATGATAGTAGATTTTGGGCTCATTGAGAGAAAAGAACAAAGATTTGCACTGATGTGGCTGCACACAGTTTAAAGATCAAAGACCTGAAGAAGTTAACAGGTTTTTGCTGAACACAGAGGAGATTTGACAGCTCAGAAACTCCACAGAGCGCTGAGAAGATCCCAGTACCAATAGTCCCTTTTCTACCTCTTTTCCACCACCTGCCTCATCCGTTGCTACTCTCTACATCAAAGCATCTCCTGGCTGATTAGGTGTGGGTGCACAGGTTCTTACTCTCTGACACCAAGTTTTGGAAGTGTGATTTACCTAACGGCAGGAATGGGCGAAAATTGCTGGATAGATTTATCATAACATACAATGTCATGGGAAGAGATCATGACTACAAAGAAGTCAGAGGTTTCATAGTAGGCTGGGCATTTTTGGTTGATATCCATGTGGTTTTGGTTGATATTCATTACCACTGAACACTTTAAGGCCTGATCAAATTCATCTTGACAGACTATCACCTTAATATATTTTGGATCAGGTTCTCTGATGCTTTGACAGGCACACAAAGTAGTATCAGCATTGTCACTTGGTTGTGACAAATAATTATCAGTGCTAAATGGTGGAGTACCATGGCCTTACATAGCCTTCCATACTAATTTTTGTAATGGTTTCAAAGCATTACAGAAAAGTATGCTATGCTAAATGCTATAGGTATGCTATGAGTTGATTTTAAAAACAAAGTGCCTAGGACATTAGCCTACACTCATAATAGTCTATTGTAATTTCATGGAGATTTCAAACATGGCCTTATGCAAGTTGCTTGGAGTGAGATTTTTAGAGGTATTGATATGTTTGTAGAAATGTTTTAGTATCTAGTAGCATTTTCAAGAGAACATAGGTTCTAACGCTGTTTGATTTAGGCTCATAGGAACTTGAAATCTTACTGAGCAAATATTTCTATCTTTAGTAGCCTCATGAGCTCAGTACACTACCTCATGTTCCTCTAACTTTCTTGCTGACTCCTAGTTTCCTTTGAAAACCACATGGTGATATAGGTAAAGGTTTAGATCCTACCACTTTCTGAATTGGTCCATGGTGTGTTGTAATGAAGACTTCCCTCCTATTTCAGGGTGAGGCTGTTCAGCTTTTCATAAAAGCAATGAAATATGAATTAATCTAAGGAATATAAGTCCATAGCTCTTACGTTAACACAGCCCTGTGAGAGATCTGGCTTGCAGGCCCTCCTTTGTTAACTGTTTTGTATGAACTGGAACAGCTTCAAAAGCAGAGGCCCATCTCGCACCATCTCATTGTTCCAGGAAGAGTGAAGTCTTCAAGGAAGTAGAAAATCTGGGTGCAGTTCCAAGCTCCAAAACAGGCAGAAGTGAGACCTCTGTCTGCTGGTTATGAGGGGTGTACCACCCCTCTGAGAGGTTTTACACCCTCGAGGGGGATAAAGGGCTGACTAAAACCCAGTTTAAAATTTCCTATTCTTGATGTGTTACTGGTAAGGGAAGGAGAGGAGTAGGCTCATTTGCTGCTTCTGCTGCCAGTGAGGATGGGATGTGCAAGAGAAATTCATGAGGTTTCACCTAAGCAGACCCTTCCTCCATCTCAGCAGCAATCAACCTGGTTTTCAAGGTTTGTGCCTTAAGCAAAATATTCCTCTGGTTGTTTGCCATGGCAGTAGCCTCACCACCTTCCTGGTTTTCTCATGCCTAGACCTGGCCTTGGCTGGCCTGTTGTGGCTACTTGGTGCTAGGAAGGGCTTCCCAGCAGGTCTTCCAGGTCAGATGGGTTCCTTACCTTCCCAATTCACAATCCCTTTTTTAATGTTTGTATTTCAACCTTGTCTGTTCTCCTTGATCTTCTGACTAGTGACCTCTTGCAGTTCTCTGCCTAAAACCCACCAGGGCTCAGGTCCCTACGACCTGAAGGACACAACTGTGCTGTGCTCCATGACATACCTCAGTGACTCCTGAATCAGCCTAAAATCCTTGGGTTTGGGTGTTTTGTTTGTTTGTTTTAATTTTGGCCTATTTAAAGAGAAATGGCTAGAATTGGAAAAAAAAAGTTCCAGAGACAGGGCATTGCACCTACCCCTCTTCCCAGCCCCCCAAACCTAACGCATGAACTGAGCACCCAGACAAGTCACAGGCTGTGGGAATTACCAGACAGACCCAATGAGTTTTTCTGGCTCAGCTATTCCAGAATATTGCTTTTCTCTTTCACTTTTCCTCTCTCTCAGGGCACCTTGCCCATTTCCTGATGCCCTGAAATCTCTTTCTACGTGGCCAGGCATTTTGTTTTAATTTTTTTAATGAATTCAGCTCAGCGCCTACACATCCCCTTAACCATGGATTTGTACGCTCAAGAGAAGACATGGAGAGATGTTGATGTTTTTGGCTAGTATTCATGCCCTCAGTACCCTTTTTTTTTTTTCTTTTTTTTTTTTTTTTTTTTTTTTTTTTTTTTTTTTTTTTTATGAATATACATGTTTTCTTGGCTGTTTGTGCTGGAGCCCATCTGTTAGAATGGCACGGTTCCTGCTCGCAAGTGGAATCAGACTCTCGCTGGAGGGCGTAGGTTTCAGGCAATGACGGGTTTTTAAGCGGAGCATCAGGAGCCCTACAGGAAGGTGCTCCCCTGTGTCAGCACTGGCACCACCTGCCTCCTTCCACATCAACACACCAGTTGACACCATTGCAGCGAAGGCCAGTGGGGCCAAGCAGGTTAGGAGAGGAAGGCACAGGGTTCAGGGACTGCCAGGAAAACTGCTGGTGTTGCAACGGTGCCCTCACAAGAGCATGAGATACTTTAAAAAAACCATGTATCTAATGACTGAAAAGGAAAATAACACTCATGTGAGMCAGCGCAAGAGACACCAGTTCCTAGACAGTTTAAAGCATTAGCTTAGGTACGAGGAACTAATTTCTCTGCTTTTGAATAGGCACCTGAGACAAATTGCTTAGGGTTGCATTGGAGTAAGTGCTGTTTCCAGGTGGCTCACAGTAAGTAGCCCATAAGTCATCCTTATTCACTTTAGACATAGAGACCAACAACTTTGCTGAGCTAGGTGATGCAGGAGGAGTCTGAAGTGTAATGATGACGCCAGAGTATTTGGTTTTCATTTAAAAAAAACTTTTTTTTTTTTTTTCCCATTTCTTTGTAAAACTCTTTCCACTCCAAAACAAGCTCCAGCAGAAACGTATTCTAACGTATTCTAACATTTGGTACTTTGCATCTACGTGAGTGTAAGTTCAGATGAACTTCAGAAAAGGTGTGTGGTCTGAAAACATCAGTAAACAGCGACTTAAAATTTAGTCCACCTGCTCAGACTGCTTTATGGGGACAGAGCACAGGACAGTTGGCTGCTGGTGGAAATTCTTAACATTGATTCTGATATGATCTTTAGGTTTCCTTAGAGAAGTTCAGTGTCTTTCTTTACCTGTTAGCTAAAAATTTTCATTTTTGTCTGATTTTTCACTTTTTTTGCCCATATTTTTCTTTTAGTTATCACTCAAACTGAAAATGGGGAAAACATAGAAGGTGGTAGGAAAAGAAAATGGATAGGCCAGAAATACCCACAGTATGACTCTTTCTTCATAATCCTGGAAAACAAGTATGCAGTAAGGAAAAAAAAAAAACAGAAGRAAAAAAAAGTGGAAACCCCCTGAGACAAAATGAATCATACTCCTATTTGATCAAAACAACAGAAAAATTCAAAGATGGGAGAGAAGGAAGTTGCCTTTTCTAAAAAAAAAAAGATAAGCAGACAAAAATGCCTTTGGAAACTCTTGYCTGATTCCTCTAACTGGATGGCAGGTATACCTTGTGCTCTCTGTACAGGTAGGATTTCCTTTGACACCTGCACGGACCTTTGCCAGGGAAAGGTGCAGAATTGGGCCACAGTCAGCTCTCAAATGTAGATTATTCCCTATGAGACAGCATGGCTCATATCTTGGCTAGGGCAACAGCACAAATATTTTCCCACTGATACTAAAGATAATTGCTTTACTTTCTGTCCCTACTATTCGTGAGTTTGAATTTTTGGACTCTTCCGTCATAAATATGAAACTTTACACTTTGTGAGAAGCAATCTGGAGCTAGTTACAGACCCATCCAGGCTTCCCTTTTTGGGGATATGACTGAAAGTGTTTCAGGAGAGCAGTTAAGGATCTGCCTAGGTGGCTGGAGTGCTGAACCGGCTGTAAATCTCTTCTGAGCAGCGGGAATGAGATTATAAGAGCCAGGGAAAATTGACAGAAAAAGACCTAAACCCAGGAGTTCCCCAATTTAAGGGTTTTTTTCAGGCTTTTAGAGTTGTTTCTGGCTGTATTAGTGAGAGAAGGAAGACCTCAAAAAGCAGTGAGTGCAGAGCAATAATTCTGCTGTTGCACCAAAGGTATATCTGTGGTCTTTATTCAGTTAACTTGGGGCTTTCTCCTTATTTTTAATTTTTATTTAAATTTAAGTAAAAAAATGAAAACAAAAATTACCTGTAACCTTGTAAGGGTGGTGACCATGTTAAAAATAAATCCTACTGTTAAGCAGATGTCTTGGTGGCCAGCAAACAAAAGATCAAGGAGATCTGGAGACTAAATCACTCCCTGGTCTCCAGACAATGGATAGTGGGATCCACTCCCTTGGTGGATCTAGGAAGCTTGTTTTTCAGCTGCTCAAGCTGTTTTTATTTAAGATCCATTAATGAATTTAACATCTGTCATCCTGACTCCTTTTACTCAGGAACCATGAATGTGAACATGGTCTTAAGGGGAAAGGAATAACGAATCCTAAATTTCTAGGTGATTCTTCTGTTCTGTCCCAACATCACCACTCATTAGAAAACCGGATACTGGTTTGTCCTTCGACGTGAAGCTGAGCAACTTATCAGATGATTAAGTAGCAGCCTTCTTTCCTGCTTAGCCTAAATATAAGGAATAACTACACCTATTCCAAAAAACACCAAAGCCTCTTCTTACTGTAGCTTTTTGCTTCTCTAACCTTATCAAGCTTAAGGTTGATAAATATTAAACAAATATTTTGAGTTCAATGTATGCTTAATTGTTCTCATCCTAAGAGCGGGAGATGTCTGCTTAAGCATTTTGTTCAGCCTGGTCCTTGGGAAGCAGAGAAGCCTATTTTCTTCCCTCGGTGGAGCAAGAGCGTGGTTCCTCCATTAATTCAGGACATTGGTAGGACAATGAAGGAATTGCATGTTGGCAACTCACATTTCCTCTAGCCTCTGGATAAAGGATTTGGGTTTTGTGTGTGCTGCCAATCCTTTAACGATCTTACACACCCTATAATCACCCTAAAAATTTGGAATAAAAGGGGAAAAAAAGGACTGAAAAGGAAAAGAAAAATCCTGTGCGCTGCCTTAGCCAAATATCTTGGACTTGAGAGCTATTTGATCATTAGTCTAAGTATGGATAATCGGTGTAATGCTAAATAAAGAAATTATACACTGAAATGGAAAATTCACTTGGTAAAAGCCCAAAGAATTATTTCTTTTCTGGAAGCTAACACTCCTAGTGAAAGGCCAATGCTATTTCCCCCTCGTTGTGCATTGCTTCTCGAGGTGTTTAGCTGGTATGTGTGTCTGTACTTTCATAATACTTCAAGGCTAGGATTCCCCTATCAAGTGTGGCTTCACAGTCTGCCAAGCAATGTCGAGATGCATAGAAAAGTTGTGTCTTCATTGTGCAGAGTTAACAGACGTTAAACTCAGCTCAGGTTTTTAACATTACCTTATCTCCCACATGTAATTGGTTTTCCCTGACTTTTTTGTCTGTTTTAAGCAAGGACRCTAGAATAAAACTTAAGAGATGGTACTTTCATTCAGGTTGGTATTGCTAATCTTTGCGCTGAGGCTGCTGTGGTCGACTGCAGAGTGTTCGCAGAAGAGACCAATTCCCTAGAAGCCACTGGAAAAAGATAAGTTAACTGCAGAATTACAAACACACACATACATAGAAAACAGAGATTTGATCCAGAAGTCTTTGCAATTGGGGTAGGAGGATGCAATGACAAGTTTTGGCTATTTATTGGCAGGCAGGGCACAGGAGTGTTCAGACTTCAGGCCACCTCTCCCAGTTATCTCTGCAGTGAAGTTTAAGGAAAGGGAAAATCTTTGCCCCAAATAATTCACAACCCAGAAATGAACACGAAAAGGGAACAAAATGAACATGCAGAGGAGATGTGAAGGAGGTAGATGAAGAAATGTGTTTGGAGAAATGTGGGGAGTAATGGAGGAGAGATGTGGAAGACATTACTGGGGACACAACTGGAGAGGCACTCTTGGAGGAAGGTGCTCCAAGCAAGGGAGGGTGCAATTCTGAGGGGACTACAGCCCATGGGCAACCCATGCCAGGGCAGGAACAGATATCTGCCTGTGACAGATATTAAAAAAATTAATTCCAAGGCATAAAACATTTAAATCCTTTTATATTTAAATATGCTTGACAGCATCGAGGTCCTGTGTTACAGGTATGTATGGAATGAGGACAGACTCTCACTTGGTTTGAATAAGAGCGTGGTGATGGTCATGCAGAATATTAACCTTGACTCTAGAAATACAACAGCCACTCACCAGTGTGTGTCTCCCATAGCTAATTATTCTGGGTGCAGCTCTGTGATACCAAGACCATACTGTTACTGATTCCAGAAACAGACTACTGTGGTGTCTACTCACATTCATCTGAATGTTCTACCACATGTGATGTGACCATATTTCTAGTGATTTGTTTGACCTTAATGAAAGAGCTTATTACAGCACTGGCAATGAAAGTTCATCTCAAATTATCAGACAAGTATCCTCACCACAAAACTAGTTTTCTCTGCCTCAAAGAGCCTATTGTGCCTTGATAGCCTCTTTTATCTGGCCATCAAATATTTCCCACATTTAATAGACTACTAGACCTTAAAGCACAACCCTTTACTTCAAAAGCACTGCTGTCTTTAAACTTGTTCTAGAGACAACCCATGTCTTTCTCACTGGTTAACTGCAACTCTAAATCTTCAACTTGTCTCTATCTCCTTTTTAGTCTCAACACGTTTTGCCCAAATTTAGATCACCTGAATTTGTCCAGCCAGAAAACACAAGAAGAAATTCTGCTTTATTCCAGGAAAACCCATCCCAGACCTCCAAATTCATTTGTGGTATTTAAACACTGTTCCTCCATTTAAGTTGGGCAAGTGTTAAATATTAATGTTAGGCATATAGAGAAAACAGTCCTAGATGTGTTTCTTTTTTTGTGTCCCTTATCTCACCTGAGAGCACAGACAGCAAATACTGTAATTCTGTGCAAATTCATGGTGTGTGTGGTTTTGTGCCGTGTATTGACCTTGGATGTCTGTGGTACAGGAGTGATGTGCCCCTTCAATTTTAATGATGTACTTTGCAGATATAGTCCAATTATCTGTAAGATTCTGAAGACAGAAGGGAGAGAATGAGGTGGAATTCTTCTGAAGTCTTGCATACCCACATATTCCATGGTTGCCTTCACACTGTATATGAAATTGTGATACCACAGTCATATTGTCCTCATGATCTCATATGACTCCTTTATACTGATCCACTTCTTCTAGTGTGATGGGAATAAAGCTGTAGACTTTCCACCTTTATTTCTAGGGATTCAGTTTTCTCAAGATACCTGCCAGTACATTGAGCACAAAGGGCAGGGACTCTCCCCCCCCATAAACTAAGATCATAACCTGCACAAAACATGCCCAACAACCAAGGTTTATTGGGTCCTCTATGATCACACTGAAGTTAGCCATTTGACAGTGAAAAGCTGAAATGTATATTTATTTGTGGTAAAATAAACAAGATATAACTCCATAAAGGTGCAGTCATTAATAACCACGTGCTAGTCACAGTGCATGACCAAGAGACAAGAGACAAATTCTTTGCTTTAATAAAATGGGTCTATGTAGACAAAGGTGAAAAGGTCAAGTGGGTTATGGAAGGTCACACAGCAGAACATAAGACCCCACAAGTCCTGGATCTCAGGCCTCTTTTATAGCTGATTTTTGTAGCTTCCACTGGTCCAAGAACTTACCAAGACCTGTTGCAGGATAAAATAAAAAATAGAAGTTGAATAATGACAGAGGCTTTCCAAGGGTGAGATCTGTGGGAGTGACTAAAAGCCCAGTGGCATCCTACATGCAGTTAAATGTGAGTGGACAGAGGACCGGAGGACATACCCGTTCAGTGCCTAGAGAGAGCGATCCTGAGTTGTCGGGAGTGGACAGAGCAGATGACCTCAGAGGCTTTTGCCATCTCTAATTTTAATGATTCCTTGAGGTGCATGGCTTAGAAATACAGGGACATGTATTTAAATGATTCATGAGCTTCACACACCCAAGGAATACTTTAGCTGTCATGACATCCTGCAATAGGCTTGGCGCAGACTGAGGCAGGAAAAACAAGCCATCATCTTGGCCTGACTTTGCCAGAAAAGTCTCTGGTTTCTCCCCACTGATGAAAGCTGTCATTTCTCCTGTAGTTCCCAGTGTGTGTCGCTGGCAGAGAGGAGGCAGAGGGAAAGGGGAAAAAAAAACAAAAAAAAAAAAAAAAAAAAAAAAAAGAAAACCTCAAATCCTAAAAGTCATCATAACAAACTTGCTGCTGAGTGAAGTTGCTGTTTGGCTGAGCGTGGTGACTGCTGTGCTGTGACAGATCTTGTCAGAGAGGCACTGCCCCAGCTTGCAGGTGTAAGCATGACCTATCAAACTGAATGGGAGCTGACAGAAGGGATTTCTGCAACGTGAAATGGAGAGCTGACATGAAAACAGTGACGTGTGAGGGACTGAATCACCGCAAGCACAACTGTCACAGATGATGTCCAGAGAAATGACAGGAGAATACTAACTTTACTTGATGTTAGTTTAGTTGTCCTTTGTGTTTGGAAGAGTAACTGCTAGGAAGGGGAAAAATTTAAAAGCACACAGGAAAAAAAAAAAACCAATAAAAAACCCACATGCACATCCATTTCAGCACAACATCCAAAGCAGTTTTCATGTCTTCTTGCAACATTATTAGTACAGGCAATTCTTTTTGTTGGGTTTTTTTGGCACACTTTCTTCTGGCTAGAATGGTAGTTTTGCATAAACTATTTTAAGACTGAGATTTTATTTAGTCTACTGACAACACCAGAGAAGACCTGCTACGACTGTTGCTATCAGMTAATTGCTCCTACTTCTACAAGGATGAACAGTCACTTACCTTTTCACAGCAAGGAGTGAGTATTTTCAAGGCRTAATTATCTGAGGATAAAAAATAAAGCTATGTGTTAAGACATCTGAGATTTGTGTCGCATTATGTTACAGACTTTCTGCATTGGACAATCACTTCATATCTGTTGCTCCTCCTGACATGCTTTTGTGTAGCTCACCAACTCTCTGGGCCAGTAGCAATCTCTTCCTTGCACTTTTCCAAGTGCAATCAAATCTCATCTAAAACAGGCACCTTCAGTCTGTGTTTTATGAAAAAAGCCTAAGTCTAGAGTAGAAACGGTTTTACCATGTTGAGATTACAATAAATATATAAAACTCTTTACTTGATCATGAATTATTCAGCAGTGAGCACTACCAGGAGTGGTGATGTTGCACAGATGCTAAAGACATCATAGTTCAAGAGAGAGCAGACTAGTCATGATCTTACTACTGACTCTGCCTGTGCCAGGTTGGATGACATGACTGACATGAAGGTAGTAAGATGTGAGGGACATGATGGGCAGTCCTTGAGGCAGGAAAGAGGGCTCCCACTTCTCCCATACTTCTGGCTTTAACTGGAGCACCACATATGTTTCTCTAAGCTCTAAAGCAAAGTGGATTCTGAAATCTTTCCTTTCTCTGTGACAGGAGTGTCCTGAAGTAGATCCAATCCCATATTCTTCTTTCAGTTAAAGAATAGCTATTCATTGTTGCTTTTCTGAGCAAGCAGGCAACGCCTAGCAGAAATTATGGTTGATGAGTATAGACTGGAGAGAGCCCTAAATGGTAAGTCGCTTATTCTGTTGGCTTAGTTACAGTATCTGATTTGATGTGGTTCAAAAAAACCAAAAGAAAACAGACAAACAAACAAAAAAACCCCCAAAAACCCAAACAACTCAAATTAGGTCTGGTTCATATAATAAGAGCAGAGACTATTAGAATTAATATTTTCTAAGGAGGACAGAATTGGAATAGTAACCAGAAGTTGTTTTCTCTGACCTTGGGTAAGTCCCTTTTTCTTCCTCCACCATCTGCCTGCTCTCTCTGTATATCAACTGCTTGAGGCAGAGATCCACTCTCCTTGTGAGTCAGATTCAAAGTCTACAGAAGTCTGTAGGAGCATTTCCATCGATTTCTCAGGGCGCTGGATCAGCCCATCAACAATTGTGCAGTGCCTCGTTCAGCTGTGGCACAATTGCATCTGAAGCCTCCAAATGCTCCCACATTGTAAATAACAGTAAACATCTCATCAAATTAATTCAGCTGGCTATCAAATCGGATCATGATTAGAGCTGATCAAAACCTGGAATAGTTGTTTCTAAACACTTTCTTTATTTTATTTTGTTTCAGTTGAGAGAAAAAAGCCAAAATTTCAGAAATGTCTTAGAAGATGGAATTACTGAAGCATTTCCTTTCAGAAAAATTAAAACAACCTTATTAAATTTCAGATATACACAGCCTGAAAAGCTGTCTTTCAGGTGAATGACATATTGAAGTAATAAAACCAAAATGACGAACTTTGAAATTATTGAAACAGAATGTTTCAAATTATTCTTGGTGTGCTGAATTTTGTTGAGTCATTGGGTATCAACAGCATAGAATTTAGGGAAACCACCATTTTCTGACAGAAAACTATTTTATCCAAAACCAATTCAGTCTTTTTTAATACAAAAGAATTTTGATCATAGGACAAATCACATAATAAATGGTACATGTGATCAAAGGTCTAACAAATTGCTCAGAAACGTTGAGATTATATGATAGATTTTCTTTCTTTGAGAATCATATGCATATATGTCACCAGCCACGGTATGATAAAAGACTTGGAAGAAACTAACTACATGTAAACATTTCTCATTCATTATCTTGGGCTTCTGCTACTGTGTGACAAATCATTAGTTGTAGTGTAAGGCAAGCTTTAAAAATGTAATTACTTAATCATGCAGTTAGTTCCCCATCAATCCTACCAGCACTTGTTCTTAACTAGCTTTAAAGAACAAAATTAGGAGTAATTTGTAAGCAAAAGTAATTGAGGAAAGGCTGATATTGCCAAGGTGTTGACAGCACTGCACATGGTGTTGTTTCTTGTAATTCCCCAGCAAAGCAGTGGTCTGCAAACCTTGCTGAATAGCACTGCTGGCTGGCTACTGGTGGAGCCTTAAAACAAGCCTCGATGTCCTAGCACTGAGGTCAGGAATAAGTATTTTCCTCATTTGGTGTCACCCATCTTCAAGGGTGGCAGGAAGGAGCTGTGGAGTCAGTCAGTGGGATGGAGGGAGGATGGGTCCATGAGACCTGGATATCAGGCTTACAATTAATCCTGTTTCTTTTTCAGAGATCTTAGCATCTGGAACTGCACTGACCCAGAAAAAGGAAAGGATATGCTGAGAGCAAGAAGAATCAGAGCTTGTAGTCAGTGATTTTTATACTTTCATAAAACTCCAGGGGATCTAAATTAGGGTAAAGCAGAAATGGGTGGTGAATGGGAATTTTTTAATGTGACCTGTTTCATCAGAGAGTGTAGATTCATCAAAGCTTAAACTGTCACAAGGCAAAGATTATTTTTAACACTTTTCTCACCTGTGAAAATTCTGAAAAACATTTTTAAATTATTCAAGAATCTGGTCTTGTTGTTTCCCAGGATGAAGAAGTCTAGTGTCCTGATTTAAATCAACTTGTGAACCACAGTGTGTATATGTACTATCTACCTATCTATCTATCCAACACAATCCTGAAATAGTCAAAATGAAAATGAATAATTTTGAAAATGTTAAAATAAAATACTTAAAATCTAGAAATGAGATTAATTTTGACATGCTTGTTCTTGAAATAACAGTTAGTGGAGCTAGCTGGAATTTAGTTTATCTGTTCTGAAAGCAAGTCAATTAAAAAAAATTGAATCTTTATGAAGACAGAAAGGAAAGAAAAAATGAGAGATATTTTTGGGAAAAAAAAAAAMCAGATGAACTTGTTACCAGGATTTCTTCTTCTTGGGCTTATTACATTTCCTTGCAGGATGCTGCACGTGGAGTTAGACTGTTTAGGGAGATTCCTCTACACCTGCCATGTATGTTATCGGAGAAAAAGACCGAGGATAGCCGAGTCAACTGGCAAGAAACCAAGGAGCATTCCAGTGGAAACTTGCCTGCTTTTTATCAAATGTTTCATGAAAACTAATGTCAAGATGTGTCTCTCTTGAAAATTGGCTATTTGTTTTAGGGAAAATCGGTCTTAATTTAGGAGGCGGAGGTGTTGGGTCAGTTTTCACTCTTTTGCAGAAGCCAGCAAGGCATTATGAACTCTCAGGAAAGAAGGAAAGTAAGAGTTTTTCTGATGCTGTGAGCTATGTCCTCCCAAGTGCTTGCAGAGATACAATGGAAGAGTGGCTTTTCAGAAAAGAGAGTCCTTCTGGTTGGGGTTGTGGGGTGGAGAGGGGTATTCAAAGGGAATGTGATCTGAAGAAGAAAGTGGAAGTTGCTTGTGAATGTTACAGTTCGTGGCAGAAGATGTTTCTATACTGGCTTAACTGAAACTAATTAAGTGTGATTGCAACACATTTCTTTTCAATAATTGTGCCTGTGGGTTTATTTAGGACATAATGCTGAATGATCTCTAAAGGCACAGTCCTCGTGACATCTGATACGATCACATGCTTGTGTTAGCCATCTCTTGTCTTCACCAAGGGATAAGAGATTTAATAAGAACCATGTGCTCATCCTATCTTAATCATTTCTAAATCACATGAAACTTGCTATTGCAAATCCTGCCTTTATATCATGTACTTTTCTTGGCTAGGAGTTGCAAATAGGGAGGGAACAGAAGGAAAGTTACTTTGATTGTATAAAAGTGATGCACGCTCACAGCTGCAACATGGTGTTTTGCATCATGACAATTCAAAGTGATGGAGAAAATCACACCATTTAATGCACCCAGGTAATTTAGCTTCTCCTTTTCCTTAGAGACATTGCATAGGTAGATCGTGATTTTCGTTTGTTGTTTTAGCCAACGGGTATTTTAGCAACAGAAAAAACAGCATTTGCCTCTAGGGTTTTTGCACAAAAGATCAGGATGTGAATAGTGTTTTTCTTGTGATTAGCTGAATGAGGGAAGGCTTATATTGCTTTTTTTTGCAGACAAAAGCAAAACCTCTCAGTTCAGTCCTTGAGTTGGGGCGATGTTATTCAGCATTGATCTAGGAGCTGTATAACCCTGGTACTGAAACCCTGGATGAAAACTGAAAAAAAACCCACATGCTAAAAAGTGTATTAAACGATGGTTCTGAATACTGCTACAAAAGCAGTTGCTGTGCCCTTTAACCCCCCAGGCTTCTGCAGGAATAGCACGTGAAGAAACTGAACATTGGCCAGTTTTCCAACCTACTTAAAAGACCTCTTTGGGGGAAATAGAAGTATGACAGATAAGAACAGCTGTGATATAACTGTCTTTATTGCTTGGTCCAGCTGACTCAGATTAGGATTGAAAATGGTGGAATTCATCTCCTTTTCATGTTAGAAAGCTAAATATTGGAGGCCTAGATCTAGTGTTTTCAGGTTTGACATATTTTGTACCAGTAGATAGAAACTAGTACCTCCTGAGAGCTCTTTACGTCTCTCACTGTAGAGACCTATGTTAGGAAGAGACAAGTCACTATATCAAAGGATCTCTTTTTATTGACTGTGAAAACACCCTTGATTGCCTAGCTGAGACTCTGGCAAATAACATTTAGACACCTAAATGGGATGAGAAGACAGACATTTGAATGCTTTAACCCTGTCTCATGACAGAAAGTGAGACCCTAGGCTCCAGTGGAACAGGTCTCTCTCCTCTAATTTTGCAGTGACGTATATTTGTATGATAATTGAAACATTTTTGCAAATATCCTTTCTAGTGGTTCATTGTGCAACACTGTGGTATTTGTGCAACATTAACATCTTGTATTCAGCAAGATACAAGGCAATTGAGGGAAGATGAACCAACTTCACACATCCAAAACCTAAGAAAAATGTAAAACGAACAGACTGGATTAGCCGGGCAGAAACCACTTGCTCCTCATGAGCTCTCACCCCAGACTCCAGACCTTCTAACCTCTGTCTCTAAGGATGGGTCTTGTTTAAAAACTGCATAATGTGATGGCATCCAGTATTTAATAAAAGTACTGAAACTGCTACACGGTGCCACAGATTCACTTGCTGAATGTGTCATGAGGCAAAATTTTATAGGCATTGTAAAATCTTTTTACCACACACAGCTGCATTACCCAAAATTACTCAAATCTGCAGGGCATCTGAAACGCACACTACAGCAATAATAGGCTTTGCTACTTAAAAAGTGATTATGACTAATGCACAAAAACAATTATCACCAAGCTTAATTGCAAAGAATTAAGCACAGTATATATATGTATGTAAGTAGGCACACACACACATATATATGTGCATATACATGGCATTCCATATCTAGTTTCTTACTAGAAAACAGACTCTAACAAAAGTAAAGATGAGGGGAATATGGGTATTTCTAGGGGAAAAAAGGCAAAAAAGAAAACAAACAAACAAACAAAAAAACAAATACAGAAAGAGCTTGTTCAACTGAAGGTATAGAAGCCAACCAGAAAGCAGAGACAGCGCTCTTAGTGTTAAGGGTAAAGAGTGCTTTACTAAGAATGATCATAATTGAATTAGAGCTAGATGTCCATTGACAGCACACTCATTTGGGGAGCGACCTGCAATGGATCCTCAGGAGAAGATTACAAAACAGGAAAAAGCTTAAATTCTATTTATTTCCTGAGTATATCTTCCTATCTTCCAGGAACATCAGTCTTAAAGACTTTACAAGCCAGAAGTTCAATCTGTGTCTTTATTTTTCGTCAGTCTGAATTAACTTTTCTTTCATCGGGTTTTCTGCTTTTTGAAAGCGTTTATGTTTTTGACCTCAATGACATCTGTTGTCATGACATTCCATACCTGAATTATCTGCCTTGTGTACTGATACTCTTTCATGCTATCAAGATTGACCGGCTGAATGATCTGGAGAAAGCCAGTACTCTTACTACACTGCCTAAATTCAGGACAGCGTGCAGCATTTCATGCCTGCCTACTACCCAGGCCTGCCAAATTGAGTTAATGCAGTGTCAGTATAAAGTCTTCTTATAAACCAGGAGAGCAGGTACCAACTACTTTATTACAGTCATTGTTTGGGGAGGATATTATTTCTTGTGCAGCTCCCAGCTGTGGTGGTCCTTAAAGAAGGATAGAGTTGTGATTAAAGCAGAAATAATTAGGAAAAATGAGCTAAACCCTCAACTGTTGCTGTCTTCATTGACTTCAAGAAAAGTAGGTCAACTGATGTCAATTGGGGGCCCCACCAGTTGAGTTTGCCGCTTCTTCTGCTTCAGGCTTTTGCTGTGACCTTCAGTAATTACACCATACAGCAGGCATACAAGTGGAGTGACTAAGTTGTTTAAAATGAGGTGGATAAGACACCAGAAAAATACAATGATTATTATTAGTACGAATTGCAGTAAGGCCCATAGGCTGGAAAAGGCAATATTTGTAGTGTGCAATCAAACATGAGTAGGATGATGCCTGGGAACACTCTGTTGCGCTGGCAAGGCTCTGTCAAGCAATCCTTTCACCTCTGGCTGTGGATCACTGTGTTAATAACTGTGTCAAGGCTTCCTTGATTCTGCTGCTACAGATGAGTCGTTTGATGCTGCTTTAGACTCTGCRGCTGTCTTTGAACTAGTAAACCTGGAACAGCAGGTCAGTGGCACAATGTAGTTCCTACCATTAAATTGTTAGCATAGCCACTGGATTGTGCCTAGCTATATTTTCGCAGAAAACTCACATGAATGACTTGGGCAGCAGCATTGGAGCACTCCCCAACTGGTAGTTTGGATTTGAGGGTGATAGGGAATGGCTGTATGGATATAAGCACTGCTGTGCCAGGTAGTATGAGTCCCAGATTTGTCCCTGGCTCAGTTTAAATATGTAGTCTGTGAGGCTGAAGAAAGTCCAGTGTACCTCTATGGTATCTATTTACCTGTTACACAGATATCTCTTGTTGAAAATTAAGGATCTTGAATTTGTAATGAACACAAAAAATATGTGCTGACATAAAGATCAGAAAATCATGGGCTTTTTGCTTGGCTGCTGTACAGGAGTGGATCTTGGGGTTTTTTTGGCCGGAATTTTTCAGCCAGATTTTTTTCTTGAAAATATTTAGGAGGTCAAAGATTTGGGGCCCATAGTGATGCTGCAATATTGATACTATATTTAGGATTAATTTCACTTAATCTAAAATTTAGGTATTTAGTATTAACTCAACAGCTGCTGCAGTGAAAGGAGAGAGGCAGATATCTTCACAGTAAAATTTACCCCACATCTCTTAAATGTCTTTCTTCAGATGGGACATATTGCCTTCTGGAGGTGCACATCGTTCTCTATCAACTATTAGGAAGGCCCAGGTAGAATCATAGAATCATAGAATTGTTTAGGTTGGAAAAGACCTTTAAGATCATTGAGTCCAACCGTTAACGTAGCACTGCCAAGTCCACCACTAAACCATGTCCCTAAGCACCACATCTACGCATCTTTTAAATACCTCCAGGGATGGGGAATCAACCACTTCCCTGGGCAGCCTCTTCCAATGCTTGACAACCCTTTCCATGAAGAAATTTTTCATAATATCCAATCTAAACCTCCCTTGGCGCAACTTGAGGCCATTTCCTCTTGTCCTATCGCTTGYTACCTGGGAGAAGAGACCGACACCCACCTCGCTGCAACCTCCTTTCAGGGAGTTGTACAGAGCAATAAGGTCTCCCCTCAGCCTCCTTTTCTCCAGGCTAAACAGTCCCAGTTCCCTCGGCCGCTCCTCATARGACTTGTGCTCTAGACCCTTCACCAGCTTCGCTGCCCTCCTCTGGACACGCTCCAGCACCTCAATGTCCTTCTTGTAGTGAGGGGCCCAAAACTGAACACAGTATTCGAGGTGGGGCCTCACCAGTGCCGAGTACAGGGGGACAATCACTTCCCTACTCCTGCTGGCCACACTATTTCTGATACAGGCCAGGATGCCGTTGGCCTTCTTGGCCGCCTGGGCACACTGCCGGCTCATDTTCAGCCGGCTGTCAMCCARCACCCCCAGGTCCTTTTCYGMCAGGCAGCTTTCCAGCCACTCTTCCCCCAGCCTGTAGCGTTGCATGGGGTTGTTGTGRCCMAAGTGCAGGACCCGGCACTTGGCCTTGTTGAACCTCATVCAGTTGGCCTCAGCCCATCGATCCAGCCTGTCCAGRTCCCTCTGCAGAGCCTTCCTACCCTCRAGCAGATCAACACTCCCGCCCAACTTGGTGTCRTCTGCAAACTTACTGAGGGTGCACTCGACCCCCTCATCCAGATCATTGATAAAGATATTAAACAGAACTGGCCCCAATACTGAGCCCTGGGGAACACCACTTGTGACCGGCCACCTACCGGATTGAACTCCATTCACCACAACTCTCTGGGCCCAGCCATCCAGCCAGTTTTTCACCCAGCGAAGAGTACTCCCATCCAAGCCTTGAGCAGCCAATTTCTCCAGGAGAATGCTGTGGGAAACAGTGTCAAAGGCTTTACTAAAGTCTAGGTAGACAACATCCACAGCCTTTCCCCCATCCACTAAGCAAGTCACCTKGTCATAGAAGGAGATCAGGTTAGTCAAGCAGGACCTGCCTTTCATAAACCCATGATGACTGGGCCTGATCACCTGGTTGTCCTGTACGTGCTGCGTGATGGCACTCAAGATGATCTGCTCCATAACCTTCCCTGGCATCAAGGTCAGACTGACAGGCCTGTAGTTCCCCCGATCCTCCTTCTGGCCCTTCTTGCAGATGGATGTCGCATTTGCTAACCTCCAGTCAACTGGGACCTCCCCGGTTAGCCAGGACTGCTGATAAATGATTGAAAGTGGCTTGGTGAGCACTCCCGCCAGCTCCCTCAGTACCCTTGGGTGGATCCCATCCGGCCCCATAGACTTGTGTGTGTCTAAGTGGTGTACCAGGTCGCTAACCATTTCCCCTTGGATTACAGGGGCTTTGTTGTACTCCCTGTCCCTGTCTTCCAGCTCAGGGGGCTGGGTACCCTGAGAACAACTGGTCTTACTATTAAAGACTGAGGCAAAGAAGGCATTAAGTACCTCAGCCTTTTCCTCATCCTCGGTGGCAATGTTCCCCCCCACATCCAATAAAGGATGGAGGCTCTCCTTAGCCTTCCTTTTGTTGCTAATATATTCATAGAAACATTTTTTATTGTCCTTTATGGCAGGAGCCAGATTAAGTTCTAGCTGGGCTTTCGCCCTTCTAATTTTCTCCCTGCATAACCTCACGACATCCTTGTAGTCCTCCTGAGTTGCCTGCCCCTTCCTTCTTCCAAAGGTCATAAACTCTCCTGTTTTTTCCTGAGTTCCAGCCAAAGATCTCTGTTCAGCCAGGCCGGTCTTCTTCCCCGTCGGCTCGTCTTTTGGCACATGGGGATGGCCTGCTCCTGCGCCTTTCAGATTTCCTTCTTGAAGAATGTCCAGCCTTCCTGGGCTCCTCTGCCCTTCAGGACTGCCTCCCAAGGGACTCTCTCAACCATTCTCCTAAACAGGCCAAAGTCTGCCCTCCGGAAGTCCAAGGGAGCAGTTCTGCTGACCCCCCTCCTTACTACGCCAAGAATCAAAAACTCTATCATAATTTTGTGATCGCTATGCCCAAGACGGCCTCCAACCATCACATCACCCACAAGTCCTTCTCTGTTTGCAAACAACAGGTCCAGCGGGACATCTCCCTAGTTGGCTCCCTCACCAGCTGTGTCAGGAAGTTCTCTTCCACACACCCCAGGAACCTCCTCRACTGTTTCCTCTCTGCTGTATTGTATTTCCAGMAGACATCTGGTAAGTTGAAGTCCCCCACAAGAACAAGGGCTAACGATTGTGAGACTTCTCCCAGCTGCTTATAGAATATTTCATCTGTCTCTTCATCCTGGTTGGGTGGTCTATAACAGACTCCCACCATTCTATCTGCCTTGTTGGCCTTCCCCTGATTCTTACCCATAAACACTCAACCCTATCGTCACCATCATTAAGCTCTAGACAATCAAAACACTCCCTAACATACAAGGCTACCCCACCGCCTCTCCTTCCTTGCCTATCCCTTCTGAAGAGATTCCCTTCTGGCCTGTATCAGAAATAGTGTGGCCAGCAGGAGTAGGGAGGTGATTGTCCCCCTGTACTCGGCACTGGTGAGGCCGCACCTTGAATACTGTGTTCAGTTTTGGGCCCCTCACTACAAGAAGGACRTTGAGGTGCTGGAGCATGTCCAGAGGAGGGCAACGAAGCTGGTGAAGGGTCTGGAGAGCAAGTCTTATGAGGAGCAGCTGAGGGAACTGGGACTGTTTAGCCTGGAGAAGAGGAGGCTGAGGGGAGACCTTATCGCGCTCTACAACTCCCTGAAAGGAGGTTGCAGCGAGGTGGGTGTTGGTCTCTTCTGCCAAGCAACTAGGGATAGGACGAGAGGAAATGGCCTCAAGTTGCACCAGGGGAGGTTTAGATTGGACATTAGGAAAAATTTCTGTACTGAAAGAGTGGTTAAGCATTGGAASAGGCTGCCCAGGGAAGTGGTGGAGTCCCCATCCCTGGAAGTATTTAAAAGATGCGTAGATGAGGTGCTTAGGGACATGGTTTAGTGGGCATGGTGGTGTTGGGTTGATGGTTGGACTCGATGATCTTAGAGGTCTTTTCCAACCTTAAAAAAAAAAAAAGAAAAAAAAAAAAAGAAAATTAAGAGTTTATAGCCACTCATTGCAGCACCCCAGTTGTGCGAGACATCCCACCATGTTTCTGTGATGGCAACTGTATCATAGTTTTCCTGCTGCACAACAGCTTCCAGCTCCTTCTGTTTGTTGCCCATGCTCTGTGCATTGGTGTAGATGTACTTCAGTTGGACTATTGATCCTGCCACCTTTTTTGGGGGAGAAGCCCYAATTCCCACGTGACCATTCTCAGGCGATTCCAGGGTTTCTAACACATCCATAACCCTTGCATCTTTGCTGCCACATGGATCTCCAACCCCTACCTCCACTGAGACAGCAGACCGAAGGACCTCGCTAGCACACAKTCCCTCAAACATTGGCGTGCTGCCCCTAGGCTTATCTCTAGTGAGCCTGGTTTTATCCCTTTCCCCCTTCAAATTTAGTTTAAAGCTCTTTCAATAAGCCCTGCTAACTCCTGTGCRAAGATCCTTTTCCCCCTTTGAGACAGGTGTACCCCATCTGTTGCCAGCAGGCCTGGTGTCGTGTAGAGTGACCCATGATCAAAAAACCCAAAATTCTGGGAGCCAGGTATTGATCCACTGGCTCTTCCTGTTTCTTCCCTCATCATTCCCTGCAACTGGAAGGATAGAGGAGAACACYACTTGTGCTCCTGATCCCTTAACCAGTCATCCCAAGGCCCTGAAGTCTCTCTTGATTGCCCTCGGACTTCTTGTTGCAACTTCATCGCTGCCTACCTGAAAAATCAGTAAWGGATAGTAATCTGAGGGCTGTTCCAAGGTAGGAAGCTTTCTCTTCACATCTTTAACCCGGGCCCCAGGGAGGCAGCAGGCTTCCCTAAGAAGTGGGTCTGGTCTTCATATTGGGCCTTCTGTTCCCTTCAGAAGGGGGTCTCCTATGACAATGACACATCTTTTTTTCTTTATGGAAGCAGTTTTGACGCAGGGCGTAGGCCGACTTAACCTCGGCGACACCTCCAAGATGAACCATCATCCTCGTTATTGTTCGCTTCCACTTGCAGAGCCTCATCCCTGTTATGCAAGGGCATCTGGGAAGGTGGGGTAGTCACAGAGGAGACACTCCTGCTGTGCCAGGCAGGAAATTGTCGCCATTGCCCCCTATCCCTTAAGTCACTGTGTTCAGCCAGGCGAAGAGAGGATAGGGAATCCTCCRTGTCATGCATCCTGTCTGCCTGTTGGGCCTGTCTTAGGGAAGGTAGGGTGCGATTCCAGCAGTATATCTCTCGCTCGCTTTCCCTGATACTCCTCAACCTACTCCTCCTCCCAGAGCTCTGTCGCTAAGTGGAGGAGTTCCTCTACCTGGGCGCACCTCCCACAGGTGTGCTCACTGCTGCCGTCCGGTACTGGCATAAGAGTGGATACTGGGCTCCTGGCAGCTCCCTCAGCTACCCTTGAGGTTCCCCCAGTTCGGGAAACCCCCCTGTGCACCACACTGGAGCGCTCCACTGCCAATCGTACCAGCACCGGAGCTGCTCACCTCAGCGACTGAGTGCTAGTTTCGGTTACATCGCGTTTAAATCTCCTGCCGTTGCTTAGAATGTATGCCTGGCGTTTCAATGATCAAATTAAGATATGACTCGCATCCACAGGCTTGGGGTTTGCAAAAAGAGGTTAGAACATCCAAAGCCCCATGAAAGCCAATGGGAATTAGGTGTCTAAAGCCAATCTTTGGGTAGACCAGTGCTCCTTACCAAATTGCTTAGGTGCACTAAGCTCTGCCTTGTAGGGGAATCCACAGTCTTGGTTTCCCTGTCTGGTGCTGGGTAATAGTTAAGCAGTAAACTTTGATGCATGTCAGTCAGGACCTTGTATGGAAAACTACTTACATTTACCAGTAAAGTGGAACAAGCACCATTTGCCTTGTTTTATACTCAGTGGCCCAATTTCAGGAAGCATCAGAGGACTGCATTGTTTGATTAGGAATCATCCTTCAGAATAAACCCACTGGAAAGAATTAACTAGAATGCACAAATTACTTTTTTTTCTCTTCATTCTTTAATTTCTACCATATCACCTCTATAATAGCTCACACAGATTACAGTGTTACTTCTGAGAATCCCATTAACATATTAACAGTAGAGCTTGAAGTTTTCAGACATAAACCAGGACTCCTCATAACTAAGTGCTGTACACACATTGAAGAGACAAACAGGCCCTACTCTTACACGAAATTCTTGTTAGATGGAACTATATCTTGAACTTTTGAAGTAAATTCTAAATAATCAAATTCAGCTGATTGAAAAGCAGAGAAAAAGTTATGCAAAACCTTTAAAATTTAAAGTTGGTGCCTTTATTATTTTCACAGAAATTGGAACACATTTGTATGAGATTTTTCATCTTCATTCATTCATGTTTTATTTGAAAAAAAATATTTCTGTGGTTTTCACTGGTGATAAACTGAAGCTTTCTTGTTGCAAATCTGGTGTCTTAAAAATTCAAAGTTTGAGAAAATGTCAGCAGAAAAATCTGATATTTTGTGCAAAGGCTGCTGTGTTTTGCATTTCTGATGGAAAAAAAAATCAGAAAAAAATTTATTAGCTCTCTCGGAGAACATCTGTTTGTGATTGACTTAAATCATTAGTCTGGTGTTTTGTTTTGTTTTGTTTCTCTTGAGAACCAATCTTCAAGCTTGTTCTATCCTTTCTAATAAAAATCTAAGATTTTCCTATATCAGTTTCGAAGAGACCAAAATGCTCAATTTTCAGAGAGGGGAGAAAATAATAGTGATTAAGTTGAGCTCTACACCTCCCAATAGAAAATAGATTTTTTTTATGGAAAGCGGCCACAGCTGCACATAACAACATGCATTAGTGCATCTTGCAGGGAAATGAAATCGAACAGCAAGACACGATCATAAGCCTATCTTGGAGTGTAGTCAATTTGTCCAGTAAATATTGTGGCATTAACAGTTTTATTTGTTGATCATTTCTGATGTTAATGGTAATGGGCCCCTTTGGTATTGGGATATTTATGTCTGACAGTGTGGTGCAATTTACATTAATAAGACTCATTAGTTTCAGATGGTTTCTACTATGGAGGAAGGAAATATTAGAAGTGTTTTGTGCTTTTTTCAACATCAGTCTCTCTCTCCACACAGCACAGAGCTGTAGCACTAAGCTACATTGCTGTACAACAATGAATGCTCCCTTGTTGTTGTTATTAATGATTTCCTTGCCTGCCAATGTTGAGGGTGGATAGCTGCCTCTTGGAGGAATTATCTTGCGTCCACATTTTACTTAGACTTTTCTTTTTTTTCTTTTNTTTTTTTTTTTTTTTTTTTTTTTTTTTTTTTTGGTCTGTGTGGAACTCATAATTCCAAACAAAACTGGAAGCATTTTTGTTTCCTTCTCCCATTTCCTACATCCTCTTCGTTTCCATGATGATGACAATCCTGGCCATCAGTTAGAATCTCGATGCTAAAATTAAGCACAACTTCGTGGGAGGATCCATGACAGAAATGACAATTCCTTCCTTGAAAATGATACAGATGACTCAGTTCTTTAGTGTGCTCAATTTTTATAACAGGAAATAGAAAGCTAATTACTGGTTATTAAGGGCTTTCTAAATCTCTCTCTCTTTTATGACTTGGACAATGAACAGTTACTTTGTATGAGATGGGAAAAGTCAAAGCAAATAATTTATTGGGACTGATTTCCATAATGGGTTTTCAGGCACAGATTCATGGCACTGGCAGCTGACGTGACTGCCACTGTCCTGCCTTAGCTTCAAAATGTTTTTCATTCTTCGTGAAAATGGAAGATTCAGCATTTTAGCTCTTTAAAACTCAGACAGCTATACTGGACAAAAGTGCACAGCCTTGCAATGTCTAATTCCGCAACGTAAAGATTCTGGTTTGGGTTGGGTTGGGTTTTTTTTTTACAATATCTTCTCTTGTTTTAATTTGCAGCATCTGAACAAATAAATTTGAAAATGTGTTCTTGTCAAGCAACCCAGAAAACACGAGACTTTCTTAAGGAAAAGAATCTAAGCAGTTAATTGTATAGGTAAAGCTGAAGAGTAGGGCTTTGGAATTAAAATGTGAGGTTTTAGCTCTGGGAAAAAAAAAGGAAACACTCAGGGTTTCACTCAGATCCCATTGAAAAGACTCTCATTCTTACTGACTTTAGTCCCTGAAAAGTCTTTATATCAAACCTGGGTGTTGTTCAGAAAGGCGCATGTGTTTTCAGTAGTTCTCAGCTTTCCCTCCATGACTCAGCATTACAAGAAAGAAACCTCTCAGATTTCTCTTAAAATCTAGATATGAAATGAGAAGGAATGTGTTCAGAACTCATTAAAAATGTGTTAACGAGGTTCCAGACTGAAAAAAATCACAGCTGGAAAGCTCATCACCTAATTCAGATAATTATTGAAGTTTAAAAAATCTTGTGTAGAGAGCAATCTTGTGTACGTTTATGCAGGTGCATAGCTTTTGGGTCTTCCATTACTTCTGCTAAAACCAGGATCAGCAAATGGGCATGCAGTAAAATATGTGCTGAGGTGTTAAAATACGTATTTAATAAATGGAAAATGGAAAATAACTACAGACTGGCAGTTAGAAAAAGACAGTAACTGACTTAAGGAACTGAGTGAAGTTAAGGACAGTGAAAACCCAAGTTTAATATGTTAGGAAAAAAAGGTAGGGCCCAATAACCAAACTGAAAGCTGGTTTGGGTACCTTGTACCCAAAAGTATGAAAGAAATAAAAAAAAAAAGAGGTCCGCAAAATATTCACAGAAGTTCACTATCAATTTTAGACACAATTGGCAAATGATTGAAGAAATAGCTTTCCGTGTTTCTATATAAAAATTATAAATGGAAGATCAGGAGAACTATGCTAGGGCCTCAATAAAATTATGGAAAAGATTATTTAAGTTATAATTATTAGCAGAAAGTAAGTGAAAATATATTAAGGTAATTGCCAAATACAAGATAGAGGAAAACAGGCACCGCAAGTCAAACTTGGTGTGCTTTTTTGATGTAGTCACAGGTTTGATTTCTAAATGCAGTATGTATTGGTATTCACTCATATACCTTCATATACTCTCAAAGTGTTTCTTACTCCTTCTTTTTCTATCAGTTCTTCCTTTACTGATTGAATAAAGAGACAAGGTTTGATGAGAACAAATAGCCTTGCTCAGAATTCCTCCATTTTCACTACTTGTTGACAGTTTCATCATTTCTGTTGAAATGAACCGGAAGCGTAAATTCATGTTCTTCCCCTCTGCCTGACCGCAGGCAGATGCTTAACAGCAGTGGGAAAAATAACTGTCTCCCCATCTCCCTGAAGCAAACCAAAATTGCTACCCCTGGAGCTAAGTTAGATTTCAGGGGCAAGCTGAGAAATGTGCATTTCTCATGATGATGCACTGATTAAACCTTCTACTTTGCGTGTGCAAGTTCTTTGTTTGCATCAAAGACAAGAGTGGCTCTTTCTGTAATGCAAACTCTTCTTTGATGGGTGCTTTCTAAAGCTGCCAACAAAAAATGCAATAAAACAATAAAGGGAGATATAAAATAAAAATAACAATGCAATGGAACAAGTTTACTATGCAGAATTAATGTCCTTATGGCACGATCATATTAACTCCCCTTTTTTATATTTACACTGTGACTGCAGAGAAATAYAGATAAGTTTTATTTACACCCCATGTCCCACCTGCTTTGCAGCCATACAGTTGTCTTGCAGATGAGCAGTTTGTGGATGACACCTATTAGTTCTCCAAGACTACAACTTTACTAACACACTAGACAATATCAGAGTAAGTCCTATGCTATGGAATTCAATTGTCTATAGGACTAAGCCATGTCTGGTTTGGGTCTGTCATGGAACACCTAGGACTCTTCCAAAGATTTCCATGTGCAATTTGGCTTAACAAGGACCAAGAACCATTCCCAATAGGGAATTCGAATTCATCATCTCTGGTTTGATGAATAACAAYAGTATGGAGTGCTTGTTCATATACACTAGCCAAACTGCATTAAGTGGCATCTCAACTGTTGATGACTTTGTGACTGATCTTTAATGCAGGAGCCTGGTGAGTCTGATTCTGAAGGTCAGGAGCACGCTTTTTGAACAAAGAAGTTTTGAAGTTTTTGTTTTTAGAAACCTTATATCCTAACCTGCCAAAATATATTATAGTATTTCACACAAAATATAAGTGAAATGTTTATCCTTTTCAGTCCTGAGTTTGATTATATATACTTCATAGCCAACTCTTGTGAATTGTTTTTCCTTAGAAGTCCCCTTGATTATTTCTTGAACTCATTTCAGTCCTTAACACAAATCTTAAGCAATGTAGGTTTTGTCTCCTTGACCTAAGTCTCAATTCCTTCTTTAATGTTTAGATCCCACTCATCCTACCTTTTCCCCTCAGTCACTACACACTATTACTCTCCACCACCAGACGAGATCTAGTTGTGTTAACAGGACACCTTTATCTGCTGCAGAACATTTCAACCTGTAGTTTGCCATGTGCAAATACGGCTTACYGTGATTTAAGTTCAATCCACAAATTTGCTGCCATCCCAGGCTTCTGGCTAACTTCTATGTCTACATTATAGGTGAATTTCACTCAGCTGCTGAAATGAGGAGGTCTGCCAACAATATTGGCCATGAATATATTTTAGAATTTGGAGCTTTTAGAAGAGTCTCAGCAACTTAGGAACATAATATTGTATTTAGACTGTCTACCGTGGCACCTGACAATTGTCCAGGCATTATTACTGTGCCTACATTCGAGAGAGGGTTAAGAATTTGGCCCGTGGACCACCAGGGACTGCCAGAAATCAATTTTGTATAAAGTCAATGAACAGAGGTAGTTGTGATGTATGTACCGTGGATGCCTAATAGGCACTGTGGCTCTTTCTACTTGTTTAGTATTAAGCTAGTAGTCTTGACTGTTCGCCCCTCTTTTGAACTTAGATACTATAATACTGATTAATGTCAATGAAAATACCACGGTTTAATATATCTGTTAAGAGTTACTATCAAACATTGTAAAAGCAATATGGCTTGGAGGATCAGCTGCAGCCTATTTAACACAGATAGCACTTATCATAGCTGGATTACAGACACTTTCAGGGCTTTCTGTTTTGTGAATTATTCTTCACATTGCCATTTTCTTTGTAGAATGAATTAAGTCTCACAGTTATAACATGTCTGAATTTTGCCTTTATACATGGGTTTAAACTGTGCTGCTGTCAAATTATAGAGAGATCATACATTTTGATGCCACCCATAAAAGCAAGAACAAAACACACACAACTTAACTGACCAAAGGACTTAGCTTGAGATAACCTATTTGTTTAGGGGCAGATTCCCCACCTATGCAGAGTAAGACCTAATCCTGACTGCCCTCTCCACTCAAATCGTACCAATACTTGAAAGTGAGGTACTGCTTAATGTGGGTGAATAAGAATCAGACAATTTCTTTTTAATTTTTAGGATAGGCATAGCTGGGAATCGTATCAGATTGCCTCCTAGTATAAAAATCTGCTATTATTTGTTTATAATTTTGCCAAAGCTGAACCGTTTAGGTAGAAAAATTCTTTGTCCAGAGTTTACATCCAGCCATTTGTTTTTCTGTTTGTTTTGGGTTTTGGTTTGGTTTTTTTTTTTTTTTTTTTTGTCTTTTGAAATGTTTCTACTAAAAGATCTTACTATTTCAAAGAACAAACTGAAAGAATTGTCAAGACACCATTAGTCCTGCTTGAGGAATCACCTAAAACAAGGTCAGGGATGCTGTTCATGTGAAAACCTTCCCAGATTTGGCCAATCTATGAGCTTTTGGAAACTGCTCAGTAATAAGACAGGGCAATTATCCCGTGGTTTAGTCTGAACTCAGCATGATTCAGCCCCTCATGTCTCCTAGAAGACTGTATATCCTTGTCTACCTTTCATAGCTTCTTGGTCTCAGAGCTGGGCAGCCTGGGCCTGGCAGTCTGTAAAGTGCATGGAGACGGGGGAAAACCTCATGAGCAGCTTAGTAGGATGCTTTTGATGTGGTAGTAGAGAATAACAGCCAGCTCTTGCTATTAGCTGCCTCTGTCAATGTGAGCTGAGGTTTGAATCCTGTTGATAGATTTATGCTGGCAGAGTGCAGATAGGAGGAAGGAGGAAGAAACTGCAAAGTCCATTAACAAATGATGTGGTGGAGCAATATGAGTCAGATTTTGTTGCTGTTTCTAGATTTTAAACCTTAGGTGATTACATGGCCTGAGAAACAGTTAGGGTTGTGTCCTATGGAAAGCAAACTACAGCATGCTGTCACATCATTAAAAACTCTATCTTAATGAGTAAACATATGCAAACAACCTTCATCCTGGCACTGCTAAAATTCAGAATTTTCATATCTAGCAGTCTTTGAAGATTCTTTGTTTGGTTTATTTTTCTAACTGAATTTAGTATCTGCCACCCTCAGATGTCAAGTGAGCCCAGCAATTATTGCTTGTGGTTCTGAGTCTGTCCATGTCCAGTTCTGAGTCTGTCCATGTCCAGTTTCAAAGAGGAGGCACTTGACTACTGGGCTTCTCATAGTGCCCTAAAAGCTGAAATCTGTTTTCTCTAAGAAAACTGAAGGAAAAAGAAACAGGTTAGCTGCAACCACTCCCAATGCCGATCCCCAGACCATGTTATATATAAATATTGCTTTACCCATCCAAGCAGTAACACAGGCAGCTGCTTAGATACAGTAGTACAGAAGCAATCTTCTGAAATGTGCTTGTGTCCTTGAAGAGAGAACCAGGATATTTTTGTGATGTGCGACAGCTGTATTTGGGGTTGTTCTCCCATATCCGAACATATTCTGTAAGTGGAATTGCTGTTGGTTCTCTGCCGAAAACAAGGTCCCCTTTTTCAATGGCGACACAGCTTGAAATAAATAAAATATTATTAAAAAAAAAAAAAAAAAAAATCACCCTTAAGAGTAAATTAAAGCAGATACGTTGTCTTTGATCAAGTTACAAGCAGGCAGAAGTGTTAATATACTGGAGCATTTTCACAGCGGAAATGAATTACACCATAGGCCATGCAACTGTAAAGTCGAGCGGAAATTGTAACAAAAAAATCAACGACTGAGTCTAAACTGTGAAGGATGTTGGCAAATGTCCAGGAAAAGGTATGGCTGGTGCCAAACTTGCATAAAAGAATGGTTTAACAGTCAGTCCAATTGCTATAACTGCCTCTTTTTTTTTTTTTTTTCTTTTAGCTGTTTTTCCTATTGTAACTAATCTCATTAAATAAGGCCCATTGTCTCTCCCCCTCAGACAACAGGCTCATTCAGGGGAGCTGTGCCATGCATTGAGATCCTTGAGCAGGATTTGAAAGGGACAACAGCGCATCATAAAAATAGGATGGATTGAGTGTGTTCCACCCTGAAAGGCAGGAAAAAGCCTTCACAGCATGCCTGAAATCCAGCACCATTTGAAGACATCTCTTGGAAAAGCTTGTGTGAAATCCTATCAATGTTTAAGATTATTGGAAGGTGGGAGAGAGAAGTATTTTGGGCATGTCTGATGATTCCATAAACCTATGGCAACATGACAAAAGGAGGGATCAGCCACCAGGATTAGCGTGGGGGCGATGGAAGGAAGGCAAAATTAAATGCAGAGAAAGGTCAGGTTTAAGAATCTRATCCAACTCCCTCAGTGGGAATGGGAAGTTTCCCATTAAATTATTAAAGAATTATAACAACTCTACTTATAAAATACTTCTTCACTTTTCTGCACCTTCCCTTTCTTKCAAGAACTCTTGGTTAAATGAATGATGGTCAGGAAAAAGCTTCTCAGGAGATAAAAGAAATCACCCAAAACTTAGTGATAACAATAACATAGAGATGGGTAAATGAAAATCGTAATAATTATTACTATGAGTAACCAGTATTTGCAACTAAAATTCCGACACAAATCTAAGTATTTGGACTCAATGATCTTAAGGGTCTTTTCCAGCCTAAATGATTCTATGATTTCACTAGCTCAAGTGCGAAACATTCGCTGTCAAGGCCTTTAAGTTTAAACAGAAGAGAACTGCAGAGTGAGTGAAGGCAAAGAAGGGAATAGAGAAAAGTGCTACACTCAGATTAATTCTGATTTGACTCCCATGGGAGTCTGTGCATACAGTACAAAGCCTGTGGATCTGCTGGAGCATATTCAGGTTCTACCAATAGCATCATACTGTTAGTGTTATACTCTGTCTAGAAACATATTTCCTGCTTTTCAGCTGAAATAAATAGCTTRGGCAAAATGCAGCTCATCCAGTTCCAGGACCCAAGGACGCTCTCTAAGAACAGGGCAAGTGTCTCTGGGTCACCTTGCTTTGTGCCTAGGGACATGCTCCATGTCTGGGGCTTAAATAGAGTCTTC
This sequence comes from Phoebastria nigripes, assembly GCA_035582835.1. NCBI lineage: Eukaryota > Metazoa > Chordata > Aves > Procellariiformes > Diomedeidae > Phoebastria > Phoebastria nigripes. The sequence continues at coordinate 602,529 of JAYKAV010002999.1, forward strand.
TCATGGTTGACTAATGGGAGTAGTAATAACGATTTACACCTGTAGCCTTAAAAGTCACTTTATTTAAAAAACAGTTGTTATTACCTTCAGTTACCAGATGAGGAAACTGAGCCACAGTTTGCATGGGGTCCTCCAGGTAGTTAGCAGCAAAGGCAGTAACAGTCTAGGCTTTTCAGACACATGTTTTATTCATTTGTGGGCACCACCAAAGCAAATTCCACCTGTTTGCTTTTGTGTTTACACTCTTCTGTCCTTCTCACTGTGTTATTCTTCTCTTTGACCTTGTTCTTCTGCCTTTTCCATTTCTTTCACATACGCTCAGCCAAGCACTCATACTGCTATGTTAGGTCTATCCACAGAGTTCACTGGGCTTAGGTAAAAGGTAGCCACAGAGAGACAAATTAAACAAACCCTTGGTTGTTTCAAACTCTCTGAACCTCCTCTGTAGGATCTTGTAAGGAAACTCATAGCTAACAGACTACAGGTTCTACTTTAAGGAAAAAAATAGCAAAGAATTTGACTTAAAATTCCTTTTTTGACTGAGCATCACCAATACTTTTCAACCTTAGTACAGAAAGTCAAGACGTTTTGGAGTTTTGACCATCACTGGGCAACACATGCTTGAGTTGCCCTGAGGAAAATTTCTCCGGCTAGGAAAAAGCCAGCATATGGATGGAAAGACGAATGTATGGACAGACAATCCTCATGTATAAATAGTATCTTCAATGCAATGATAGTCACAATGTCAACTTTCAGGTGAGTTTCCATTCAGTGTTGCACCTATTGAGGACAATAAGTGTGATCCAGGTGAACTAATTAACTTGTATCCTGGAGAAGAAGGTTCTCACTAAGGAAATACAGTACAAAGCAAAACTTAAGCATCCTAGACCCTGGCCTGTAGCAACAGGAATAAACCACAAATATTAAGTAGATTAAAAATAACTGTCATGTTACATCACAGAAGCTTTATCCCTCAGTCCTGGCACATCTCTACACAGCGGTTATCATTAGCGGTTGCAGTTAAGAACAGCAAGAATCTGTTCTTTTCATTTCCATTAATATCTTAAGAAACACAGGCATTGTGGGCGAATCAACTCAACTGGAATATGAAGTAAATCCCTCAGTTGTAGCCAATTTGGATCTCATTTTACACAGAGCTAATCTAGATTTAAACCTGCTGAATTAGATTGGATTTGCAGTCAAGTCAGCAAGAGCAGACTCGGATCCTTATTATCAGGTATAAGGCTCTGGATGCCCAGCTGGTGTGAGTCACCTAGGCACAGCACTGGGCTCAACTGAACTATCCTAATTTACACCTGATGGTCTGCTTCTCCAGTGGTTTTAGTGCTTTACAGATAAGTTTTGTGCCTGGATTGTTACTGTGTGATAGCTGGTCTGGTGATTCAGTGATAGAGGTGCTTCCACTAACAGCAGTTTAAACTATTTATTTGCAGAGATAGGGAAAATATTTCTGATTACTTTTAATCTTTGGATCCTTCAGTAAAACTTTTAATTTTAGTAAAAGTTCATTTCTTGTTTTAGATCTCTTGACTGTGACATTGCATGCACAATGTACTAGTAAGTAGGAGTCCATCAAAGAATTATTTGATAATATCATGGATCTCTCCTGTATATTTTTATACAGGGACAAAAATTTTGTGTTCTTTCATAGTAGTTCTGTGGTTGTGGAAAGGTGTGGTCTTACCACCTATCTGGAAATTCCTTACAGAAATTCTGAGACCTTCCTAGCAGCTACCACATTTGAATTACAAGGTAGTTAATTTCCACGTATTGATGTTTTTCAAATATTTACTGTGCTCTGCCTTCATTTATAGAAAGACTTTGGTGTTTGGTTTGGTTTTTTTTGTTTTTTTTTTTTTTAATGAAAACAGGTCATCCACTGTGAAATAGGATAATGAGAGTAAAAACTTTGTAGGTTGTAAAGTCTTTGGGGAAGTTATGGTTATTTTGTTGCTTTTACACATAGCAAGGAGCAAAAAGGAGCCCTTCTTGATTAGTCACCACAACACTAGGAATAATATGCATAATAAACATAGTAGTAGTTCACCCCAGGGCACACTATTAGCACCAGCTCTTATTTAGGCTCACACAATCAGAAGAGACCATGCTGATCATCATGTKTCATCCACTGCTGCTGTTGGGCAGCACTGCCATGAGCATGGTCCACTGGTTTTCTGTGTAAGGTCAGGCTGTTCCAGAACCTCACCCCACCAAATTTTAGAAACTKTCCTTAAACATCATCAGGGTAAACAGTATTGTTTGAGTAGCAATATGATAATTTCACTTAAGAAGTTCTTATCTGTCTCCATTGCTTATTTACAGGCAACTTTTCTATTCCTTATACATAGTCCAAATACATTTATCCATCATTTTACTGGTATAAATATGCCATGAATTTGTGATGTCGTCTATTCCACCCACTTGAGAATAGGATATGATGGCATTTGGGACAGGAAGAGTGGGATGAGCTTTAGCTAACTCCATCAGCCACAGAAACAGATTTTTATATCTCAGCTATTTACCACGGTCTCTTTTTAACTTATTTCAAGCAGCAATTCTGCACTGAGGGTGTCGGTTTCTAGCACCATAATTTTAATTACCTGCAGGTGTTTCCGTGTGTGCTGGGTGCCCCACTCCTGTCAGTGGAGACTGAGGCAACAGATTCGGCAGATTTTGGAGAACAGTTCAGCTGTTCGAACGTACGTTCTTCCTTCAGGATTCATCTCGTCACTCTTCACACCCTATTGACTGAATTAATTTAATCTTAGACTGAAATGGAATCTAAAATACCCACATGTGGGCACCAACATCATAGGTGCCTGGAGTTAGGAGAGTTAAGTCCCAGCTCAATGGTTAGTTTGAATATAGTTGTCTATATTTGGTGTCACTATCCTGGCCAGATTACAGATGTTTAATTTTTATTTATTTATGTTTTTTTTTAAAATTTGCATCTCTCAGCTCCTGGCACAACAGCTCTCAACTTTGGCTGCAGTTCAAATAAATGGATTTGAACCGTAGCACATTTGCAGTCCTGAGCCTGACTTGCAGAATAAGGCTTCAAACCTAGAAGAAAATCTGATCTCTCCTAACCGTGTGAAGGAAAACACACCCTCTTTATTGAACTTCATACTCTGCTCTAGCACACTCTTATTATAAACTGCTGTTGATTATCTAATTCTTCTGGGCATATGAGCAATGCCAGAATGTCGGTTTTACATTAAAAGGATCCAGTTTAAAAAACAAAACAAAACCCTAAATACAGAAATAAAATATGTGTTTAATTAGGGCTTTAATCTTTCCTGAGCTCATTAAAAAAAAAAAAAAAAGTCGGGAATGGATGCCCATAGGGTCTGATAATATTTTCCTAGAGTGAAAACTACTCCTACAATATATATTAGTAAACATCCATTTGTGTTAGTAATTAACTTCAGTATTTGGATATCCATTTATTTCTCCTGATTGCATGTTCCGGTCCAGATCATTGTTAAATGAGCAGCACCGTAATAGCATTGATAGAACTGTTTGGACAATAGTTTTTCAGTTAAAACTGAGACATAGCTGCTCTGGAAGTCAGCATCTTTCCTCTGGGGCAAGCTGATCTTTATCTGCCCCACAGCTGAGCTTGCAGATCACTTGGGACCTTTGTTTTTGGGGCAGATGAACTGGACAGAAAAAAGTTCTATAAAAAATTTTGAGGCTAATGAACCCAAATTTCAGAATACAAAACCTCTCCAGGAAACAAAAGTAGCATTTTCATCAGGATGTAATACCATTTAAAAAAAAAAAAAAAAAAAAAATCCTGTTCGGGGAAAAGATGCTCAGAATGCAGAGACAAAAGCTCCTAATATTCTTGGTAGAAATACTTTTACAAACCTCTAACCGCAAACTGATTAGCACAGCATAAGAAGCACGAGAAAGCAAGTGAAATACCTTTCTCCATTAAAGAAGCTTGATCAAAAATATGTGATGAAAAGAGAAATAAATACTGCTAGGGCACAAATCTGGAGGAAAGAGAGAAATATATTGAGGGAGTAAGGATGACTGAAATTTCCAAMGATTGGCCTGAAAATCCCAGAGGTCTTTTTCAGCCACAGAGGTTGAAAAGGTTAGGAAATGTCCAAAGTAGAACAAGCACCATGCAACGTGGAATTAATCCTTGAGAGTTTGTAAGAGTTTCATTGGCAGGTAGTAAAGATATCTCAAAGGCACGTGGAGAACTCAATGAAGGAAAGGAATATTATTCAGTGGTTCAGAAATAACTGAAATGCTTCACTGGTCCTGTGACTCAGGACGAAAATAAAAATGTTGATATTGTTCCTTAAAGTATCAAAACGTGAGCATACATACACATATGCATATGTCTATAAACCTTATCTGTATCTGTCTATAGATTTGTGGGTATGTATATTTTCTCGGAAGTGCAGAATTGTGTGTGTATTGCTTTAATGTAATGAAACCCCATTTCTTCTCAGGCTTGGTGTAAAAAAAATATTTCCTATAAATAATTTATTTTCTAAAAATATTTGCAAAATTGTGGAAGTTTTAAAATATCTCGTTAATGTAAAAAAAGCTGGAACACTTCAAAACACTTCACCCCCCCCAAAAAAAAAAAAAAAAATTGAGCAGGGAATGTTTTCAAACCATCTTCTCCTGTTAGAATTTTTTGTTTCAATTAATTTGTTTCAGTTTACATACAGATGAAAACTGACATTGGGTAAAGGTTTTGCAGGAATCTCTTATCAGCATGCAGCACCCTAGTCTTCATGTTTAGAGGTAAGTCAATGAACTGGAGGGGTCCAGGGCTGGTTCGATGCCCTGAAGCGGCAGAGCTGGCTTCCTCCCCAGGGCAGAGTCCTTCCCATCTGCTGGGAATGGCCATGGCCTGTGCGCGCTCTCAGACTCTGCCTGGTCATTCTTTTGGTGACTGCTAGACAGATCTGTCCAAAACCTTGGCAGAGAGCAAGCCAACAATTAAAATCTATAGCAGATTTTGGAAAAATATCTCAGCTGTGCTCTGGCTCTAGTTAACTGCTATAGACAGAAAAGGTTAATGCTAATTTTCTGTGTAATATTGGCTAAGCCAATTAGGTTTTCAAACCTTTGTGCCTGAAGTTAAGCATATAAATTATTTTTCAGGTATTTAAATAAAATCGGCTGGGTTTTCTGAGAAGCTGAGAATCTTCTGAGTCAATATTGTTTAGACTTYATTAAAATTTAGGTGATCAGTGTAGCGGCATCTTCCACGTCTGGGTTAAACTGAGACTTTTTCTTTTTATATTTTAAATCCCAATTTGGATTAGGAACTCAATTCTGAATTATGTCCTGAGCTTATTTCTAAACTTGCCAAGAGCAGAATTATTATAAAGCATCCCAGGCAGATATCTTGTTCAGGACAGAGACTTAATCCATATAGGAAAACAAGAATTATCCTGCATATTTTAAAATGGAAATTTCAGCATGTGTTTTCATTTGAAACCAAAAGTTTTCTACTTTTTTCTCAGGGGAAAATAAGAGGCACTTCCTTTCTCTAATGCTTCATATGCTCATCTGGGAAGTGGGAACCAGATGAAGGCTTTTGCTCTTATTCAAGTAAACCAGTGTGTCCCAGCTGACTTGGGTTATTGGTAGTATTACTGAGATATTGGTATTATTGGTATTGGTATTATTACTGGGATATTGATATCATAACCTGAATACATTTTGACTGTTTAATTTGACCACAGAACTCATTGCAAGACTTGAGGAGTTGTATCAAAATATGTAGCATGACACATGATACATTTCTGTAGGAAATTTAGCTTTGATAACTGGCCTTTTCCAAGCACAAAATTTTATGTAGACTTTTAGGCTCTTGAAACTTGCATTTTCTGACCTACTAGGTTGGGATCATCCACACTCTTTGAAAGATCTGTCTTCAACAGGAATGGGCTCTGCTTGTCAATTTGCAAAACAGACACAGGGAGTTCAAGTTTATACAACTGCTGCAACATTGCAATGTGATCCCATTTATATGTCCATTCCACATAAAGTGGAGCTGCAATTCCTTATTAGAATCTCTACGTGCTAAATGTGATAAAATAAGTAAAAATGATCACAGAGACAACAGAGATGTATAACTGGTATTATCACTGAATGAGGAGTGATGGGCTTCATGCAAGAACCTGAAGGTGCAAGGTGTGAGACTCATCTTGCATCTTATTGAAAAGTTGTACACCTAAGACCAAGCTCCCTCCCTAGCCTGTGGAGGTAATTCCTCTTGTCCTAACATCAGTGTCTCAGATAGGTGGGATAGATCACCTCCCAACAGCGTGTCCTTCTCCTAACGTTGAGGTGAACAGCGACAGAGGAAATGAATCCTCCCTCATGAGCATCCTTATGGAGCCCTGATCCCTTCAAGACGATGGACAAGCTTGGCCCCTGAGAGCAGTATGATTAATTTTGGTGGGATTTGTGTAGCAGCAAGGATCACTTCACTTGGTGGTTATGCCCTTCACTGGTGAGACTGGCTGGAAGACAAGCTCTCAGAAAATGAGGCAGGAACATTTAATTTTATTTCTTTAATGTAGCTGCTATTTTGTTGAGGCTTTCCTTAACTAAGGATGGAATTTTAATGTGATCTGGAAGTTGGAGCAAAAGCTTGGAAACATTGTTATTGCTATTCATATCACTGTTTAGTTAGCAGTACTGGAAGGTATTAATATCACCCTCTGCATTATTAGAGTGAAATAAATGTTGGGAAACATTGGTCATGACAGAATGAAAAAAGAATAAAAAAGTGAAGAATTTTCTCCCTCCTATTTTTTTTAAAAACAATAAAATCTATAAAACAGTCCAAAGAATAAGAAATATCATGTTAAAAACAAACATGGATATAAAAATAGTAATAAGAACAACCACCAAATCTGCTCTTAAGACAGAAAACAGGGTAATTAACACTGCTCCATCCTGATGGTCTCATTTGAATTTATGCAATTTCCTTTATTTTCTCCTTTGTTTGTTCTATTTTCCTTTACCCGTGTGCTTTTATCATTTCTGTTGTTTATTCATGGCAGAGCTGGTTGCAGCTTTCAATCAAAAAAGAAGAAGAAAAAAAAAAAAAAAAGAACAGAAAAAAAACAACTGCACCATCCTCCAACTGGCCAACGTGGAGGTTGGAGATCACACGGGGATCAAAGCGATATGAGGACAACAGGGGTTTCATTAAAATGTTCTCCTCTCTGCCTGAGGAAAGAGCAGTGAGGACAGGGTGAGAGGGGGAGGGGGGAAGGGAAATCATCTGGCCCAAACAAGTTTAACTAAAAAAAAAATCCAAGCAAACCACCTGTGGTCTCCTTGGAAACTGGCTTGCAACCCCTCCAGCCACCTTTTAATGAAACCCCAGAGCCCCTTTATTAATTTATTAAAGAATCTATTTTCTGAAGATTCATAAACCGCGCATAACTCATATTCCAACACATCTCTGCTATGCTAATAGCGCGTGCTGCCATGAATAATTAATTCTTTAATTAGTAATAATTAGAGGTTGTTGTATAGGTCAAACCATTGGGCTGACAGCATGCTACTGTCAAAATGTCATTTGAATTAACGGGACTGTGGCCCTTTCTACACAGAATGATTCGTCATTTGGGGTCTGTTGCCCCCTCCTCTCCCAATTTTATTGTTTTAATGCTGGGTTGCTTTAGAAGGTGTGGAATATGTAAAAAGAAACATTTAATAGCATTTATGGCACAAAAGAAAAGGCTGCAGACCTTCAGCAGATTCTTTTAGTGGTGGATCTTGGCCTGGGCAGTATTTGTTCCCCCTGTAGAAAAAACAAGAAAGGGATGAAAGTAGTTGCACTGACATTCTGCACTAAGCCAAATCATGATTTTTTGGTCAAAGTCACTGCCCACTCTCCACATTCCGGCAAGGTCTATAGTTGACGGTCTAGTTCTTCTACTCAATGGCTGACCAGAGGAATTTAATCCTTGGAACTGATATACCGAGATCTAGGTTCAATCCTTTGGCTGTTTAAAGCCTGAGGAATTTTGAACCATTGTTCTCCACTTTTTCAGGGGAACACAGAAGCCACTGCTATGGACAGCCTTGAAGATTGTGTGTTAGTACTGCTCTGCACTATAGGAAACAAACCATTACCACCGAAAAAGGGTAATAAGTTACCCTACAAGTTAAGCCACTTGCTTGGAAAGAAAGGCTTGGGCAAGAAGGCAGTTAAGAAGGGAATGGAAATCAACAAATTCATGAGAGATGAATGCTGCAAGTATTGATTCTGTGTCTATTTATTTCACTCCTGGGTGCAGCACCTTCTAGAGAAGGACGACAGGTCAAACCAAGACTGCAAATTTCCTAGAAGAGCTCTTCACAGACCCCTGGGACCTGAGTTGAGCCACAATTTCTCATTTGAGGAACAAGTGACGGGGCTTATCTGAACTCACTGAAACTGCAAGGGGAGACCAGACATGCCTATGGAGAACAAATGCATTGAAGATTACCAAATATATGGAAACTACAACTGACTCTTGAAGTGCCTGACTTGGAAATGCTGGAAACTGGGGAGATATGAGAAGGAATTATCAGATCTGCTTATTCTTATTATTCCTCTACAGGCATATATTTTTGGCTGCTCTCAGAGACAGGATTATGGGTTGGCTGGACCTTCAGTCTGACCTAACACAGCTGTTATGTTATAAAGAACAATTCCTATATGAGGAATTTGATGCAATTAACACCCATTTGTCTCACTTTTTCGTGTCTCTTCTGGTGGAGGTAGCAGACATCTTCAGATGCAATGAGGTTATTTATGAGACTTGCACCACCAAAGTGAAGTGCTGGGTAAAGGTAAATGAGAAGGCTTGCTATGGCTAGGCAGCACAACAACAAAATGAACAGAGGAGACTCTCTCCCGGTTTGAAGGGGGAAGGAGGAGAGASATGGTTTAGTTGGGTAATTGCAATGGTTGCACAAGATAGAGGAACAGATGTGCATCAGACATGGTGGGGTAAATCACCTAGGCAGAGTCCCACACTATCGCAATTTCACTGATCTTAGTTCTGCTCGAATACTCCGCACGGCACTGCTGTGCCCGACAGACCCATACGTTAAGCACTGATGGAGCAAGGGATTTGATTCATGCATTTCATTGCACTTGAAAGACACCAACCTGAATGGGTTGGTGTTGCTGCAGTCATCACAGAAATACAAACACACAGCCTTAATGATAACCACAGTGAATGAAAAGAAGTCCCCTAATTCACAGTAGAATGGATTGGAGCCCAAGAGCCCACTCTTTTCAATTCCTGCTCTGACTAAAAAACACACATTCTTTCTTTATAGGAACAACTGTAGCAGCTTTTTTATTCCTCTCTTCCTTGCCTACTAGCAGAAGAATTAATAAGTGGAGGCTAAGCAAATGCAAAAAGGGCTTGAGTATGTTTTCCAGTTAAAAGGAGATTAAAAACAACCCTTTCTGTAAAGAGGAAAAAAAAAGAAAAATATGACAAGAAAATAAAGCTGTAATAATATAGCAGTGAAGTGGCAGCTATTTCACTGCCAGTCAAAAAATTATGGTATCAGAAATCCTTTTGCATCATTACATATTGATGTTTAAAAAAAAAAAAAAAAAAAGAAAAGAATGTCACCAGAGATTGTACATAAAAGTTGTTTGCTGTTGACAATGCAACAAGGTCAAGCAGGATTTTACACGAAAGCTCTTTGAAATCTACATCAAGGGGTCTGGTTTGCAAAGGGAAACAAGCCCGTTGGTGATGGTGAACATTGTTGCAGATCTGCTGCTCGCAATACAGGGGACAATTTACGTTCTCCTTCCAAAAAAATACAAAGGCTTATTGGTGTGCAAATGATTTAAATTAATATGTTAATCAGATTTTCAGAGTCAACAACTTGTCACTGTGTTGTCAAAATAACCCCACCGTACATTGATAACAATAATAGAGTATTGGCAACAGTGTTCAAAATAGGACAGAACTCAAACATTTGTCACTGGAGAAAGCATGGTCTATTCAAGTGTCATTGAATAGAGTTGTTAGCCCAAAGTTAGACAGAGGTTGTTTTACTCATATTTCTGTCTCTAGTCTACTGCAAGAYCAGCCATATATTAATTAATCTGTGTGCCTCGTTTTCCCCAGCTGGGAAAARCAGAGTGCCCAGGAACTTGCTGGGGAAGAGGTAACAGGTGTATTCTTCTCATACGGTTTATTTTTTGCCCCTTGTGTGCATTCTCCTGGCAGAAGACACAGTCTTTTGTTGTCTCTACCCACTCTTGCGATGGGTCTTACAGTTCCCCCCAACAAAAGTCCACAGCAACGCACGTCTTCATGGAGCTGCCATGAACTCTGTGAACCACAATCTGTCTCTTCTGTTCCTCCTTCTGTCCGCAGAACTTTCCATTTTCTGTTCTCTCACAACCAGCTGCACACCGGCTTCGTTTCTTCTTAGGATTTTCTCCAGTTTCTCTTAATCTCTTTTTGTAAGACAGAATTGTTCTCTCTTTTTTTTTCTTTTCCACCTGTTTTTCTGCCCATTTCTTTCCACAGTTCTCTTGTTCAGAAAACTTGTTTTTCAACTCACTCTTCCAACAAAGAAACTCTTCTTTTGCCTTGTTTTCATAGTTTTACAGGCATCTGCCCAGCCTCTTGCACTCTTCTTGTTTAGTGGTTATCAAAACATCCTGAATTACCCACATATCTTTTTGTCTCTTCCATCATGCTCTGTCTCAACTCATCATTGTATCCAGTAGAATCTTTATGCCCAGACCTTCTCAGCTATGAGCTCTATGGACAAAATACTCCCTACCTTAAAACCTTGTGTCGATATGCATAAAGGGAGACAACATATCCTACAGCTTCTGCTTCTAGGTTTCTCTTGTCACTGACACTCTGTGTGTTAGTTTGGGTCAGGGTTGTATCATCAGCCGTCGCCAATTTATCTTCCTTGTCCTAATTGTAAGGTGTGAAGTGACCATTTTCCTCAAATTTCTTTCAGTTTTCAGTGGGACCCTCCTTTTTCCCCTTGTGGTGATCCTCAGCTTATGAACACCTCTAGTCAAAAGCTGCTCACTCTTTGTATCTTTGGTCCGAGTCAGCCTATTCCTCTGTTAGGACTGTCTCTTAGCTGTGCTCAAACAGCTTCTACCACATGGCAGCTCACAGCTCATTTGACCCTCCCACAGGCTGTTTAGTATGCAACGTCATAATTGTAATGCACCAGATTCCAGCATTTAAGATTTTTCTTTTTTTGTCATTATGCCTGCAGATAAACTTCTACCACGTATAACACAGAATACAAATAATGCAGACCCTTGCAGTGGGCTTCACTTGAAAGAATTTGTGTTCATGCAGAGATCTGCATGCTATGTTAATGCACAGATCTGGAGGTCCTACTGATACACCACCAGCCCTATTCTGCCTATATAGATGCCCTATCCTGCTACCTATGTATTTGTGGAAGGTGTAGATGTGATGCTAATTATCTATCCATGTCATTTGACAGCCTAATGAATGTGTTTAGCTGAGCAGGAGATACAAACCTGTCCCTGCAATACAAGGATACACATCATAGAGAAGCAGGCCATATGGGTCTTCTAGGTTGATTTGCCTAACTCCATCCTTTTGTCATCTTTCTACAGACAACATACCTACATTTCCAAGCTTTAACTTGCAGAGAGCATCATGTGTGCTCTTCTCCTTGACAGCATGGCTTCCCAGATAAAATACAAGCTCCAAACTCCCAGGAGCCTCTGGGATCTTCCCACTCATGTCCCACCATGAGCCATGCTCATGGCAGCTGCACAACGGGTACATGTTGAGTGCTATCCTGGTAGTGGACTAGCAGGCTCCTCTGCTTTGCTGCTCCAGTCACACAGATGAAATGCTCCCATTTCACTTCTGGACGACTTCAAGATGAAGCCTTGATAACAAGGAATGAAATCAGTGTCCCTGTTTGCTTACACAAGCGGTGCTCATCTTTGTCTTCCTCCATTTTCACCTCTTTTCTACAGCTGGGCTGGAGGTGATCCAGGCTGCTGTGGCTGATCCTGGCTCCTAGAGCCACAGCTAGTTTCTGACTCCCTGTTACAACCCTGTCCCAGCACGTTCTCAAACCACCGCTGTCCTTTTTCCAAGAAGCTATGCCACCTGTAGCTACTACCGCCTCCTCAGATATCCTTGCTCCTCTCATGGGGGCCTCCTCTCCTCAAAGATGTTCCTGCGTGCTTGGTTTGGTAAACAGGTCTTTCTCCCTGCTGCATGCTCTCAGGCTTGGCCCCGTGTTTTATTGCCCTGACATATAGCATTACAGGTACCACCAGGAAAGATATATGGAGGAGAAAGGGTTTGTTCCATAATAGATGGATGGACTATAGTAGTGCCTTCTTACCTGCATAATACATCACTGGGATTACTTTTCATATACMGTCCTCTCTTGTCAAAGTACTTTTCAATAGAAACCTGAGTTTCATCACAGCTCACAAGGGAGCCTTGACTTGCAGCCAGGTTTGCTGCAGTGTCACGGATGTTTCAGATGAATTGGAATAGTCTCTTTTAGTGACCTTGAGTCAGCAGAATGTGCCAGGTTTGTCTTTAGTTTTCAGCGTGAGAGATGGCAAAACTAAAAATACAAACCAAACCTTTGGGGGTAGAATTGGACAGACATCCTGTGCCAACTAATGCTATAAAATATGGGAAGAATATGTCTGGCCAAAGCTCTCATGCAAATGTTGGATTTGGCTTCATATCCAAGGTGTTGGCTTGACTTCCTTCCTTTAATTTGTCATAAGAATATCAGAACAAAAACCTGCTGTACGTGGTCAGACCAAAAGCCCATCTAGGCCCTTTTTCTGTCTTTTCTGTGAGGGACAGTAGAAGAACAGGGTGATCAGTCARTACTACCTCCTTTACATACTCAGGGCCCATAACATGCTTTCCCCAATCGCTTCCTAGTCTTGATTCTGCTAATGTGTATTGCACAAAAGCAGATTTCAACTCTGCATTAAACTACTTCTCTCCCAGACCTGGGATAGAAAGTCACAAAGCTGAGTTGGGCAAGAACTTAGTTATTATGGAAAAAAAAAAAAGACCTTAGAATGACTTCTGGCATTCAGGTTTAAGCCAGCCAAATGTGTCTGAGWCAAATTTCAGGGTTGCACATCTGTGCTGGAGCCTGAAACTGTCTTGTACTTAAGTGCCTCATGGGTTTTTTGCAAGAAGTCTTTATATGTTGTGCTTTTGACTCTTTTCCTTAACTTCCTGTCCATGGCTAGCAGAAGGTCCAAACCACTGGTCCTAACATCTTTTTTTCCTTTTTCTTTTTTTTCCTCTTTTCTTCCTCTTTTTTTTCCCTTTTTTTCTTTCTCCTTTCTCCTTTCTTCTTTCTTCTTTCTTCTTGTTCCTTTTCTAACAGAAGAGATGCAGTGCTTCAGGTAGTTTATAAAACGTACTGGTCCCAAACACAGATCAGGAAGGCCTAGAATCCAAATCTCTCAGTTCCAGTCTGAATTCTAAAATTATTTTGCTTTTGTGCTTATTGTATAATAAATGAACCTTCATCCTGGGCATAGGATGTGTCCTGGTTAATATGGTATCCCTTTGGCCTTGACAATTTTACTTTCCAGTTATTATCAGAGCTATTATGGATGCACAGGTTGATTAAAACATAAAAAGCAGTCACTGCCYTGAGGTACCTATTTTATTTTTAGCTCAAAGGAGACACAGTAGCCTTGTATAGCTTCTGTGTGGCTTCTGTGGATTCCTCTCATGGTTCAGGCCTCCAGGGGCCAGGGCAGCCAACTCAACCATCACTGGGACATTACTGAACATCTCAGCATTTTAGGAGCTCTGGACATTTCTTCCCAAAGCTTTAAATGACTAAGACATGCCAGGAACCTAATAAAGGGTTTCCTTACATTTCTCTCTTGAACAGAAATTTCTAAATGGTATCTTTGATTAGCAGCTACCATGCAGAAAGCCTGCCACTTTGCACTGTGATTGAGCCACAGTTCTGTCCTCCCCACTCCATTTTCCCTAAATGCAGAGCAAAGGTGCAGGAGCACTGTGAAGAGGTTTTAAAACCTCCATTTCAGACCATGCCAGGGATTCTCCAGGTAAGAAACATAGGAAAGCAGAAATTCCTCAAAAAAAGGGAACTTTTTAATGCATTTACATTTTTATTTAAAAAGTAATTTCCTTGAAAATTAAATGCTCATTTGGTTCAACGGCCATTTAATGGCCATTATTCCACTGTGAGTACTGGCAGTGGTGCGGCAGTGATCACTCTGCTCTGCTTTTGGGTTCCAGTGGGAACAGGTAAGTCAAAACTCTAAGCTTCAAGCTGAAGAGCAAAAATGAAATCAGTTTGAAGAGTGCATCTGTATGTCTTAGATATTTTTTGTGTCTGAATCACTGGGTTTTTATTCCATAAAGAGTATGTAGATGACATGTAAATGTTATGTAAATTGGGTCCATAGTCCATTAAAGCGCAATATTATAATCACTAATACCCTATAGGCATGGACAGATCAACCAACCAAGTTTTATTTGATCTTTGTCAGAGGCAGTGAGCCCTTTTATGCAATATTTTGTGTACATGCCTTTATTGTGAAGATCATCGTTTCAAACTGTGCCCGTGTGGGATAAATAGATGTTGATACACATTTCTGCAGCAAAGTTCAGCAAGTATATTACTAGCAAAGAGACATTTTATAGACTGACCAAAATGAAGGAATCCTGCCTTCCAGTGAGAATTTCCATCTAAAGTGATCACCTAATCAGTAGACTTGAACAACCTCAAATTGCATACAACACTTAGCCTTCAACACCTGCTACTTACACTAGCCAAATTAAAAGAAAACAAGTGTATACAAAAAAGACTGGAGGGCTGTTTGGCCCTTGCCTAGGAAAAATATATTCCTTACTAATTGGCACAACACTGTTAATAAATATTAACTGGTTTACACAGCCCTCCCGTTTACTTAATGAAATGGTAGTTGAGGGGTTAATGGGTTAATTGGGGAAAGGAAATGAATCTTCAAATGTATCAAAATCTGATAAGTGATTTAGCCTAATTAATAATTTACATGTCAAGACAACATTTTTCTAGTTGGCACGTGCACTTTTGGAAGATAAAGATATAAATAATAAAAAGCCAAACCTAGGTAAATTCACAGTAAATGTAAAGATTACAATTTTAAGAGATGGACTAATTAAACACTGCAATAACATAGCAAGCATTGTGATGGATTCTTTATCACTAGAAATTTTTTACTCATGACTGTTTTGTTTTATTTTAGATACAAATTTGAGAAACCCAATGAACAGCTGTGACACCAGAAATCGAACTGTGTAATACTCTTTTTCAGTACTCACACTGAACTCAAATGTTATTCATTCTTTCTAGTTCTCCATCGTCACCTGCTAAGCCTCACCTGGTGACTTCTAATGATGCAGCTTGGAAGACTATAATATAGCTTATTTATCCTTAGCCTCATTTTCCACATGAAGCATTTGTTGTTAAACCAGTTGCTAATGCTGTCTTGTGAATGTTCATAATGGGAAGCRCCGTCCTACCCATATTGGGGCTGGGGATGTGGAGTATGATTTTGAAGAAAGGATTCACCTGACCTTGTAGTACTCATTCAGCATTTACGTGTCTGTTCTTGATTGATCATCCTTCTACTATCAATATCGGCACTTTCAGAGGGTGGGTCTTCTCATTCTTTGATAAATGTCTAAGACAGGCGGGACTAATCACTCCCGGAGTTACCCATCTTTCTCCTTTAGCTACAGGTGAGGAGTATGTAACTAATCTAGACTAGACATATAGCTGACATAGACAGAGAGGGTGAAATTTTCCACCCCATGCACCACTGGCATGGCCGTGATGTAGCTGAAATCGATGGTAGGATTTCTATTAACCTCTTCTTCAGTCCTTCTAACATGTTCACTAGGAGTTAGGCTGGGTGTACAGTCACAATTTGGTGCTCCAGATGCAAGACAGTGCTCACATGCCATGGAAGTGGGGAGTGAGTAAAGATTACAAAGAATGTGGAGCCCTGTACACTGCAACCTCTTCCCCAGGGTTTTTACAGAATTGTTCTTGTAATAATCGATGGCACGTGTAAGGTGGTAAAGCATCTTGTACCTTTTTCTTGCACGCTGGTTCAAAAGTCGTGAGCAATTGGATCTCCATCAGTCTGAGCTATGCTAAGCACTGGTAATACATGGTATTTCTACATTCAGTTCTGGAATATTAAAGATCCAAGCTCATGAGCAGAGAATTGTCAAGCTGCTTTCTTGGATATATGACAATTATATGTGAACAAGAAATCAGACACAGAAGATTAGTAGTCTGGGGTGTCAGGAATAAGTGACATGATTAAATTAGAAAGGCGCTGCTAAATCAACCCATGCAAACCTGATCTTCTGCACAAAGTGGACTAATCTCTCCACAGCCATGCTGGATTTTCATTGCATTTTGTATTATGCACTGCCTAATACAAAACTACTATAAAGCTTACATGCATTCATGCAAGTAGATCCGTATCTTTAATTCTCCTTTAAAAATAATTAACCTTTAATAAATGTAACAGCAATTCTGAGCTATATTTGAAATCTTTAATTTTTTCATTTCCAGATTTCGGAGAAAAGCAAGAGAAGATAACTCCTGGACAATTTACTGATTGTCCTGGTTTCAGCTGGGATAGAGTTAATTTTTTTCCCAGTAGTTGGTATAGTGCT